>CM061040.1:167672499-167952499 GCA_030762985.1 Adelphocoris suturalis | reverse complement strand
GACGTATAAATAGGAAAATTATAAAACCTCAAGCTTTAACCACATTAGCATGGTTGGCTGAAACCGAAACCAATTTGCCTAACTACACGTAAAAAGAAAAGCAATACCAAATTAATAAATCAAATGATACATTTCTTATTATGGTACATACACAATTACTTCTTTCGTAGTAGATATCAGTTCCATTCTTCAACAATAGAAGAGGTGGGAAAGCTTTGAGATTGAGCGGGAGGTCATCAACACTTGTATTCTCGAATGAAAATGTCCTTTTTCCGTTTCACTCTCTTCTTCCGTCTCTGTTCTGTGTCTCTGTTCCGTCTGTCTGTCCCTCAGGTCCATTCTCCATTCTCAATTACAAATAGTTTAGAAAGCTTCATATAAGAGTCTGGCACCAGGTCACTCTCAACAGGACATAAGATGTCATCAATATGCGAGCAAGTAGTTCAAGTAAATAATGCTACTATAATGACTTTTTCTGTCTCTTTCTCACCAGCTTCTCAAGCTCTTCCAAGAAGATTAAGAATAATCCTTTTATTAGGAGTATCAAATTCTTGCTAATAAAACAGAACAGACGCACAACTGTTCCAAATGTACTCTCTCAGTTTTTAAGGTGCACAGAAAATCTGACGACTGGGGAAAATCATTACCTAGTTATTGGTTAATATAGGATATTTTGAGTCGGATCTTTGGAGCCATAACTTACTAATTTTCCATCAACAACAGCTCAGTGATATCTGAGCTTCTTGGAGTAAGTATAAAGAAGGACTAAGTATTAAAAATAACTAAGAAGTATCTCAAGCGAGTCAAGAGAGTATGAATCGTTTGCAAGAAGATTACCTTAGAAAAAAATAAAAAAAAACTAAGCTCGACGGTTTTGTTTTAAGAATTTATATAAGCCGTATTTTTTCTAATACCTTTCGTTCATGAATAAATACAAGAACCAATCTCCTGAAACTCAGATTTCCCTGTGCCTTTAGGATCTCGGAACTTTCTTCAAGCACCGACTAGTAAATGGCTTTAAAAATGCTACATGGTCAATGTATAATTTCACAAACCAAGAACAATAATTGTCCTGCAGATGCATGTTTTATTATGAATAGGTGTATACGAATACACAAAGCAGAATATCGTTTTAAATATAGCATTCCAAAAAGTTACCGAACGTTACAAAGCGCAGTGTTTAAGGAATGTCTTATTATTATCAAGTACTTAATCCAAATCGATTTGAAGATTACGCCCTTCAAAAATGAGTTATAGGGAGAAATATTAAGAAGAGATACGAATCTTGATTTCAGGTTCAATCGTCACATTAGGGCTTATTTTTACGCGCTTGTGCAATTTATTAATAAAATTAGATCGGGGTAACCTTGGCGTACGGCTAGAGGATGCGGTCAAGTACTAACTAATCTGTTACCTGAATTCTAGGTTCTTGAAAACATTATGACATAAACGATTCACCTTAGGAAGGCTATAGTTTTTCACCATTTTTTAAAAATTTCACCAATTTTCACCATTATATGGAATAGGTCTAAGAACCTACCTAACTCAGGTGTCCCAAAACTTCAAATAATGTGATGAAACCAAAGGAACTTCTCTCTTAGTGGAAAACCCACCGGATCATGGATGTGTCTAGTTTTCGCAGGGAGAAGCCCACAATTTCAATTGTGTCTTATTGTCCCACAGAGTCTCCCTATCAATTTTAACTTCCTAGGGTGAACAGGAGAGAATTTAGCTCGCTCAGCTTAACTGTAGGAGCCACTCAGCTGATCCTAAGGAGGCAACTGGCCAAATTTCAAGTCTCTACCACCACGGGAACTGCGCCAAATAACGTCACATTTTGTTGAATTATCATTTTGAATATAGACCCTTTACACTACCATTTAGGAAATCTCTAGGTGCCCTGGGAACCGAGATCTCGAATCTCGATGGAACGGCCAGACGGACGATAGAAAAATGAAAGCATTTAACGTATCCAAACAAAGTTTGGTTACGCTAAGATCTAGCCTTACAATATGAGTCAAATACCATAACACAAATCTGTTCGTTAAAGAGCAATCCAAACATTTTTTATTGCAGGGGCAAAAGAAATTAGTTACTAACTCTTGCTGTGTCTGGATATATACAGGGTGTCACACTTTCGAGCGCACTACTGGCTAGGGTTCAATTCTACTACTAATTTGTGACTTTTTTTGTCTTTAACATACATTTTTTTTATTGAAGCTAAACACCACTTTTTTCAATTTCAAGATTTTTTTTTCGTTATTTTGACATTGTATCACTGAAACTGTCATAACTCCCTAAAATTTCAGTCAAAACTCAAAACTCATTATACCGTTGAAAAGAGCATAAGATTTCTTATCCCCCTAATGACTTTATAATAATTTTAAAATGGAACCAACAGGTGAAAACTAATCCGAAAGTGAAAAATTTGTAAAATTAAGAAAATTTCCACTTTCTTCAAAGTTTGTCTATAAACGTCCTGGATAGAAATTTTCATGCTGTAAGCTTAAAATTAGCATCACAATCCCAGCTTTCCTATGGTGTAATCAATTTTCATTTTACTTTGTTAATTGAGGGAGATAAGTATGTTCCTATGCTGAAAAACGTGATTTTCTATGAAATCGAGGGTTTTTGTGGAAAAAAAAACCCCTGAGAAACTTCTAGTTTGGGGTCGGTTTCTACGTGTTCTTTCACACTGAAAACCACTTGCAGATCTCTCAAAATCCGTTACTACCGAGTTTTATACATTAACTAACAAGTTTCACCCTTAAAAACACATAAAATTTAGCATTACATATGAACTGAAAAGTAGTTTGTTAAAGTGTAAAACTCGGTAGTAACGGAGTTTGAGAGATCTGCGAGTGTCACCATTCGATTTAGCGTGAAAAAATACGTAATAACTGAACCCAAACTAGTATTAACATGTATCATGTTTTAGCCCTGGGGTCCTAGCAAATTTTGCGAGTCAATTTTTTTTCCGCGCACGAAACATATAGTGTTACAGTGATTTCCGCCTACAACCGAGTCGTTGCTAGGGAAATGGTACTTCGTCGTTTTTCATCCCACAAAATTCGTTGACCATTCGTTCGAAAGCTCTCGATTTATCCAACAATATTATGTTAACTACTGCGAAGTGCGTGTCCAACAAACTGAGTTATGAGCATGGTTATATAAATAATTGTTTACACACAGGTGATCATTCTCAATAATTGATATTGTGAACATGATTGCAACCGCTTGTTAATTTCGAATCAATATCGAGGAGAAAACATGATACATGGTTGAAATTTTTGGTTCTAGAACAGAAATAAGTTGTTACAACGCTTCAACCAGATGAGCTGTGAGGCTGATTTTAGCAAACCTCTACGAATGCAAAAGTTTTCCTAGAACCTAACAGGTAACTAATTTCTGCTTCGGACCTTTTTTCTCAGAGAGTCATTTTTCACGAAAACCCTCAATTTCATAGAAAAAACCACGTTTTTCAACATACAACCATACTTTCCTCCTCTAATTAACAAAGTAAAATAAAAATTGACTATACCGTTGGAAAGCTGGAATTGTTTTGCAACTTTCAGGATTACAGCATGAAAATTTCCATCCAGGACGTTTATCGACAAACTTTGACAATCGACAAAATTTCCGGAATTTTACAACATTTTCACTTACGGATTATTTTTCACCCGTTCATTCCACCTTCCACTTTCCATTTCAAATGGTCATTAGGGAGATTGGAAATCTTACGCTCTTTTCAACGGTATAATCAGATTTGAGTTTTGACTGAAAATTCAGGGAGGTATGACAGTTTTAGTGACACAAAGTCGAAAACGCGAAAAAATCTTGAAAGTGAAAAAGTGGTATTTAGCGTGATTAAAGAAATACATGTTATAGGACAAAAAAAAGTCACATATCGAACCCTAGACAGTCTTGCGCCCGAAACTGCGACACCCTGTATATATAATATCCCTCTTTTGAAGAAGAAACAAGATTTGAAGCCCTTGAATGTCCTTAGCTGACCTATAATTATTAACTATCTTATTCTACTTTTCATAACTTTTGATTGTTTTTATTTCAACTTAATTAATATTGTTTGTATTTGTGAATGTCCAATCAACTTGAAACATCACAAAACTGCATGAAGCTCCTACCTCGTTATCCTGCGACTTGAAACTTTCGATTATCGAAACCCGACGCAGGAAGAGACGGGGCCGGATGCGAAGGAAATGAACTAGAGAGGATCATTAATTTCAATGATCTGGGACGAGCGACCTTGTTTTTCACTTAACTTTTCCCAGAATGATGAACGAGAGTTCTGCTGCAATACGAGCGGGAATAATGGATCATTATCGCCGAAGTAGCATTAAAATATCGTTAGGAGAAACAGCTGCGATCGTAAGCATTGAAAAAGCATCATTCAACAATAATTGTATAGGAAAAAGCCAGCGGTTTCATGTTTCCCAATTTTGCGAAATAAGATGAGACAAAGCTTGAGCACCATGCCCCAGGACGTTATTCTTCCAAAAGCTGATAAAAAAAAGCTACAATAATGAATAATGGTGAAAACGACCGTTCGACCAGCAATAAATTAGCAGCACTCTATCATATTGAAATAAGAAAACAGAAATTCTTTCTGGTTAATCATTTTCAGTACTGCACCTGTTTAACAATCAACTGGAAAAGAAAGTTATTCACTATCTCCATTTGACAAATTAATTTCTAAGATACAGTAGACTTTCTCTTAACCGACCATTTCGGGACCGAAGCCGGCCTAGATTGGTTTTAAGCTGGTTAATCCGATTTGTAAACATTTTTGTAAGAAAAAATCAACTACATGTGTATTTAATCGGAACTTTTATGTATATAAATAGAGTAGGTACTCGGATTATACAGTTCGTACACGTATTTATGTGATTATGCAGTAAAATTGAATTGAAAATTTACTGACGAAGTATGGCCTCTTACTCAAAAACTCCACAGGGATCTGGCCAAAGCCTTGGCTTGAAGCTGGTTAATCCGATTTGTAAACATTTTTGTAAGAAAAAATCAACTACATGTGTATTTAATCGGAACTTTTATGTATATAAATAGAGTAGGTACTCGGATTATACAGTTCGTAAACACGTATTTATGTGATTATGCAGTAAAATATTGAAAATTTACTGACGAAGTATGGCAAAGAGAGAGAGAGAGAGAGAGAGAGTCCTCTCTAGTATTACATAAATCCTTGAGAGAGAGAGAGAGAGAGAGAGAGAGAGAGAGAGAGAGAGAGAGAGAGAGAGAGAGAGAGAGACATCACGATTTATTGGAATTAACCTTCTACCCCATTTACCGCCTTCACCGATTGTAAATTAAAAACTTCCAAGGTTGCATAACTGGACTACACTCTGGATTGAACAAGTAATAAAAACAGTCATGGGAATCAGGTGAATAAAGTTGAAATATCACGATTTAATTCAATTACCATCTCTAATCACCCCTTCCATCATGCAATTTGAAACTCCTGACATATTTCTCAAAACTGGAACAAATTCATGACTGAACAAAAAAGAATCACGAAAATCAGACGAGAATCGTTCATCACGATTCATTACTATTACTCCCTCCATTTACTCCCTTCTATGATGAAATTGCAATCTCCTGATATACTTTCCAAAACTAGACCGAATTCATAGTTGAGGACATAAAAATCACGAAAATCGGTTGAGATTTGTGGCTTGGACAGCACTTGAAAGAATCGGTAACTACCCCCTCCCCCCACAGTGACCACAAATCCGAAATTCTCAAGGTGTGAAGTACAAAAGATTGAAATTTGAATCGAACAAAATAAGAATCACGAAAATCGGTCAACATTGTGGCCTGGGCAGCGTCGACAAAATTTATTCACACACTCGCGCACCTTCGGTTTTTTTCCGGTCTTAGAATAGTCTGAAATGGATTTGCATGCAGTTTTTTTCTCTGATGCTTGATGGGTTGTCCACCCTGGATCAATTCTAATAGGCGTCCCTCTATTGACGAAGCCTTGCCTATCATACATAGCTTCAGAGGGACGTTCTAAAAAGGAGCGAGAGATGTTCTTTCCCTTCTCGTTGCCTTCCTACAATTACATGAAAAATCTTCTATTGGCCGGTAGTGATGACTCCCTCTATATTCCAAGGATCGAAACCTTCAAATACCAACTTGTATGTAGTTAAAAAGCAAACTTCTGAGCATGATCATATCAGCGAGATTTCTCCATTTTTTTGTACTATATTTATGGTTTTTTTTTTTCAATTTGAGAACTTTGTAGGTACCTACTAAAATAGTTACCTAACTATCAAATGTATGTCAATAATTTTCTAGGTATAATTATCTGCTATGCAAATCATTGTTAGGGCATCAACAGTATTTTGCTTTTTTTAAACGATTTTTTAAAACTAAGTAATGTAAATTGTTGTATGTTGTTGCTCATATATTGTTGAAAGATCAAATCTGAGACGTTTGGGATAAACTAAATTAGGTTTTGAGCCATAGAACTGTATTATTACAATTTACACTTTACCGCGAGTACATCACGGTTAATAATTACCAAGTGAACTCTTGATTCGTTTCACCAATTTCGATCCGATTTTACGTGTTTCTACTAAAAAATAAATTTTTTATCCGGTTTTGAGCATGAAAGTTGCGTTTAATGGCGTTTTTGTTAATGGAAATTGGTCATCTTATTTCTCGTGGTTATAGTCCGATTTAAAACCTGAAGTTTCTGGAGCATTAGATTGCTTGACTGAACTTGTGAAAAATGGAAAGGTTAATTTTGATATTTTTGGAGCAATCTAGTTTTGATTCTAAAAGTACATACCTAAATGTCCAGGTTCATATCTAATAAACCATTCCTAAGTAATAAATTTCACGACCGTAAGCAGTTTATCACATTGTTAGTGATATTTTAGCTGAATTATTCAAAGCTGAGCATTTTATTGGGCTGAAAAAGTCTAATCTAACGAACTATCCTTTTGAAATGTCTAATTTGGTATAAGCACATGTGTTTAGCTATTAAAACTCAGACGAAGTTGTTATTAAGTACAGGTGAAATTATCTCTGTATGTTGGATGCTTGTCAGAATTAATCCAGGGTACCGTATGGTATCAGAAGCTGTCGCTGGTACATTGTTCTTCGCAAGCTATGGGTTGTAATATCGTAGGATACATGAAGGCCACAGCATGCATTTCAAGGGGTGTTTTACCGCCTTCCATTTATTTGACAATGCATCTTCGCTGGTGGAGGTAGTTCTTTAATTCGGCTTGGGCAGCAACGTCACTTGATGAACGACTGGAGGAGGCTACACAATTACGAGCCGGTTATCACACCAGGTAAGGACGGCAAGTCGGTTGCGTAAAAAGGTACGAGTACAATACTGGGCCTAACTCACTGCCTTATGTCCAGCTCATGTAGGTTATTGTCCACGATATTTTCATTTCGTTATGGAATTTATGGAGGATCGGGTTCAACATATTCTCCGTACAATGTTATTGTCAGTGCATGCGCAAACATAAAATCCTGTTATTAAGCGTAACTTAAACATTTTTTATCCAGTTTTGATGAAATCATCCTGGGTTGTGCTGGCTATGGTTCCCTATCCTCCAAAATCAAAATGTTCCATTTTTTCAGAACGCACAGCTTTTTGGAAATAATTTTGGTGACTTGTATACTATAGCATTTCCAAGTCAAATTGAGAATTTCCTAAATCAACTCGAAAATTTTCCAAAAAAATTTGAGAGTTACCCAAACCAATTAGAGAATTTTCCAAACTAACAATATTTTAAACAAAAAAGGAGGGCATTTTTTGGAGAAATTCATAATGCCTAATTAGGAATAAAATTGTACAGAACATCAGCATATAAAACAAGAAAAAAATCGCATTTTTCACCTTTAAAAAAAAATTGAAAAAAAAAATATATATATAGGTATACATACATTTTTCATATTTTTGAGAAACTATGCAATCCCAGGAACAAGGTAAATTTCTAGTTTGCGTCAAATTTTGATTACATTTTATGGGAATATGTGGGTTCGGCTGTAGATTGTCCCCTACCAATTTCATTCTTCTCAAATCATTACTCCTTTCTACGTAAGCGCTAACGTAAATTACTTCAAGCATCATTTTCCCGTTTCCTACATAACTGATTTCGGACACCTACCTACATCTTGATGGACTTCATTCCGTTATCGAGTTTTTATGATGATTAAAACCATTCCAATGATCTATACATTTATATTTTCAATTTTTAGGTACCTACTTACTTGAATATCGTTGAACTAAGATCAGGGGGACTAGTAAAATGTAGATGTTTTAATCAATTGCATTAATTGTCCTTCTGCAGGTGCCCACGCACGCATATTGATGTCAACCAACGGATTTGCAATTTAAAATGGACCTCCTTCGTAATATCAAGAATTCTATCTCAGTGCACACAAATCAGCTGTGAGGCCTCTGAGCCTAATTCGTTCTTAATCGACTTACGATGCTGGAATGTGGCTCCTTTATGGAGATCTGGAACCTCCGAAGCTTATTTCTTTCCTATTCGACCCACTGTGTTGTTATTTAGATGGAGCTCCTTTGGAACTCCTCGGAAACAATTACGAGTTACGGATGGCACTGATCAGCTAAGGGGTATCTGAACCTATATTCTTTCCTTACCAATCAGCATTTTTTTAAACTTTTTTTCTTTGAAGCGTAACTTTGCGGGATTTTGAAACTGTAACGGTGTGAACCCTTTTGTGAGAGACACGGTCCGTTATGTTCTGATCATAAGAATTACCTACGGGGTTTAATAATTATAGAAAAATAATCTGTATAGAAAGGCTATCTAACACAGAAATAATAAATCACTGTGTAATAATTTGCAGCGTTTCCTTCATGTTTTCACTCTGGTAAAACTGATAGATTTATCTAAATCAAACATGAAATTCAAAAGTGGTACGAACTTTTTTCCGAATACCATCCAGCGTGTGGAAGTGACTACCATACATACCTAAGTGTGCACAATACACGTATGAACATAATTATGTAATTATTGATTGAATTGTGATTCAGAGATAAATTAATTATAATAAATCATTAAAAACAATTTTACAAATAAATACAAATTAAAAACATCTGTAGTTTGTAATTAATCGCTATTTAGAAGTATGTGTAACATTTTGATCGTTAACATTTTCAGACACGAAGGTATTTTATTTTAAGTCAAATCACTCGAACACATTCAACGTGGGGGCAACGATTGGCTGAACGGACCTGTTCTTCCAGAGGGTGGAATCGGAATGTCCATTAAACGCGTTTCCTTCTCTCAAAGAACTTTTCAGTGAGGTCAGCTCGGAAAATAGGATTGTCGGCACCACCATAGTGGGTGCAATCACGCGGTCACCACCACTACAGTCATCTAGGCTTTCCAACGTTCCGGGGCTATGCATGATTGGATATTCAATACGATTTTACTCAATGATAGGATTTCTTTTATCCTTAATCCATGAGCCACGAGAATGTTTTGTTTCCTTCAATGAAATTTTTTGGTCTTTTCCAATTCAGAAGCTCTGAAATCATGATAGCTTTCTTTTCTGTCCCGAAAGTTCACAATCGAACGAAAATCGGTGTTGATTTTTACGTATTCTAGAAATGCATTTGTTAGGAAAGCATTTTTTGGTTTATTATTTTCAGTTAATGAATTATTAATAATGAACCTTTGTAATCGACCAATACATTTTTTTACCCCCCCCCCCCCCCTTCACCTAAAAATTTATTGATTCACGTTTGAAGATACTTAAATTTAAAAATTCGAAGAAAAAAAAGTTGTCCGTCCGCCCATTCCTCGTTTGCCGTCTGAGGCTTTTCTTCGAAATAATTGGACCAAACTCATGAAATTCGACTCAGAAATCATACATCGGCTGATATATATATATATATATATATATATATATATATATATATATATATATATATATATATATATATATATATATATATATATATATATATATATACTCGGCGCTTTGCGCCTCGCCGGGGGGCTTCGCCCCCCTGTACCCGCTGGAACTTTTCTCTTTTGTACTGCGTAAAAAACGAGGATAATGTGCTATGTAATTCTTATCGATATATCGACATATATATATCGATATATATCTTATATATTATCGATATATATATCGAAATTTTGTTACGGACGTTACAAAAAAAGTTGTTGGGGGTCGGGCTAAGAATTGCATAGCAATTAATATAGGTACTTTGAAAGTATTTGAGATCTAGATTTTTCGATGGAGCACCCCCTAATTACTACCGTTTAGGGTTGATCGAAAATGATACCAATGTTATTGGCACACCCACAGCAGATGTATGATCACCCATTCGCTAAAAGGAAAGTAAAGAAAGGGCTAGAACTTTGACAGGAAAAAAGAAATGCCTACCCTCCTTTCTACAAAAAGTTGGGGGTGAAAACAATCAACACCATGAGAGCTAATGATAACTAGAACTGGTGGAACATAGCGAAAATCGTCTTGTAACCACGACGACCAGCTGATATAATTCCATTGAAATAGTGACAAGAGAGGAGGAGTCAACTCCAACCCTGTTTGGGGAACCTTAACCACCTGTTACAGTACTTTTGTCACCTGTAAGATAGTAAAAAGTGTAGGTAGGTAGGTGATTTATGTTATACCATTAATTTTCATTTGGTGTGGCAGCTAGTGTATAATACTAGGAAAGTGAAGTCATATTATTTAATTTCATTTAATTTATCTTCGGTAGGCGTCTACACCTATTCAGATACATTCAGATACCTATTGTATCTTTGCTGAATAATTATATGCAGGAGTTCTGCATAGAAAGGCAATCCAATGCCGGTATAATACACCTTTGTGTAATAATTCGTAGCGTTTTGTTTTTTAGAAAACGAATACATTTTTATTCAACTACCAAATAATTTTGTAAAACTGGCGCTACCCGAAATTACACAGAATATTGATAAGCCTGCCTTAACAATTTTAACCAATGGTCTCTCTGCCAGCCTAAGATCATTTTAGATAAAAATGGGAAAATACAATAATAGAATAATGATCTCTATGATGATTTACAATCATTTAATTTAATTATCTAAACCTTTCTTACCTTGTGAAATTTGTCGTGTGATAGACAGCTGGTACGGAAGAGGCTCATCCATTATCCGGTACCGCAACCTGTTGGATAAAAAAAAAAGATCCATATAGAAATATTGTCGCAGTCTTATAATATGTTTAAGTTTTAGTTGTGATTGTTTAATAATTTGAGGATAATTATTTCTTCTATTAGTTTGTTTAATCGAATGTGAAATATCCTTTCATTTTCTCAAACTTCGTTTAGTTCAGTTTTAATTGGTAACATGAATCGACATAAAGCGACAACACCTGAGAGATTCCTTGGTAATAGGTATTCACGATTTCGATTTGATTTTTGAATTTAAATTTCATTGAATCAAGTTGGTTTGATAATATTTGTTTCCTTTTACATCACTAAGGGCAGGTGTAAGAAGGCAAACTTCCTCCAACACTTCAACAGCTTTTAGTTAGTATCTCTGTTGGTAAAGAATACTGTGGACGTGTGAATACCACGCAGTTGGCTGATTTCCTCAGTGAATTGCTGTTGACATTGCTAGACGAGAATACCACTTCTAGGGAAGGAGTTAAGTCATTGTATGGAGGGGGAACGCACTATTATTGGTGGTTGTCAGAATATTAACCTCACCAAATCAAGGTTTCAACACATGGTATAATCCTTACAGTGAGTTCTTTATAATTCGTCCTCGCCTTCTATACAATTGTATTTCCAGTGATGAACCCGAAAATGCATCATAGGCATACAAATATTTGATTATGCTAATTAATAACATCGACGTAATCCACAGATTATGTAAACTATGTGCGGCCTTGAATTATGTCAGCACATCAGCACATTCGCGCCTGCGTAGTATCTTCTTACAGATCAAGTTTTCATGCACTTTCACTTTCTTTCATTTCGCCTATCTATCTCAGCTCAGGGCGAACCCAATACGTATTAGGTATGCATCATGACTAGAGCCCTTCAAGTGCGATTTTGCCATGGCGCCATCCTTAAGTGCCATGTTCGCCTTTTTTTTGGGGTAAAAAGCTATTTTTTGCCAATTTTTGGGAAAATGCCACGTTTGTGCCATTTTTCGCCTGATTTTCTTAAAAATTTGTGAAAAAAACAATTTTTCTTCTGGGAAAATTCGCAAAAAGCTGGGGTTTCAAGTATTTTTTCAAAAAAGGCAAGCTGACAAGAGCTTTTTCATGTTAGTCCAGTAAATCTAGGTTCAAAAAGGCAGTTTTCAGGAAAAACGTATAGAAGTTTTTTTCTCAATCGTTCTCTGTGTTTGCTGGGAAGCTAAATCTGAATTTTAGGTTTGCCCCCTCGCCAGAGGTGAGCTACCTTCAGGAAACGCGAAAAACATCGAAAATTTCGGACTTTTTTCAGTTTTTTGCATTTATCTTGAAAATACTACTATCTATGTACAAAATTAAAGTAGACAACATTTTCTACAAGATTAAGTAATCAAGTTTTTTTTCGATCTTCAATAGGACCGCCGCTAGAGAGCTCTGATAATAGACTCCAAGTGAAAAATGCAGGAAACTCGCATATTACAACTCAATGGCTTAAAAGAGAATCACTTGGAGTCAAAAAATGGTCTACTTTCAGAGCGCTCTAGCGGCGGTCCTATTGAGAATAGAAAAAAACTCGACTATATAATATTCTAGAAAATTTTATCTACTTCAATTTTGTACATGTTAGGTAGTATTTTCACTAAAACATACCGTTTTAGAGATAAATGCAAAAAACTGAAAAAAGTACGAAATTTTCTATGTTTCTCGCGTTTCCTGAAGTTAGTTCACATCTGGCGAGGGGGCAAACTTGAAATTTGGATTCGCGACCCAAAAAACATAGAGAACCGTCGAGAAAAAAACTTCTATACGTTTTTGTTCGGAAAATCCTATTGTGGGCAAGCTCACAAGTCAACGACCGGGAATTCCCTTCCGAGGATTATGGTCTCCTAAGTCCGAGGATTACAGCCATTGGTGCTTGAAAAGGAAAGGGTCATAGCAAGGTCATGGGGGAAAAAAGAAAAAAGACAAAAAAATTTTGAAGAATAAATGCCATGTTTGGCCAAAATAAAAGCCATGTTTGGCGAAAATAACTGCCATTTTGCCATGTTTTATAGAGCCACGTTTGGCAAAAATAAATGCCATGTTGTGAATGGCTCTGATCATGACGCACGAGATTTTAATTTATTCAAGCCGACTTCGCTCTATATTATTCGTTTGCCATGTTTATCTTCATAAACGGTCACCAAAAGCTAGTATGCTTTACATTATTACTGGAGTTAACATCCCTATTGCTAAATGAATATAACCTCGAACAACACCTTCAAAACCGGACACTATCGTCATCCAGACAGTGTTGCAATCCATCAGTTACTCAAACGGCGCGCTTGTAGTACGTGTCTGGGAAATGATGAGTCATTTTACAAGAATTTCTGACGATGAAGCAACATAATTTGTTTTACCCAAAATAGCTAGTGGTTACCCAGTTTTGTTAGTTCCAAGAAAGACAGGACTGTCCCATTTTGTGATTAAAGAATAGTGATTGAAGTCATTGTTAAAGACCTCAAACCCCATACAAATTAAACAGTGCACGCAGTGGAAACTCTGATTTTTGCGCACAAAGTCGCTTGCGCATAAGTTTTTCTTGTTCTTCGTCACCCAGAGAGTCGTAAAACTATAAAAGAATGACGTTCTAATCCAAAACTCCAATTTTCAAATGTTTTTGTAATACCTAATGTTGTTTGCGTAGAAATTTAGGAATAAATAAAGAATGAAAATGTGTGTTACTCATCAAAACACTATCCAATTTGAGTAGAATAGCACACATAAATTCCTCGTACTTGTTACATTATAATTCACAGAGTGGAAAGTAAAAATGAAGATTGGCGAAGTAAAAAGCGAAGGATCTGATCAGCAATTTTTTCTGATCAATATTATTTACCAATATTAATAATGTTTTTATTGAACGCATTGGTAAATAAATGAAAGAACAGCCCTAATTGGCATCCCCACACTGAGGCGATTTACTTTATCAAAGCAACATAAACGAAAAACTCAAAAGATAAATTCATTAAAATAAACTGACTCCCTCAGGAAAAAACAGGAAAGGTTAGCAAAGAATAACTCTATCTCCCATTCTTTTTCATTTCCATTCAATCGCAAGGCTATTCATTCCCAAGTTTAGCAACGATGAAAAAGAACAGTAGATTCCGGTTATGAGCACTGGACGTCTCGACTGTTGAATCATTCTTCTGACGGGTTAGCGGTTGGTACACGCCTTTTATTCCAACAGATGAAAAATGCCCTTTGCTTTTCGTTATGCTCCTTTCCCTCAGGTTCACTCTTTTCAAACGAAAAGCTAGATGATTTGTCTTTCTTTATTAGAACAGTAACGAATACGGCAACCGTCTCGTACCTAAAACAAAATTCATTCCATTCTTCATTCCATGTTTTTTCCATCCTGACTATACGAGACATAGAGTGGCACCGACTGCGACGTAATCCGTCTACAATACATACCTATACGACTTTTTGTTCCCAAGTCTACATAGGAAAGTATGTATTCATCTTTCTGAGGTGCCAGACAATTTTTGTATTGTTTCTGACAGTCTTGGTCCTTACTAATCCTTTTAGTGATCATGATTAAGTTCTTTACGAAAAATAGGCTATTCCTTCCTTAATTTAGATTTTTAATACGAATATTCTGCCCAGGAACTGGGGCTAACACTTGAAAACAATCATTTTAAAAATCGTATATATTTGTACAATTACATGATCAATTTTAAAAATCGTATATATTTGTACAATTATATGATCAATTTTAGAAATCGTATATATTTATTCAATTATATGATCAATTTTAAAAATCGTATTATACAATTATATGATCAGTAAAGCACAATCAGCCATTAAAAATCAGCTTGCGTACAAGTTGGCAACACAGTGAGTACATTTTCATTCCACGGAACGTTCGTTCCGTTCAGGAATGAAAGTTGTCGCCTTCGTTTCTTGTGCTTCAAGCAAGGAGGATGGTGCTTCGGACGCCTAATAGGTAACTAAGCCCCCCAAAAAAACAAGTTTTGACATCAGACCAAGCTCGTAAACTGGTGCTTCTCAGGGATGCTGGATGGGGGGGGGGGGGGGGGGGGAGCGTGAAATGTGGTGATGTTTTAGATAAATTTAGAGCTTTCCAACGACTGGCAAACGATTTTGTCTGATGAAAAATGGCAAAGAAACAGTTCTGTACAACGATTTGGTTGTAACCGGGAATCGTCAGAAAATTTCATCAACCGTAAAAAGTGTCGTTCCTTAAAGTAGCACTTTGCGGTTATATGACAGAGCAAAGAATGATTTAGTACTTAAAATGCCAATATCTTGATAAAATTAAATATAACAAGTAAAATACAAAATGTCCAATGCTTACATTTTATCTTTGTGTTAACTACCTAGTTGGTAATTATGAATTTGGAGTTCCCAATCAAATAAGAGTAACTTTTTTCTAAAATTTTGAATACCATTTTGGAATTTAACTGAATTTTAAATTTTTATCTTATTTATTTCTAAATGTACAGTTTTCAATCGCATATGAATTAATTTTGTTCAACATTGAATGTCTTTTTGGAAGTTAACTGCATTTGAATGTTTATATGTTGTGTTGCTTCTGTTTTATGTTTATTCTTAGTATTTTCACTAATATTTTAGTAAACAATTTTGCACATAGAAGAGCCCAAATTTGATAAAGAAAACACGAGAATGTTTAAAGTGATCGCGATGGCTAACGGCAACAACATGGAAGACCAAGCTGTATCTCATAGTACACTTCAAAGAAACATCCAGTGCAGTTATTCTCCATCTCAACAACTACATCCAGCTCAGTATTATTTCCTACATCCTTGAAAGGAGAGGAAGAACAAAAAATGTCAAAAACCTTATAAACACCTACAAAACCTTCTTCGCTGAATATGAATTTCACACATAATACGAACAGACCGCAAATAAAATAAGATTTCACATCAAAAGAAATAATCTATCAAATCCCTTGAAGCAGTGATGTGTGAAAAAATGTATCTGGGAGGAACTTCTCAGACTACCTTCACGATTTTTTATGGACTTTGACAACTTCAAAATCGTGAGAAGAGATCCGATTTGAAGAAAGAAAATATGTAAAAAAAAAAAAAAAAAACAATTCAGTTAACTTCCAAAGATAAGAACATTCAAAGTTTGAGAGAGAAAATCATTTAATATTATTTGATTGAGACACTCTGAATTTTATAATTACCACGATCAAAAAATTCTCTTGATGTAACAATTAAAACTCCATCAAATGTTGAATAATTCAGTTTGAATATTTATTTATTTATTTAATCAGTACTTAGCACTTTCATTAGGTAATAACTCGCATTAATGAAATTTACGCAATTTTCAATTATGCCTGGGTTAACACTGTCCATTTTTACCTTTGTGTAATAATATGCAGCTTTCAGCCCTGAGGTACCTAGTCATACTCCTCTTTTTGGAGTCAGCCATATTTCCTCTTTTTTCTGTTATTTTACTTCAAGTTTTCACGATCAAAAATACTTTGGCATCGGGGCTTCCATGCTCTCAAGACAGCTGAACTCTTGTAGCAGTGTTAATAATATTATTTTTATTTTTCTATGAAAAACGGCTTTGCTTTTCCTTTTTTGGCACGTACCTTCTAATTTTTTCAAACTCCGATAGCTTTACATTTGGTTTTTCTTACGCATTACTGCACCAAGTTCCCGAAATTCAAAATACACAAGTGTCCAGATTAACCGGAAACGATTTTGATGAGTGACGAGGAAAAAAACACTTGACGCATGCCGTTCCGGTCCGTCGGAACCAGAACAGCGGGACGGTGACATTTCTCCTCGCCCGGCACAATCGATCAGCCTTCCCTCTGCCAAAGAGAATATGAACGATGGCGTAACCCATTGTTAGATCCACCCTGGACACAAAAGGGAGAAACAACCGGCGACATCGCGCCTGATGCTTCTGCCAGCGACCCTTGTTCCACCTTTAGCATAACATCTGCCCACGCAGGAACACCTCTCTTTCTATTGCCTTCCGCGTAACGCTTTTCTTCTAGGTTTAAAGCAGGCTTAAATTAATGGTGATGATTCCATTGTTAATATAAAATCATAAATCGTATAAATCAATTTAGTATCTCAGTGCGATAGTGAGAATAATTTGATTATAGATCCTATCAATTGATGGCGTGCAATTAATACAGAATAAACACTCTCAATGGGTCTGGTGAATTTAATTGACAAACAGTGCTTCTACTTTTCAAAGTTCGATCTCGAGGCATAGTCACCGAGTTCTGTCTACCATCAACACCTGACAGATTGAGAAGAGGATTTTATAATCTGCTTGACACCGTTATTCTATTTTATCAGATTAATGATATGAATGGAACATATATGAATAGAAAAAAATGAGGCTTGTTACATAAAACTTGTATTGCAAGAGTTTACAAAGGTAGCTCCGTGGAATGTTATATTCAAATAAATAACCGCAGTTAGACAGAAGGATATACAGAGTGATTCTTTACAGTCACAAGAAGTCGCCCTGATCTGATCTAGATTCGCCGCAGCTCCCTTTACCTTTTTCCCCAACATCTACAAACGGTTCGCATTGTCTTGACTAGTACGCATCTTGACTTGCTCCAAGCCGTCACAATGCCGCACCCTTCCAATAGCGTGGCTAAGAAGGGAGAGGAGGGGTTGTGGTACTCCATGTCTTTTCTCATTCATTAAGCAAATTGTTTATATTGAATCTGTACTGAACTCAATTCTGTAAAATTGGCTTATTGTAACAAGGAGCTGATTATCGACGGCAGTACCTATTCGAATTGGGGAAAACCTGTATGAAACAAAATCGAATTGGGAAAAGATTTGATATTGAATTGAGGAAACGGTTGTGAATGAGGGACGATCGAATTGGGGCAAAGCGCGAGTCGTGAAAATTGGTATGTCGTCTCTGATGAAGCAATTTTCCTCACTCACTGCAAGCCTTTCCTGTATTTCAAGAAATTACCCGAACGACTTAGGAACGGCTGGCAGGATTTTCCTCTCGAAAAAGACATGCACTGACGAATGAGTTTCAATTGCATGATGTGCGTTCCAAGTTAGAAGTGGGTGATTACATCATCTCTTTTCGAATCAATTTATCGAGTGTTGTGTGCTCCTCCTCAAAGGCTCTTGAGACTGGAACATACCCTTTGTCTCTCGACGACCTCTTCACAAGAAGGGGGATGATTGTGCTGCTTGGAATTCACTGACATTACTTTCGACACGTTAGAATCGGTAGATACAGAGCGCAACAGAACATTTGCGATTAAAACACCTAAACGAATCACTTCCATCCATTCCATCGATTTCCAATGCTCGGTACCGCGATCTTACAGGAGCCCATTAACAACCGACAATACGTTTTCCCAATTCGATCGTGGCAAGGCTCAGCCGCTCTTTTCCTCAAACCAATTACCTTCATATAGAGATATTTCATTATTTATACAATATACCTTGGTTGTTTTTCATATTTCAAGGAGATACGGGTAGTTTTTGACTTGATCCAAACTTTTAAACTAAGTGGACATAGGTAGTACAAAAGAGAATAGTTTATGTGAGGGGTTCGAAGGTGCTTTTGATACAAGTGATGAGTGCCCGATATGTGTGCCTTACGTGGATAACTCATTATTCCATTTCCTAGGTGCTTTTCGAGAAGCGGAAATAAACCATTGTTCTCTGCAGAATGATATATCGCTAACTCATTTCGCATTAACAATAATGATTTATCTACAAATAAAGATCACTTGTGCATCTAAACGATTTTGAAGACATTCTCCAACTACACTACCACAAAAGTAGCCATGCCTGTCAATGAAATATTGAAAGAGTATGCTTTGTAGATAAAAAAATTTAATCAATATAAAATTCATCAATACGTATCCATTCATAAATTATTCCAAATTTTGAATTTTTCAGCATCAACGTTGACGGGTTTTATCACATCAAGTGCATCTAGTACGTTTTCGGTGGTCACTACTTTGGACTGAACTTTACCGTAAGGATCATTTCTCTCCAACAATGGGATGATGGTTCTTGTCGCCGTCATGAGTGCTTCCTTACATACAAGTCTTATGTCCGCTCCTGAATAGCCGGTACTTTCTTTAGCAAGTTCGTCATAGTTCATGTCTGTTTTAAGATACCGATTGACAACTTTTGGTAAATATGAAACAAACAAAGCCCTTCTTGCAGATTGTTCCGGTAGATCAATGAATATTTTTTTCTCCAGCCTTCTAAGAATCGCTGAATCCAAATCCCAAGGTAAGTTCGAAGTTGTAAGTACAAATATTTGCTCTGAAGATTCCAACAAACCATCTAGTTGAACGAGAAATTCGGATTTGAGCCTCCTTGAAGCTTCATGTTCAGTGGGACAATCTCTTTTAGAAGCCAAGGCATCCAGTTCATCAATGAAAATCGTTGAAGGCGCTTGATGTCTAGCTAGCTCGAACATAACTTTTACCAGCTTTTCCGAATCTCCCCTCCATTTACTGATGAGTGAACTAGCAGATATATTGAAAAATGTCGTTGAACATTCAGTCGCCACTGCTTTTGCTAATAGTGTCTTACCAGTTCCTGAAGGACCGTACAAAAGAAGCCCTTTCCACGGGGAAGTAATACCTTTGAACAGGTCAGGATATTTCATGGGGTAAACTATCGATTCTTTCAGATGCTGTTTAGCATTTTCCAAACCAATTACGTCGTCCCACTTCACATTCAACTTTATATCGATTACCTCTTTACCAATTATATCTGCGAATGCCCTCCATTCTTCATTGTAACCCATAAACGACCCAAGACCTTTCCAAAGTTTCAATTCTTGAGGATCAGGTTTAGGGCTGAAATCGCCTTTAGCTCCAACTGCAGCTACTTTAAGGAAATCCGTTTCAACCGGTTTATCCACACACAATCCTGAAGGTTCTGATTTCTGCTTGGTAATAGGCAAATATCTTCTTTTCTCTTTACCTTTTGGTTCGGTGTTATCACTTCTGTTAGCCACCTTCTTATGTATTTTGGGGTACTTCTTGAAGCGGATGAAGAAGTATGCCTCAAATTCTTCCACGACCGTTCCTAAATCAACATTATCACACAATACACATTCCGGGGGTAATCTTGTCTCCGCTTCAAATGACCGAAGAGTATCCAAATATCCTTCTTCTGCCAAGAAATCTCGAACAAGAACTAATAAGTTAGTTTTTCTTTCTTTTTGAACTTTATCCTCTGCACTTCTGACAACGGTTCCCATCCTTATACTACGAACTGGTTGTACACAACACAATATGAATAACGAGAAAGAAATCGACCCTCTGCAAACTACCTAGTGTGTACCAAGAAAAACTTTAACACCAATGCGATGATTGGATCACTAGTGATTTGTCACGGTGACAACTGAGTTTCTTGTGTCGTCATGCAGTCTGAGGTGTCAACAGTTAGCGCATGGACGCTAAGCGCCTTGCCGTTGCCATAGCCTTCACAGTTGTTAATTCGATAAAAAGGAATATCCCTACCCAATCATTAAACAAATTATGAAGCCAATTTAATGAAGATCTATTGAATGATTAGAGAATAATGTTCATTGGAAACTAACATGTGCCTAGTGAGTAACTTAATTTAGATAATGAACTTTGAATGGACTAAAGTAGGAACTGTTTTGATTTTTGACCTATTTCACCGTCTACACCCGTTTTTCCCCCAAACTACTGAACGAAATTTACAAAATTAAGCACGAAAATCGAATTTCTCCTACAAACCAAGGAATCAAATCAATCTCATCATCATTCTCATGGGTCATTTATCTTTACGTATAACGTAGAATATTTGATACTCCTTTGATCTTAGATGATTACTGCTAAAAGCAGGTGAGTTTACTACCATCGTAACTATTAACGTCTACCAACAATCGGAAAACGAACAGGCAGTTTTTCTTTGCTTCCTCCTCTTAGTAATATCAAGACTTAGTAAGCAAATAGTCCCGACGGTTGTCTCTCCTGTTTCTCTCGCTTGTAGTAGTTTTGGGGGATTAGGTCCACTATTATAGCAAAAAACATTTAGCCTAAAGAAAATTAATGTTAAACTAGGTACTAGAGTTAAATTAGAGTTAAAATTTATTATTATAATAAGTAATTTAATATGTAATTTCTGATTTCTTGCTCAACACTGGTATAATGTGTGATATTGCAATAAACTGATTTTGATTATGACTTTTTTTTCTCGTGAGACGAATCGCATAGCAAATTATCCTCGTTTTCTACACAGTAGAAAAGAGAAAAGATCCGGCGAGGCGCGAAGCGCCGAGTATAGATTAGGGGGGTCCAGGGGGGCGGCCCCCCTGGCGGGGTCAAGGGGCGGAGCCCCTTGCGAGGCCCGAAGGGCCGAGTATATATATATATATATATATATATATATATATATATATATATATATATATATATATATATATATATATATATATATATATATATATATACAGGGTGTAATCATCTGTAATATACCTATCTACAATAAAGTTTCCAAACATAAAGAAAATAAATTTTTTTGTAGCGTAGCGAGACCTGAAAACCATACCTAGGTACATCACGCAGCAATACTACAAACAGATAATACAAATAGGTAAAACTGGACATTTTATGTACTAAAAAGTCTCCTCAGACAATCGAGGTTAGTCACGAAATAGAGGGGATTTGATGTTGAAAACGTAGGTACGGAAGATGGACGGAAATATTGTTAGGTATTCCGTGGGAACGACATAAAACAAAATTAACTAACGAACTATTTTCAGAAAACATGGAATAGAAAGTCGGAATACATTTAAATACAATATTTAAAGGTTAGTTGGAAAAATTTGCACGAAAAATGCCAATTTCATACACAAAATAATAATAACTCAAGCCTGTTCCTACAGTTTCTAGTTCCTACAGTTGGGAAAATCTCTATTCGACAAAGATTAAAATCCATGATAGGTCTCTTCAAATTATGAATTCCATTGCTACCTCCCAAATTTTCCTACCTTTTCCTAAGTCAGTAAACACTGAGGGAGGAGGCCCCGTTCCCCATCCTCCCCTATAGCAACGCCCGTTCCCAATAGGCAACTTTCCATATTTTAGTGTATGGAAAGTATCTACCATTCAATCTTCGGCATAAATTTTGCTCGAACTAGTAGGCAATTATAATCGACAATGTCTCTGCGTAGCAATTTATTGGCACACCAGAGTTCAAAACGAATCTCAGCCTCATGGCAAAATAGGTCAAAAAGTGGAATTGATCGGTGAGTCCACGTGAGCCAAGCATGGTAAATAGAATATTGTGAAGTGTTTTATGCTATCCATCCAACTCCATGTTCTGCTGAACAAATCTCAACACTAAGGGCTGAAATATTCAAAAATCGAGATCTTGAAATCTTTCTACGTAGCATTAATGATTTTTTGAGTTTCATTTATGGGTATCCGCCCAAAGAATCGAACGAAACCACCCTGGGGTCACTATGCGTTTATTCGTTTGCTTTCCCTAAGGGCTAAAGCATCGACAAGAAAAAATACATCAACACGGGAGTGAATCTTTTTTTTTTTTTTTTTTTTTTAGTTATTCAACATTCAACTAGACGGGTATTGGCGCCAAACATATAATTTACAAAAATATTACATAAATGCTAGTTTCATATATTCACAATTGCGTTGTTATTGTTCATTTGGGCTGACTGTCAAAAGTACAAGTGAGTTGTTTCATGTTCCAATTACAACCTTGAGAGACCATCTATCAGGACGACGGGGTCAAAAAAGTTCTTCATTAGGGAGACCTCAAGACATTCCTTTCGAAGAAGAAAAGAAACTTGCTGAATGTCTCAATACTATCCAAAAGTGGGGATTTGGACTTACGCGGTTGGAGGTGATGGAGGTTTCGCGAGACTGGGTTAGTAAAAACAAAATTAAAACTCAGTTTAATGATAATATGCCTGGACCAAAGTGGTTCACGAATTTCGCCAAAAGGCATAAGTTGTCTCTGAAAAAACCTGAGGCCGTAGAATTGTCCCGGAGAAAGGCGATGGACCCTTTAATTATAAATGATTACTTTGATCTACTCCAACGAACGCTGAGTGAAATTAAATTGGAAGAAAAATCACAGTGTATATACAACGTCGATGAAACGTGCTTTTGTACAGATCCCTGTAAGAGTAAAGTTGTGGGGTCTATAGGAAAACCAGCAACAAAAATAACGAGTGGCCCTGGAAAAAAACATAACGGTCTGTTTTAGCGGTAATGCTGATGGAATTAAATTACCTCCCCTGATTATTTTCAAAGGATTAAACCTGTGGGATTAGTGGATGAGTGACAAAGCTTATCCAGGGACATTATATGCATCCTCATCGAACGGATGGATGGAATCTGAGATTTTTCTCAATTGGTTCCTAAACTGTTTTTTGGTAAATATCGGACCAGAGCGACCGGTTCTGTTGATATATGATGGACACACCACACACATATCTATTGAATTGATTTCCAAAGCAGTTGAGGAACAAGTGGTAATTTTGAAGTTGCCTCCCCACTCTAGCCACTTACTTCAACCACTGGATCTCTCTGTCTTCAAATCCTTTAAGGCAAATTGGGATGCTGCTCTTGTTAAGTGGCAGAGGAAAAATGCTGCAAGAGCTATGCCAAAGAAAGATTTCTCGAAGTTGGTGGATGTGATATTAGGGTGGTTCAAAAAAAAAAAAAAAAGTTCTGGGATTTTTGGTCCCCATTGCGTTTTTGCTTCCTCGGTATGTCAGAATGACTCTCCTAAATTTTTAGCAAAAAATATTAATCCTAACCACTTTACCTGGGTCGATTTTTGCCAGTTATCGACTGCTATCGTAAACCAACCTCTAAATTGGGGCCGACGTGATGATTTGAAGGACGGATTTCAATTTTTTTAGGTCTATTTATGGGTTTTCGCATGCGCTGAACACGATGAACCTATTTATTTTACGCTCCTTCCACTAGTTATCCGGTAAACTGGCGGAGGGCACTGCTTGAAGATAAGTAAAAATCGAAAATTTCACCGAAAATGCTGTCGCCTGGTTAAGAATCGTACTAGAAACATGCTATTATGGTCGGATAATATGCTTTGGCATGTTCTGAACATGATTCCATTTTTTACTATACTTTTTTACTTCGTTTATCGGCCATAAACCTCAAATTACTTGTAGGGTAATAGACAAATTCACCCTAATTTCACCAGAAATTATGTCGCGTTGATAATTTAAGGTCCCAAAATACCTTGTGCCGATAAAATTTGGTATTTTTTTTATGTTTCGATATTTCATCGTGTTTAATTTTTTTTTTTTTGTATATTTTTGTTATGTTATTCTCGTTAAAATGTTATGTTTTGTGAAACTAAAATTATATTACATATTATTTTCAATTATACTGCATCATTTTTTTATTTAACGATCCAATTACAGTTCAGACAATTCAGAACTATGAATGTGACCCCGGAAAACCGATGGAAACTAAGGAATTTTACAGAAAAATGGGAAAATTTTAGCTATTTTCTCCATTTCGCCGCTATATTTGGCGAATAAGTACAATGCCGGTTCAGGTCCTTGTATCGGTCCTTGTACCTACGGCTTTGTATCGAGTATCCTGGAAAATACCAAATTTTATCGGCACAAGGTATTTTGGGACCTTAAATTATCAACGCGACATAATTTCTGGTGAAATTAGGGTGAATTTGTCTATTACCCTACAAGTAATTTGAGGTTTATGGCCAATAAACGAAGTAAAAAAGTATAGTAAAAAACGGAATCATGTTCAGAACATGCCAAAGCATATTATCCGACCATAATAGCATGTTTCTAGTACAATTCTTAACCAGGCGACAGCATTTTCGGTGAAATTTTCGATTTTTACTATCTTCAAGCAGTGCCCTCCGCCAGTTTACCGGATAACTAGTGGACGGAGCGTAAAATAAATAGCTTCATCGTGTTCAGCGCATGCGAAAACCCATAAATAGACCTAAAAAATTGAAATCCGTCCTTCAAATCATCACGTCGGCCCCAATTTAGAGGTTGGTTTACGATAGCAGTCGATAACTGGCAAAAATCGACCCAGGTAAAGTGGTTAGGATTAATATTTTTTGCTAAAACTTTAGGAGGGTCATCCTGACATACCGAGGAAGCAAAAACGCAATGGGGACCAAAAATCCCAGAACTTTTTTTTTTTTTTTGAACCACCCTAATGATATATGGAATAATCTTTCATTAGATGTCATGAAATACGGTTTTAGAAAGGGTGGGATTTATTCCATTGATAGAAAAGTTGTCTCGGATGATAAGTATGATCCAGAAGCACTAAAAAGGTGGAAAGCCACAAAAGGAACTGCAGAAGCACCTGTTTCCGAAAATGGCCCACTGCTTGGCAATCCTGACATTCAAAAACCAATAGGATCTTATCTTTTCGACCTGCCTGTAGTTAACATTGAAGATTTACTCCATGATTCTAGTGTTGTCGGAGAAACTCCCTCATCGCCTAACTCATTTCAGAGCAATGATCAGAGAAGAGATGACGAACCCTTATCTTCATCTTCGGGGAGCTCTTTTGAGGAATGTGTCTTGCAATTGATGAAGAGAACCAACGAAGAACAGAGCACCAGTGTCAAAGTCCCAAAGAAGATGGAGGGGAAAGGGGCCGAAGTTCTGACTCACGAGGAAGTGTTGAGTAGGATGAAAGATCCAACAAAACAAGAAAATTAAAGTCATGAAACCAAAAATAAGTGGTCAGATCGAGAAAGAGATTCCACCCACTGCAGGAAGTTCACGAGATACTCCTGCAGGTTCACTTTTTCTCCCTCCTTCACCAGGACCTTTTCTAAGAACACAGGAAGATGAGCTCAGCAAACTAGAAGCAACAATTTCTTTGCCTGATGCTGAACAAGACGCACCACTTCAAAGTGAGGAGAGAGATGTGGACTCAGAGGAACTGAATCAATTAATTGCCTACCTAGCAGGAAGTGATTAGTTGACTATCTATTTTTTTTTAAATTAATCGATTGAAAATAATTAATTTTAATAATAAAAGATTGATCTCAATCCGATATTTATCCGAAATTTGAAGGATTTTTAAGGTTTTCTAATAGTGTTTGTAACAGTCGTTTTCTACTTGCATGGCGTGATTGTAGATGTAATTTTTAACCGAACCTCCATATGTTTTTAAAATTACATTATTATGTTGGTAATTTTAGGAAATAAATGAATTTTTAATTGAATTCTACGATGTTGAAATCCATTTTCCTTGCTTAAAAGATGGAATCGCACTTGCCCCCATGGAGAACGCAGTTGCCCCACTTTGGGGGGCAAGTGCGTTTTTGAACCCAATGTTTTATTTTACCGAATTACGGAGTAAAAAACAAGGTTTTTTTAAATTATGTTTCAGAATCGTTCAAAGAATTGAACAAAAAATAAATAATAGGAAAATTCCTATTAGGCGAAGAATAATGAGATGCCAAAGTCGAATTTATGTAAAAATGGTACGCACTTGCCCCCCCTGACCCTACATAGGAACTACTCTTAATTCAATTATTATTTCTATTCCAATAACAGAAGGTTATTACTTCTTGTCTACCAATCGGAACGTTTTAGCCAATTTTCCAAGAAAATTAAGCTATTGCAATGAATCCTAAAATTCCTTCATGGAAATTCGGTTGGAAATTCCTTGAGTTTTACGCTTTTTGATATGTGAATGCAAAGTTTGATCAAAAAGTTCTGGTTCTTTTCAATTTGCGCGGAAACAGATGGTTGTTGAAACTTCTTGGTGGTCTAAGCGTTACTCTTTCTGAGTTACCTGGTAATCTTATTTTGTTGTAATAATCTCAGTACTCGTGTTATTCTAATCAGCTTCGAGACCTCCGAGGCTAACTTCTACCCTAATGGACTCACGTTGCTGAAATTTAATGGAGCTCGTTCGGGACACCTCAAAAACAATTACGAGGTACGGAGGATCACTGAATAGCTGTTGGGGCCACTGAAGCTAATTTCTTTCCTTTTCAACCTGCCGTTTACTAAGTTTTTTGTTTTGTTATTTTGATATTTTGATATTTTTAGAAAATTTCTCAATATTCACCGACTATAAACTGTAAAATTGTGGGGTCCTGAGCTGTAAAGGTGTGAACTCTTTTGGGAGGCACGATACGCCAAGTTTTGATCACTTACTAGATACATATATATGGGGTTTAATAATAATTATAGACCAATGACCTGCGTAGAAGGGCTATCTAATATAGAAATAATAAACCTTTGTGTAATAATTTGCAGCGTTTTTTTACGTGAGCCTTGATTTTCCAACGGCCCTAGCCAATCACAGAGCTTACTTCGGCAAAGAGCGTAGGATAACCTCCGTTCTAGTTACGCCTTATTACAGGGGTAATCCACCCGTTCTAGGGGCTTGTAAAGATATATCTGATTAATGTATTTGTGTGTGTTGAGTATAAACTCCAAAACGGCTGGACCGGTTTTATGCGTTTTTTCCAAAAATTAAACATGTTCTTGTTACAGGCATGGGTTCTATTCAAATCTCTAAAACCTCCCTTAACATCATAAGTAGAGAAAACCCAACAACGTCGTCTGGGTAAACTCTGTAATTAAGGATTTCAATCTCGGATGTAAAACTTACTTTATCGAATGTTTTCAAAGTCTCATTTAGTGAAAAGAATTTCTCGGTACCAATCCAACAAGATCAAACAATTTCTACCCTTTAATCCAAACAGATTTTATTAGGGTAAGTAGGTTCTTTCTGGGGTAACCTAAAAAACCAGTTGCAAACATAGTGTTTGCTACATTAGACGTAATTACGATGGTAATCAAGAGGAGCGAGCAGGTACAGCTATATTTTATACGTATTTGTTCATCTTCAACTTAGATGCTGAAGTATAAGCTCTCTGAATAACTCTCTGGGTTTGGCTGAGTATAATTTATGACAACTTGCGGAATCACTCCAATCACCGGAGTGAGTTCTGTCTGTGGCTATTTGGTTACTATTCAACTTGAGATGTTGAACTTTGGAACGGTAACTCTCTGGGTGTGGTAGTGTATAATTACAGCTTGACGAATCACTCTAATCAGCAAAGTGAGTTCCATATCTAATTTAGTTCCAATCCAGCTTGTGAATGGAAATTTGGAACGTGGCTTTTCTAGGTGTGGTTGTGTATAATTACAGCATGAAGAACCACTATAATCAGCATAGTTGGACTCTACAGCTTATTTCGTTTCGATTCAACTTAAGATCTCTCTGGGTGCAGTCGAGTATAACTGTAAGAAGTATTTTCCTTGCAGTACTGACACAATTGATCAGAAATATATACGATGGGACATTGAGACCTACATTCAGGTCTTGGACGTGCAGCTTTCCATGTTGCATCCCAAAACATGCGATAATAAAATATTGAAGGCAAAATAGCAATAAGTTTGTCGGAAAACCAACTCATTGTTTCAAAATATTGACAAACTTTTTCGTCAATCCGAGATTAGCAGAGTTGTTTCGACACCTAGCATTTTGGTCTCGGTGACGTATTCGATGACGTGTGCAGTTTCATTGAACATGCTGTGTCGATTTCAAATTCTAATCACATGATTTGGAAAGAAAATTATGCTTCGAGACTTTTCGCACAAGAATGCAGGCCCATTTCCTTCGACCAACCTTTGTGGTCATAACTCGAATGTTTAGTATACTAGGAGAATCGGCTGATCCAAGCTGTACTGCAGTGAACATTGCTTGAGAGAAACTGACTTGGAGGCCAGCCAGATGTCAAGAAGTAAAGAACAGCTAGTTTCCTGCAAGACAAAGTATTCCAGCCGGAATGAGATCCATCTAGCTTTTTTCTTACTTCAAGGTTCAGGAACCTTTTATATTGGCTCATGAAAACCGAAAACATGCAACATGAGCGGACATTATTTGGCAAAGATTTGGTTTGTTTTGACCCGAAAACAGAAACTACTGCGATTACCATTGACTTGTTTGTATTGAGAAACGTATATCCCTCAACATTTCTAAAGATTCATTGTTGTAGCGATTAAATGGTTGATTAGTTATTCAGAACAATACATGGTGTTCCACTCATGTAATCATGTACCTTGGTAATGCTTCCCTGTAACTTTTCATTCAAAAATAATCTACCTTATAACGTAATATTACGTCATTTATGGATAACTATCGTATATAATCTGGTTTTAATAAATAAGGTTTCATAGGTACATCTACCAACTACGTTTCTGTTACGTATACAACTTGCGTAAATGCAATTAATATTTTTTGTAGTATCACCGTAAAAGTTGCTGTTTTTAATGATAAATTTGTAATCGTAGGGTTCTAGTTAGAGAAAATAATGACTTTAATTCGTATTTTCCTTCAGAAATGTTGTGCTGATGGTTCGGACTGGTTTTTTTTTCCCCAACATGAATATGTCTTTTCGCTGGGGTCAATCCAAAATTGTGTCCCCTCAAAAGCGTTACCAATCATGTCCACAAAAAAAGCCTTGTTTTTATAGTCGAGCAGTCAGCATACAATTTCGGCATAAATCGAGAGCTTTCCAACGAGTGGATAACGATTTTTGGAATTGAAAAACCTACTGAGTTACATTTCCCTAGTTACGAGAGGAAAAATTGCGCTTGATTGCGTTTTACTTCAACTTCGCTCTAGTTTAACTAATTCTTTTAACATGAATATGTATTTTCGCTGGGGCCGAAATTTGATAGGGTGACTCTTTGGGATATTAAGAGACGATTGAAATGATGGGGTCTTCCCTGATCAGCTGATTGAGCTTAATTTTTTCGTTTTCACTCTAGGAAGTTAAAATTTGATAGGGAGACTCTTTGAGGCATTAAGGGACGATTGAAATGATGAGGTTTTTCCTGATCAGCTGATTGAGCTAAATTTTCTCCTGTTCACCTTAAGACGTACGAATTTGATGGGAAGACTCTCTGTGACATTATAAGGCGATTGAAATGATGTGATCTTTTCTGATTACTGAGTCAGCTAAATTCTCTCCTGTTCACCTTAAGACGTACGAATTTGATGGGAAGACTCTCTGTGACATTATAAGGCGATTGAAATGATGTGATCTTTTCTGATTACTGAGTCAGCTAAATTCTCTCCTGATTACCCTTGGTCGTGGGTTATCCCACATCAACCTTTTCATTGTATCCCATTATACAAATTCTACAGATTTAATTTAGTTTTTTGTACTGCAATTGTTATGTTCGTGTAGTACCAAAAAGTGTTTGTGTTTTTTCTTCAAAATAAAATGAAAAATTCTTGGAATTTATCTAAGGTATGTTCCAAGTTTATATTAGTATCCCTCTTCCCTCTCCGTGATATCCCACTTCACCCTACCAGTTGGGTAGAGTGAGAAATGTTGACTACTTTTACGAAACACTTGACCTTTATAACTACTGCAGATGAAGCGACTAAATTTATAGCTTTAGGAGATGATATATGTTTGGTGAATTACTGTCAAAATATTGAAACACTCAGATTGTTTCCATCGAAGTTATGAAGGGAAAACCCATGATCCCCACCCCACTCCTTCATACACTCTCCTCTACTCAATATAATTATCTCTTTGTATTTTCCAATCCCAGTGTGAATTATGGTTTTAAAGTTGCGCGTAGACTTACATAAGTAAATTTATTTAAATTTCGATAGCCTAGGCGGTAATGCTGTTCAAATGATTTACAACTTCATGACGTTTGTTATGCTATCGCTCATTGAATTTCTTGTTTGGAATAGTATAAAGGGGATTTTGTGCGTGAAAGCGGGTTGTGTAAACGCTGTGCAGGCATCTGATATCATCCGTTTGGAAGATTGGGCGATCGGGTCGAATCCTTATCCGATTTAGGATGAAAAGTTGGGGGTAAACCAGACTCCCTTCTTTCCACCTCTGAAAAGGGGTCATGGAAGACCAAGCATTATTCGATTTCATTCGGCTTGGTTTATATTCGATTCGTTTTCGGTCACGAAATAAAACCTCCAAGACGCAAGGAGGGTTTGGAGCTCATACCAGGTTCGGCAGTACAAACCAGCCAGACTGGAAAATCACCATGATTCGATTAACAGTATTTTAAATGTAGAACTACAAAATATTGTTACCATGCCAAACTGTTTTCATCAACAAACAGTCCCTAGCTGTTGTTTGTCGAAATAGTAAACGTATAATATGTAGCTGAATATGATGGTGTGACAGAGAAATTAAAGGTGCCTATTCCCATTTCTGAATCCGTAAAAAAGAAAAAAAAATTTAGGTACATTCTTGGAATTTTGGCATTTTTTTAATTTGGCATTTTGACATTTTTATTTTGTGGTTCTAAAAACATGATGGTCATTGATCAGATAATTAAGCTCCAGAGCCATTTTTTCGCCTATTCAACGCAGGAAGCTGAAATTTGAGAACGAGGCTCAAGGGAGAGTACTGAAGACGCACGAAAGGTCATCGATTAGCTGAGTGAGCTCCAAAGGCATTTTGCCTCCTATTCAACGCAGGAAGCGTCTATTTCACGCGGGTCTCCGTACGAGAAAATGCGCTATCATGTGACTCACTACGTGAGCACTGATCTACTTGTTTATTATTGTTAGAGAGTGCTCCTCATTAGCAGAGTAGTAAACAATATTTTATAAATGGGATTCAAATTGTGACGGCAACGAAAGTTATATGGGACCTTCTAGAAGCTTTCCTGCACAATCTTTGAAAATTTGAACAAAACCGTTCCATTAGCCTCGGAGTTTTGCCTGTGTAAATCAATGTTAGTTTCGCGAATGCGCAATGGTTATTACTCTACCAATCGTGATATAATTTATAGGGCATTTTTCTAGAACATATACTCAATTACCTACCGAGTTTGAACGAAATCGGACCAACAGATGATGAGAAATAAACGATATGAGAAATACAAGTTTGCCTTTGCGCCCAGGCTACTGTTGATTCGACGGCATTGAAAATTATAGGGGACCGTCTAGGAGCTAATCCGCACGATCCCTGAAAATTTAATCGGAATCAGACTGAAACTTGGTATATTGTTGGGCGTGACAAGGACAGTCACTGACAGACTGACAGACAGACATCAGACAGACAGACAGAGAGACAGATATACAGACAGACGGACACGGAACTAAAATTGATAAGCAAGCTTTGAAACGCAAAAAGCAAGTGGAAATATTTATTTTTCATGACAACAATTTTGTCGACTTCAATCACGAATACATAGCTTCCCTAACTTCGGTAGTGAGGAAGCAAATGTAAAACCTTTCTTGCCTAAAAACGTCGCCCTGCTGTCCTACCATCGAAGTACAAATGGTGGACCGACTAGTAGATCGTAATTCACCATTGTACGCGCCTATAGTATGCGACTAGTTCACGATCATGGTATCCCCACTCCATCGCGGTATCTTACACGTCCCTAATCTCTCCTATACAAAGTTCTGTTTCGATCGTTTCACGAGTTCAGGAGATTTTAACTTGCCGAACCACCCCAATCAGCTGATTGAGCTCTTAATGATTATTTTTATACAATTATTCCTTTGAGACCAGACATGGTCCAGTCCCTGTTGTCATACCTGAGAGCCGCTGAGCTCTACTACGAACTGTAATATCTGATCTGTGATATATTTTTGTACAATCTAGTCATTGTTTTATTTCATTTTCGCGATTAAATATAGTAACATATATTTCGTTATTAGCTTATTCTAGATCTAGTCTTAGTTGTATTGTTTTCTTTTTGAGGTTTTTTTTTATCCGGGGCGTTTAGCTGCTGTTTAAGTAGTCACCACTGTACCCCTTATTTTACCCTCCTCCGGTAGCATGGCCCCCCTTGGAATCGTGCCACTTGCAGCGTCCCTTTAATACCTTGTTAAATCCTGCTAATGTCCCTAATGGTTGAGGTGCGGCTTAAACCACTAAGTTAAAAAAAAAATAAAATATATATATATATAATATATATATAATTATATTATATATATAATTATATTATATATATTATATATATGTATATATATAAGTAGTAAGTGGGTACGTTGAGGACACTTTCACTTGAGCTCTGATGTTTTTACTTTCGACTTCAATCTCTGTTAAAAATGATTCCGACTTCAATCTCTGTTAAAACTGATTTTGTGCTAAACCCTGTTAAAAATGCTTTTCTGTTAAATCCTGTTGAAAATGCTTTTCTGTTAGACCCTTGATAAAATTTTTCATCACAAAACATCAGAACACATTTTTTATCACAAAACATCAGAACCAGTGACTTTTTCATTTTGGGCGGTAAGTTAAAAGAATATTTTTTTCCCATTAGAAACTTTAGTGAAAACTCTAAAAATTACAGTAGGTTTCAATTTTTAATGACGGGTATCATTAAAAATTATTAATTATAGGCTCATTTTGTAAACTCGATACTATGCATTTTGTTACCACTTTTAAGTGCCACTTTACCTTTATAAATCAATTTATATTTGCCTTTCACTAGAGTTTCCAAATCACCCTCTTGGTTAAACCTATTTTTTAAAAAATGACTCGGTAGCAATATGTTCTTGAAGCCACCCTCCAAGTCTACCGCTATAGTTTCACCAAAATTAGTGTCCACCTTTTCCGCTTTAAGGATCACATAAGGTTTGTTACGTTTCAAATCATTAAACGTACTAAATTTAGCTTGACTCCTAGCGTTGATTCTATCCAAAAAGTTATCGGCCATCTTTTATTATAAAACCCCATTCCTTTAACTCATCGTTTCAATTTTAAAAGTTGCCACCAAAACATCAGAACCAGTGACTTTTTCATTTAACGACTTGAATCCCTGTTAATGTCCTCAACGTACCCACTTACTACTGATTTTTATATAAAGAGTTTCTTAAATGTTTACGTTTAATATCCCCAAGGTAAAGTATCAATAATATCGGTTTCTTTGTTTTTAATTATATTTCGTTTATCATACAGAAATTTAAACTCTTTTTCCACTTCTTTGTTTACTAATGTTTTATCTTTTACATTTCGCGTAATCATGTTATATTTAAGCTTAACGTTGTTTATTTCTTTCGTTAAAACTTTATTCATAGCTTCTCTATTTAATGATTTACCGTTTTGATAATTCAAAGTAAATCCTTTAACTTTCATAGTTTCTTTTCCTTGATTGGTTATATAAGCGTAACTCTTGGGGCCCGTACTAATCCATTCTACAATGTGATTATTTTTTCCCAATTCATCAGTCCACTCACCCAACATACAGCCAGTTTTTACAGAATTTTTCCCATCATCAATATAAACAATACTATCTGTATCATAATAAACAACATTCTTTCCTATTTTATCAAGCATATCATATAGTCTCAATCTTGCATTGGAAGTGGTAAAAGCAGCTACAAAAACGTTAGTTGAAAAACTATCTTCGATGTATTGATTCAAAAATTTATAAGATATTTGCACGATATTGTCATTCAGAAATTGGCATGAACCAATTTCTAGTCTGTCATCTAAAAGTATATCGTACCATCTTGTTATATCAACAACATATTCAGATTGTGACATGTTCAATCTTTGCCCAAACTTTCCCCACAAAGAATTCAAACAAATCTTTGCTACTGCTCTTCGTCCAGGATTTGGTTTAATACTTTCTTTTTCTAAATCTATATCGAGACTTCCTTTAACGCTTTTTATATATTCTTCAATAGTTCCAAAGTCGCTTTCCCACGGACTAGTCTCTAGTTTTATTTTCATAAATGTTTTTACATATTCTTTGAACAATTCATTACTTTTTTCTTTGAAATGCCATACTTCGTAAATTTCTTGAATCTTATAACCTTTTTCAATAGCTTTATTTACTTCATCTGTAGTCCAAGTATCAACCAGAGCTCTTTCATTTTCATCGTGTGAACAAGTATTACATTTATCTACAAAACATTTTTCGCATAAAATAAATAAAAGTTTATCTCTTTTGATCGGTAGAACTGGGTGATATAATTTTTTAGGAGGTAATATTTTACATTTGATTAATCCGTACCAATTTTCATCATATTTCTCAGGTTTATGAATTTTTGTTGGATGACCTAAGGGATAATAATCGAAATATTGAACTGTTGGATACAAACTACAAACATCGATATATCTTAATTTTTTATTTACGACTTTCAATTTACTAGCATTGGTTCTGCCACCAAAAAATGCGTCTCTAGGATTTAATGGTTCCACTATTACGTTTCCACTACTTTTTACTGCTGATTTACCCTCTTTCGATTTAATCCAGTTACATTCCCACATTTCTACTAATTGGTATCCAGCGTCAATGATTTGTTTACTCCTTTCCTTCGTTTTTTCATACAAGTCTCCCATAGATAGATGATTTACATTATTGGGAGTATTTTCATGAAAACATGTAGGACAGCCGTGCCAAAAACACCCGTGATACTGATAAACCGTGTTAGTAATTTGATCAAAACCATCAACTTTGGCACCACAAACAGTTACTTCCCCTCCATTCAATGCGTGCTGTACATTTTTAAAAGTATTCAGCCAAGTGATAGATCCTTTGCTAAACATTTCCTTTCTGTCCTCTTTGATACTTGCTATCGTATTTTCCTGTAAATATAAGGACCGAAAAATGGCCATGCAAACACTCGCTATAGTTAAATATTGGAAAGGATCGATATTAGCTATGTCTAAAAATTGCTTCCTAAATTCAATACAACCCCTTCGCAAAATATCGACATCTGATTCACAATATTCTAATATTTCTTTCTGAAAGTCGAATATATAATTTTCCTTTACTTTTTCAGCGTGCCATTTCAAAAATGCTTTTCTTACTTCGGGTTTCATTGAATCAGCCCCATAAAATTTAGTATCAGGAATTGGACCAACGTAATTTTGATTATCTCGAGTATTGAAATAATGGGGGAAATATCCTTTTTTTAGTTCTGTTAATCCGAACGTTTTTGGAAAAGCAGATAACGGAGATGCAACGAAGTTAGAACTATCGATTATTCTTATTATTCCTTTAATTTCTAATAACATTAGTTTAGTTCCATTATAAATAGTGTAAGGTTTCAGAGTATTTTCGACGCAGTATTTCAGAATGAATTGAGAATCATATCCTTTTGCATAATGTGCTATGGCAGTGTACCCTTTGTGTTTACTTGAAATCAACCACTCGCAAAATTCCTCATTAGTTTTGAATACGAATTTAGTACCATCGTGGTAGTGAGCTATAACAAGATTTGCTTCATGGGTTCCTGTTTCCTGCATTGCTTCATAATCAAATGTTATGTATTTTTCGGTGTAAGTACATTTTTCTGCTGTGATATCAGAACGATTATTACAAGTACAAGGTACTGTACAATACCCACCGTTTGATCGTCTTGCTAACAGAAAACATTCATGACCACCTATATCGTCGAATATTTCTTGACAGTTTCGACATTTTCCAGAACCACATCTATGTTCGTCGGTTCTTTTGCAAATTTTCCCGCAGTTTACACATTTATAGATTATTTTACAAACTTCTTTATGATTTTTAAAGCAATTATCATTATAACAATAACGGTTACAATCGTTACAGAATATTTTATTTTTATCTTTTTCATCGTGTTGTATTTGTTTACAGAGAGGACAGACATCTTTATTTCTAGTCTTTTTGCATTCATGTTTCTCTTTATTATTATAGGGAGTATCACAATTTTTACAGTAATATACGGAGGCGTAAAAGGCTGCTACACTATTAATAACATCAAAATGATTCCCATCTTTATAAAGATAAATTATAGTATCTTTCTTTTCTCCTTCGTAAATAACGGTATTGAAATTTTCGGCGCAGATAACTTTAACTTGAATGTCTAATAATTCTTCAACAACTTTGATATCTTGCAATGTGAAACCTTCCTCGGTGTATGAACCCATTTTTTCACACAGCTTTTTTGCAAGTGTCGTTTGGAGTGCCCTTCCCTTCCGAATATAAACTAGTTCGTTTCCAGTAAACTGTCTACCCATGATTTTATTAGTATGATAAGTTAACGCGGTAATTATGGCTCTTGGGCAGCATAAGTTATCGACATTTTTAATTTTAGTGATACATTGTTTTGTGTGTTTACTCTCAGCCAAATTTAATATTTTGACACCTTTTGCTCCTCTCGGTAAATTAATGATTTTAATGTGAAACGTAGTATTTGTTATGTCAACGTGTTCGTTTGAACTAATAATGTTGCTTACGTGTTGGATAAATTCTTTAGCTTGTATACGAGATAAAACGTTTGATTTACTACTTAAATCTTTCGATATATCATGGTGAAAATGAGGGTTTTGGGCAACGATCATAATTTTATCCCCGGTTTGGAAATTAGATTTTTCTTTAGCCAAATTTAACATAGCAAATACAGCTTTTTCGACTTGTATGATATTAGATAATTTTATACAATAATCGATTTCTGTAGTTTTAAATTTTTTAATGTATCGAGATTTAGTTTCTATAATAGTAAAAGGAGATTTTCGTTTTTCTTTGTTTTCATTAACCAAGTCATCGTCGAAATTGAACATTTTTCCTGTTTTTACTTTAAATGCATGCCCTTGTGGGTGCATTAGATGTTCGATGATATTGATTTTTTTATTCGGTTTTTTAATTTTAATATGTTTTTCTTTAGCTATTTCGCGTAGTTCTTTAACAGTTAGTTTTTCTAGATCACTTTTCTTAAAGTATACATTTTTAATATCATTTAAAGCTGTAATAAGATTATTTTTCTTCATTTTATAACCACCTTTTAAATTGTAATCTTTCGCTTCATTTCTCAAATCTTTAACTCTGAATCCTTTCTCAACGACTCTTTGTTGAGGTTTAAGAGTTTGGTTAGGGTCATTTTTTAGATGGAATGGTGCTTTTAAATGACGAGCCCAGTTTTTATATGTGATTTTTCGATCACATTTTTCACAGATTTTATCTGCATATCGTTTTTTAATAGTATCTTGCATTTTTATTATAGTAGGGGTTCTTTTAACTAACCCTTCATTTTTTTTCGTATCGTTCATTTTTATTAGAAAAGAGATTCTTTTAACTAATCCCTCAATTTTTATATTATCCACCCGCTTTTTCTTGTATGGATACTATATATTGTTGTTTTAATGGAAATTTTCCATTAAAACGTTTTTATTAATACTTAAAGGTGGCGTCGAATCGCCCCCACCTTTAATAGATTGGGTTTTAAACAAACTTGATGTTATACATGTCTCTCCCATTTATTGATTTGGTGATTCCATGGTACACTAAGCAAACACCGTACTCAACTAGAGCTTGGAGTTCATTTTTATCAAATTTTTGAATACATCTTTCTGGTATGAACACTCTAAATTCTCCTAGATTGGCTATAACAGCCTCCCACGAGTATTTCGTTGACACAAATTCAAAGTTTATAATTTTGTAAGGTTTTCCGATTTCTAGTTCGGAAAGTTTGTTTGTGTTGTTTTCAAAATTAATTTTTTTCAATAGCTGCTCCCTATTCATTTCTATTTATTATAGAATATATTCTTTTAAAACACAATTCCTTAAAGAGGGGTAATTTGATTTTTAACAGTAAATAAGTAGGACCCGTCGATTCGACGGGGGGTCCTATGTAAAGTCGAATACAAGTCGAGAACATTTAAAAAAGAGCTTTCAAAACTCTTAAAGTGGGGTGGCCAAATTGGTCACCCCCTTTAACGTTAAAGTCGAATACAAGTCAATTGACTAAAAAAGCCGCGGCTCACATGTGAGCCGCGGCTTTTTCATTTCATACGAAATTTTGCGGCCGGAAACCCGACCGCAAATTTTGATCTCGGTTAACAATTGTTTGGTTCTTTCGAGCCTGAACCAATAAGTTTTTTCTAGAATTCTGTTTTTTGTAGTTCTTGAGCATAGAAAGATCCTTCAATCTCTTCGTCGTTTAAATCTTTTATTTTGTAAGTAATTGGATTTGTTGGTAGAATTCCAGAAACCACAAAAATTTCTCTAGACCATTTAGCATCATATTTATTCCCAAATGTTTTCTTAAATCTTGTTATTCTTACTCGATCTCCAAGAGAAAACTTTACTTTTTGTGAGGCTTTTTGGTTCCTAAACAATCTAACTAACACTTCATCTTCGTTATTTTTATTAACTTGTACAGGTATCATACCAATCGATCTATGGAAATCTTTAAAATTGTATTCATGAATCAAATCCTCTAGAATATCGATCCATTTCTTATTATTTCGTACTTCAAAATGGATTTTCATTTTTTCGTTTAAAGTTCTATTAAATCTTTCTATGATTGCCGATTTTTCTTCATTCTGTGTATGATACATTTTTATTTGGTGACTTTTCAGAAATTCTTTAAACATTTTATTTTCAAACTCTAAACCTTTGTCAGTGTGCAGTAAATTCGGAGCTTTATGATTTTGTGATTTGGCCTTTTCTATGATTTTCTCAAAAGCTTTTGTTACGCTTTTTCCATCCTTTTTCTTCAAGGGTAAGGTCCATGCAAATTTTGAAAATGTATCGATAACATTAAGCATATAACCGTATCCATCATTCTCTTTTTCATAATTTTTCATGATTATCAAATCAGCAGCCCACAAATCATCAATACCTTTAGTAAATATTGTCCTTTTTTGAAATTTATTTCTTATCGACTTGTGTAATTCTTTAGCGAGAGATAATTTTTCATCAACATTCAGATCTTCTACTACAGTTGGTTCTTCAGAATTTTCTCTCTCGGGGGAAGTGATAAACTTACTCTTATGAGTTCTGCATTTAACACATTTTGCAGCCACTCTCCATCTCCCGTTTACCGTTTGTATTTTTTCTGCATCAATATTATTGGTTCTCTTCTTACACTTGTGACAGTAAATAGGATCAGTTAAATCATTATCCATTTTTATTATAGGAAAACAGGTTTTTTTAATGTGTCCGGTACCTTGCCTTCTATAGCCCAATCAAAAATGGCACGAATTGGTGCTTTTTCTCCGTTAGGATCTTGAATGAATTTGCTCTTATGAGTTCTGCATTTAACACATTTAGCTGAAATTCTCCACCTTCCGTTCACAGTTTGTACAATTTTCACGTTTATATTTTTCGTTTTTTTCTTACACTTACAGCAATAAATTTCGTTGTACATTATTTATTTTATTATAGGAAAAAAGGTTTTTTATGAGATATTTCTCATAAAAAAGAAACTCCTCACTCTTCAATCAAATGCAAATAAACTGTAACATTTTCAAATTGCAGCTCATAATAGTTCAATTTCTTTAATTTCACTAATTCCTTTTCGTAGAGAACTGTAGAGAATTTTCTTATTCGTTTCCATATAAGTAGTATTTGGGAGAATCGTTTTCTCTATCAAAGATACATGGAGTAATTCATGTACACTATGGCGATGTGAATGTTCATCATGATTAGCGAAGCTATAATCGGTAATATTGCAATGCCATTCAATTAATGAAATAGGTTTGATTAATTTTGGATTGTCTTCTGAATAATATTCCTTATTAGCATCAAAATAATCCCCAGGTGTTTTACACTGTTTAAAATCGAACAGTTCGCAGAAATTTCCATACTTTATAAACCCGATAACAACAGGAGATTTAAGATAAAATCTATTACAATTTGGACCGTAGTCTACTTTAAAAACCAAACTTTCAGGTTTTGTTTTTTTTAATGTGTCAATTTGTGATTTATAAAGTGTTTTATTCTCCTCAAATTTCTTCATGAGTTCAGTTATATAATTTTTTATTTTTAAATATAATTCTCTTTTAAACGTCTCAACAGTAAATGTGCCATCTAACACATGCTCGGTATGATACCATCCATCTATAATAAACATTTTTAATGATATCAATACATTTTTTACTTGAAATGAAAGAGAAGGTGAAGTAAATAATAACTTTACTAATCCGAGTTTATAATTTTTATTGGGATTTAGAACAATTTCTGGCTCAAAAGTTATTTTTAGATCTTTGTGTTTATCAGAAATCTTTATTAGAGTCATGCTTTTATTATAGGTAAAAAGTTTTTCGTATAATAAATATGAGTAAATACGAGATTGATCCAATTTTGCATGATAAAAAAGAGGCTAGAAAAGGAATTTTACCATTACCTTTAAGATCATTAATAGTAGGAACTTCTGGTTGTGGGAAAACAACACTTCTCTATAATCTCATCACAAAGCCATGGGGAATCCCCTTTAATCATCTATATATTTTTTCAAAATCTCTGGATCAGAATGCATATGAGATTTTGAGAAGCAATTATGAAAAAATTTCTGCAAAAGATGGTGTGGAAATAGCGCAGTTTTTCAGTAATTGTGACGAACTTATAACCCTGGACGCATGTGAAGAAAAAAGTCTTATTATTTTTGATGATTGTGTAAACATTCAACATCAGAGAGAAATCAAAGATTATTTTGTGAGAGGACGTCATAAGAAAATTTCGTGCGTTTACTTGACACAATCATGGTCAAAAGTTGATAAACAACTCATTAGAAACAATATTAATTTTTTATGTGTATTTAGACAAGGACCAAGATACATGCGAGATATTTATGATGAATATGTGGGAACTGATTTAACTTATGATCAATTCAAAGAATTATGCTATTCTTGTTGGGATGAGGACTTTGGTTTTCTAACGATTGATCTAACAAAGAAACGCAATGACGGACGTTACCGAAAGAAATTTGGCGAAATATTTTAGATTTTAAGTTATGTTTTTATAGAGAATCCCCTATAAAAACGCATTGGGAAACGCTTCAAAAATCGCATTGGGAAACGCTTAAAAACGCAAAAATAGCGTTCCTAAAGCGTTTAAGCGTTTAAGCGTTTAAGCGTTTAAGCGTTTTAACGTTTGACCGATTTTTAAAACAACTTTTTTCCTATAATAAAAACATGACTAAAATTACTTTAGAACAAGCGCTTAGACAGAAATACAAAGAAGCGCAACTTGAAATTATGAAGGAAAAAGAAGCCAAACTTAGAGAAATAAAAAAGATTGATAAACCTCCCGAAAAAGATGAACAAATATTTTTCACAAAACCAAACCGTAAACCCATGAGCGTAGCTGAAGCTGATAAATCGATTAAACTTAGAAAATATTTACAAAAATTAGCGAGACAAGAAAGGATTAACCAAGCATCTGATAAGGAGACAAAAGAAAAGGCTTATGAACCTATAACTTCACGATTAGATAAGGTAGAAAAAGCAGTGAAACAAACTGATGAAGATCTTGGTAAAAAATTAGAACTCCTTCCTGCAATAAAAACATTTAACCCCTTGGCTATCAGTTCACCTAAAAAAGTTTCTTTTCAAGATGTTGATGGCGAGGTTCAAGGTATTGATAATGATACTGAAGATACATTAAATCAAAGCTTTTCAAGTGACAATGCAGATAGGGATGATGAAATGGAATTAATATTACAAAAAAGTTTTAAATTACCAAACTCTTCTGTAGGCCCTTTAGGTATTGGACCAATTGCAGAATTATATATTCTTCATCCTGATAGGCAATTTGGAATATATCCTTTAAAAAATCATATATTTATTGGAAATAAACAGATACGGGTAAATGGCAATGATATTGAAATAGAAAAAATGAAATATTCCGGTACTGAAGGCTTATGGAAGCTCTTAACAAAACCCATAGCTTCTGATATTCCATCCAAAGATGAATACACTAATGAAGACTTTAAAGCTTATACAAGAATCCTCATTCAAACAAATAGCATGTTTCAAAATAATAATCCTGAATCTAAACAACCAAAATCAAGTGTTAGTAAAAAATGGAAAGAAATCATAAAACCAATCTGGGAGTATAGTAAAAAGAAAAAGATCGGTACCGGGTTGATTAAATATAATGAAAATCCCGTAGAATTTAAATATATAGATAATTTGAATCAAATTCAACAAAGACTATACTATTTGCATGCGCAAGAGCAGGCAGGAAATAATAATTTTCACAATGAAAAATTGGGAATTATAAATTTCATTAAAGATCAACTGGAGAAATATATTGATAATCCCAAGGGAACTGAATACTTGATTAAAATTATTAATAATTTACCCAAAAATATGATAAAAAACGGTTCTGGTATTTTCAATACTTTGTTGAACAAACTAGATGGTTTCGTACCTGAAATGCATCTCCCAGGTGGTTATCAATATTGTGGACCGTTTACTAAATTGGATAAGAGATTAAATAGAGGTGATGAAGGTATAAATAGCCTTGATAAAGCTTGTAAACAACACGACATTTTTTATAGGGATCATGAAAAAACAAGTGATAGGCATCTTGCTGATAAACAACTAGAAACAGAAGCTTATAAAATTATGAAAAGTTCAACAAATATCGGTGAAAAATTGGGAGCTGCTACTGTGGTAGGTGGTATGAAAATCAAAAGACACTTTGGGATGGGTGTATACTAATTAGTTATTATGATTGTTTTTATAGAATTTCGTTCTATAAAAAAACTTTTTTCCTATAATAAAATGATTACACATCAAATAAATTTGTCAGAAATACAAATGAAAAAAATAAGATCTGCTTATAAAAAACGTGTTCCAGTAAAAGTACGACTGACTTTTGCAGATATTAGTGGAAAAGGAAATCATAGAATCCTGTTAAATGAAACTCAGAAAAAAAAGATAGATAAATGTATCAAAAACAAAAAAGGGTTGGAATTGGAAATGAATTATGATCAGTTGCAAATAAATCATTCAGGGGGATTTTTACCCTTACTTTTTGCAGGAATTGGCGCTCTTGGGGCATTATTGGGTGGTGGAGCTGCAGTAGCTTCTAGCGTTATTGATTCTAAGCATAAATCTGCTGAAGAAGCAGAAATCAAACGCCATAACTTGGAAATGGAGAGATTAGCACAAAACGCAAAAAGTTTAAGTATCGGTTCTGGATTGAAGAAGAAAAAAACTATTTCAAAACCTAAAAAGAAAACTACCAAATCAAAAAACTAAATAGCTTCCAACCTCTTACCAATTTTGATATTGAAAGATTATCGAAAGAAATGAAAATTAAAAATTTCAAAGGAGTTTTCATGAAGGATGATTTACCAGAGAAAGTGAACCACACGGAATGTGGAATTATAAATCTAGAAAATTCTGATGAGGCTGGAAGCCACTGGACTGCATTTTATAAAAATAACAATTTAAAATATTATTTTGATTCGTATGGTAATGCACCACCACCAAGAGAACTTGTTCAATATTTAGGTTCAGAAAATTTATTTTATAATGAGGAACAAATCCAAAACCAATATGATCCTCCTATCTGTGGACATTTATGTTTATTAATTTTGAAAAAGCTATCAGAAGGACACGATTTTAAAAATAGTATGAGAACTTTGAGGAAAAATCTTAATTTATTTTATTAAGTCTCGATTCTATAAAAAACTTTTTTTCCTATTATAAAATGATGTACACAAATAATGAAACACCTTCAGCCCCTGAAGAATTTACTCCAATAACTCATCCTAGATTATATCCAAAAATAATTTTTCCCGAGTTTAATGAGAACAATTATAGAATCAATCGAATTATCACTCAATACAAATTTTTAGAAGATGAAGAGAAAATGAGAAATGGTTTGAGAAAAAAATATGGGAAACTATCCAGTACTCTTTACGGTACTGAATTTTTATTCGCCCTCTCAGAACTCGGACTGACCGGAGCCTCTATATCATTACCAATAATAATTCCATGCAGTGTTCCAATTTCTGTAGGATTGACAACCTTATCATTAATATTGAGGACTTCGAGCGGATTTTTCAATAAAAAAATTACTAAACACTCTGAAATTGAGCTTTTGGCAAAAGCTAAATTAAATTCGATTGAAGAAAAGTTTACAAAAGCAATTAAAGACGGTAAAATATCCGATGAAGAGTTCAATGATATTGAACAAGAAATAAAAAATTATGTAATTATGAAAAATAATATTTTAAATGAATATAATAAGAATAAAAAAGAAGTTAAAAGTGTGGATCCTTTCAAACTATCACTTTTGAAACATGGGGAAGTTTTCAGAACTGGATTTTAAGTCAGTTTTTATAGGGATTCCCCTTTAATTATTCCGCTATCTCGATATTTTTATAGAATTTCGATTCTATAAAAACTTTTTTCCTATAATAAATAAGTATGAATGAAATTAAAGCAATTTACTCGAAATACGATTCTGAAATCACAAGTATTGAGTATCAAAACTATAATCCTGAAAATAATTTGGAATTTAACTCTGAGAACAAAAGAACCGTTTTCAAGTTGCTTCTAAACGATGAGTTTATTAGCAGCAATATTAAATATTACATTGATGGAAAATACATTCCTAAAGATACCACAAAAGCATATGGAACAAATGATAGTGTAATGATGATAAACAATTTTGTAGCACATCTTTTTTCCAAAATTGAACTAAGAAAACACAATACGCTTATTGATGAAATTGATCATCCAGGTATTGCTAGTACAGTGATGGGTATAGCTTCTTTCCCAGGCCCTGCAAACTATAATGGTAAAGTAATGAATTCAGGTTTTAATACGAAAGCTATAGGAGGTGGAAATTTCAGTGCAAGTGGTAAATTGGGTGATTTAGGCCTTGGGTTCTTCAGTGATTCAACACTTCCAATTTACAGGGGAGGTTTTGAAATTACATTCACTAGAAATTCTGATGATAATGTGCTCTTCCGTTACAAGAAACCTTCCGATCCAGCTTCTGTTGAAGCTGTGGAGGGAAAAGTGGAAATTAAAACTTTCTACCTGCAAGTCCCGATAATCGAATATACGGGTGAATCCAAAAATAAATTAATTGCTGAACTTAGTACCGCTCCTTATTTGTTTCACTTTAAAAAATTGCAATGTATTGAAAAACGTGTCATTAAAAATTATATCACTTATAATATTACCGATATTTATAGAAATTTACAGAATCCGATCTGGGGATTTGTTGTCTTCCAAACTGACAGAAAAAATAATCAAAAGAAAAATAATTCCAAATTTGATCATTTGAGTGTAAAAAATATTAGTTTTGAAATAGCAGGGAAAATTTTTCCTCGAGAACCTTTGAATTTAGATTGGAGTTCAGAGAAGTATAACTTAGCTTACGACATGCTTACAGATTTCAAGAGAATAATATGTCAAGATGACTCATCCCATCCATATTATGAGCCTCAGTTCTTCAAAGAGAGCTATCCAGTATTCAGTGTGAATATGACTAGACAACCACAGTCCATAACTGGACAAAAAAATAATATAGTTTTACGAGCGGATTTTGAAAATGATGCACCAGAAAACACTTTTGCTTACGTAATTTTGGTTTCAGAAGTTACTCTGAACTACATTCCGTTGAAGAATATAATTCGAGAGGAATTCTAAAACTTGTTTAGGGTAGGGTGAATACGTTTTTATTGAGAATTCTCAATAAAAACTACTCCGAATAACGAGGCACTAAAGAATTAGAACTGCAAACACAATCTATCGGTTGTTCGGTGAATCTAAATTATCATGAACTGGTTACATAACCGATATGAGTCAATGAAGAGGCGATACGCAGTTCTCATTCAGAAGTGACGCGGTGTGTACAATGTCTCAACCTAAAGATTATATGAGGTTTGCATTTGGTGATGAAGAGGATTTTTTTTTTAACTTCAGAGTCATAAAAAGTATCACAGTGAGTGTATAGACTTTATCAAGAAAGTGGAAAATTGTGAAAGTTTGGAAGCAGCAAGAACATTGATAACAGTTGGAAACATTCAAGTGCCAGTGGTAAAGCGTATTAATTATAAAGAATTATTAAAACTTCCAAGAACATTTAAGACTATTCCTCCTGAAAAAACGCATAGTTTTTTACTTAATCATCTCGTACCAGATCGAAATACTGAAGACTTACAACCTCCTGATAAGACGAACATTGGTGAAGTTGAAGATTATTTACTTAAACTTCATGTTGTCATAAAAAAGCAAAAGACGAAGCTCTTTTATTTGTATTCAGCATACGGCTACTTTCTCAATGAATATTTCGAGAACTTCAAGAAAAATACTTCTGCAACCACCTGGAAAGAACACTTGCAAGCAAAATTTAATATTTCTGAAGGATATGCAAGAAAACTCAGGGCAGTTGGCAAAATGGTTTATAAAAACCCAAAGCTGAAGAAACTCTCCATTTACTTCTCATCATTTTATAAAATTATTTTACGAGTGGAAACCATGTTGAAGATTCCTGAGTATAAAACATTTTGGGAGATGGAATGAAATGCATCTGAACCAGAAGGTCGTGTTCTCCCACCCAATCCGCTCCTCAAAGAACGCCTTATCTACAGGAGCGCGGGACGGTGTGACGTAATTCTCTGACGTGATAATAGCGCCTCGGTCTCCAGTTTGAATCACAGATAAAATGTGCCTGATTAAAAATATGAGTTCCCCCTCCAAAAGCGCTCTTCGAAGAGCGCCTTATCTTTGAGGACCGCGGGAACGGTGGTGTGACGTGATTTCCCCCTCCAAAAGCGCTCTTCAAAGAACGCCTGGATCTAGTTTTATTCTTTTATAAAAACTACTCGATGTGACGTGATTTCCCCCTCCAAAAGCGCTCTTCGAAGAGCGCCTTATCTACAGGAACGGTCCTCAACGATCGCATTCGTTTCTAGCTATTCTTTTTTATGAAACTACTCGCTGTGACGTGATTTCCCCCTCCAAAAGCGCTCTTCGAAGAACGCCTTATCTACAGAAACACTCTGAAGAGGATGAACCAGCTGTCTCAAGATTCGAGTGTAAACCTTGAAAAGACTCTGCGTTTCTAGTTATTCTTTTATGATGTAAAATAAAATGTTTATTATTGTTTATTTTTCTTTCTTTTAACTTACCCCTCATTGTCAATGAATTCTTAAAGGTGGGTTCGAAAAAAATATTTTCTATAATAAATAAAGAGCTATGGGTTTAGACGACGAAGCATTAAATTTATGTAAAGAAAATGGAGGTTTCTGGAAGTTTGTAAAGACACCTGAATTTCAATTTTATGAAAAAAACGTTTACGCACTAGAGAATATTTTACATGAATTGAAGGAGTATAGATTTAGTAAATTGATGCTTAAAGAAGGTTTATTTGGTGTCGATGGTAAACCACCAATACGTACAAAGGAGCAAGTTTTGGCATTCCTTAATAAAAAAAATATTAAGGTTAAAAATGTCACTGAACATCAACTTAGATTAGTGGCTTACATTGTGTATAAAATTATACTGAAGCAGCAGTTTGAGGATAATTTTTACGCTTGCTAAAAGCTCAGAATGCCGGGGGGAAGGATATTTTATTTTTTAATGAGCAGTGTTCATTAAAAAATTACTTAGTTTTGTATTCCCACCCTAAAGAGTCGAATATAGTTTTACAAATTCTGTCTGTTTCATTTTTACGATCAAGAGATTTTACTGTAAGAAAATCTCCTTCGTCTAATTTATGGTTGTGTCTCAATAACAGTCTGTATAAAATAAACTTTGTATTTATAAAAATTTTTCTTTCAGAGTTTGTAAATATAGACGAATATTTTTCAGAAAATTTTTCAAAATCTTTGACTAGAATGTTTTCCAGATGACTTATGTCGTTTAATTTTTGACCAGTTAAATTTGCGTGTATAAGTACATAATCGTCATAATGTTTAGTATATCCGAGTTCTTTTAAGAAATGTATAATATGAGATTTTTTTACGTTTGCAAATTTTTCAGACCTAGATTCTCGCTCGTCTTTAATTATTCCATGAAATATCAATAAGCGCTCGAGGTCTGAATAAATAGTGGGGTTTATAAAAGTATATTGTTTTCCTTGATACTTTTGAATACATTTTTTAAAGTGACTAACACGATCATATTTGTATTTTGGTACTACGACGTTATAAGATCTATTATTAAAATAAGTCGTTTGTATAACTTCTGAAAAACATACTTTGCAAATTAAAATGTCGTTTTCTAGTAGAAATGTCTCGTCGTTTTCACAATTTTGACAGAAATTTCCACTATCAAAATTAAGTTTTTGTACGCTTGTACTCATTTTTATTATAAATGTTATTCTTTTAACTTACCCCTCAGAATACTACGAACTACACAAAACGAGAAAGTAAATACTAAATTATAATTTTTATAAGGGATTCTTATAAAAACCTAATATTTTTCCATCTCCTTTTCCATCTCTCCTCTTACTACAGATTCTCTTACAAATGTAAATATACTGTGCACACTCTTTAGCATATTTTGATTATCCTCTTCGATGCATTCAAAACAAATATTACCATTTAGTACTCTAACACCACAATTTTTGCAAACGTTAATATTTTTGAAAGGAGTAAAATTTAGAATGTTTTCAGTTAGTTTATTTTTTCCATTGAGAAAGTTACGTTTCACAGTTGGTAAATCCAAAAACTTATGATACTTCCTCACGAAATAATCAGTCAGTTCTCCAGATTTAGATACTGCCTGCCACTCGCTCTTGGAAAGACAATTTCCATCTTCGAGTTCTCTTAACGCTTTAAAGTATTCCATTTTATTTATAGTAGAGATCCTTTTAACTTACCCCTCAGAATACTACGAACTGACGGAGTTGTAAAAGGTGAATACGAAATCAAGGTAATATTATATCGATAATATTACCGTCGTCCACAATTATATTTTTATCTGGGATCATCTTTAAAAAAATCTTTACGTTCAACTCTTGTAGAAATTTCTTATCTCGATTATTACGAATAACGTAATTCTCCAACATATTTTCTTTGATATTTTTCCTTTTATATTTCACGTCTTTTTTCGGAGATACTGGTATTGTTTTCTTAACGGTATTTACAAAATTTTCAACCCCTACATTTTTCAACTGTGTTTTAAAATTTGCAATTTTATCAGCTGAGATTTCTCCGTATACTAGTTGCTCAATAAACCTGTATACTTTCATATCTCTATCTCTATCGATATACGCGAAACATTCAATGAATTCGATATGCTTAAGTGAAAATTGTAAAAATGGATGAGACATTTTTATTTTTATTGGAGAGATCCTTTTAACTTATCGCCCCAAAATGAAAAAGTCACTGGTTCTGATGTTTTGTGTTAAAAAATGTGTTCTGATGTTTTGTGATGAAAAATTTTATCAAGGGTCTAACAGAAAAGCATTTTCAACAGGATTTAACAGAAAATTAGTTTTAACAGGGTTTATCACAAAATCAGTTTTAACAGAGATTGAAGTCGGAATCATTTTTAACAGAGATTGAAGTCGAAAGTAAAAACATCAGAGCTCAAGTGAAAGTGTCCTCAACGTACCCACTTACTACTTATATATATATATAGTCACCATACGAAGCTGATGTGTAGAATGGAGCTTCTATGAGAGAACCGCCCGAATTAGCTGAGAGAGCTGTTAACGCTAATTTCTATTATATTTATCTTACGAAGGTGAAAAGCTTTTCATATTTTATTCAAGTATAGAAAAACCTAATCAGAACGTAATCATTTATTTATATTTCATTGCTCCGTTTATCCATTCGAAGGTCACCCCTAAATTCATTTTACGTCATTCCTCAAAAAGACACTTTAGTACCCTTTATGTTGTGTGGAAATTAGTGGAAAAATACGCAATTCTGACCGTTTTTTTAGCGTTTTTCCAAGTTGGTGTTACGAATATTAATTGATGAACATAACCTTGTGAAACAGCGTGAAAACTAGCCTAAAATCATGTGGCAATTTAACATCTTTACAAACTCGATATTTCACCATTTTTGCACTAATTGCGCGTAATTGTGCTCCTTTTGTGAGCTCAAAAATTCAAGTACTGGACCATTTTTTCATGCAATTTTCGTAAAACCCAAATCCGCAATAAAAAACTGGGGTCGGGAAAATTGAGTTGGTGTTGATTGCGCGATTTTTGAAGTAGCAAAATAAAGAATTTTGGGGGGTATGATACACCAATCAGGAGACATCTTGTAGGTATATTTACTCATTATTGAATTTTTTTTAAATCTGCCAAGTTGGGTGTGGCACATAGCTTCCTCGTTTCATTAATGTTTAGATCTTAAATGATCTCAAAAAATTCCAATGAAATTGGTACGGGAACCATCCACAATCTAACCCCGCGTATTCACCGATCATTTCGTCAAAATCGGATGAAAACTGTGGAAATCCAGGTCGTTACAAGTATTCCACATTGGCGCATGCGCCGTAGCTACTAGTGATACAATCATGATGAAATTGATATAAGGTGATGAGATCGTCATTGCCCAACTATCATCCAAATTTGAGCGAGATCGGACTACCAAGGCGTGAGAAAATGACGTTTGGTAGAATTTACGTTTGCGCACGCGCAGAGTGAACCATTGAGTCAGAAACGATGAACCTGATAGGAGACCGTCTACACCCTAGCACGCACGTTCCCTGAATATTTCATCAAAATCGGATGAAAACTGAGGAAAATAGGTTTGTTACAAGGATTTGCGGACACAAGACAGACAGACACGGAACCAAAGTTTTTCAGAATGGTCTAAAACGTAAAATGCGAGTGGAAAATTTGATTTTGGAGACTAAAATTTATTTTTCTTCCAAAAGTGAAAACAATACTTCCGCTAACTTTAGGTTTTGAATGAGACTCGGAAGCAGTATCACATCGTTTCACAATTTACATGATTGAAAAAAGTGCAAATCTCATATTCCGGTGACTAAATTACCATGTTCGGAACTAATTTACGTTGTTTTGGAAATTTTCAGTTTATGACAAGATGTTTTAGTAAATTTTTGGTCGAATGTGTCAGGAATCACTTTCGTATTTTGATGTACATAGATAGTATTTTGAAGGAAAATATTGTCATGTGCTTTAGGCTCCGCTGTTCAGTTCGTTCTTTCCCCCGGACTTCTTCATTTTCTGCTTGGCTACTCATCCACGGATCCTCTTCACCCTTCAGTCTTCGCCATTTTCTGATATTGAAATGTTCATAGGTCTGAACGCTGGGTATGGAAGGAGGGGCTTCTGACCATGGGAAATGCAGAGTATAATATTACGAACCCCATTTTCATATTCGTTCGCTGTAGTCTCAATACTAGGCTGAGTTAAGAACTTGATATTTCATTGATTCTTGAATGTTTATCTTTGTGAGGTTTTCCCAACAGTAGGGATATCCATGAGAAGTGTCTTCTCCTTTGTGAAAGAACTTGCGTCGTTTTGGCTACCCTATATTTAACTAGTACTTACAATCATGAGATATTCAGTGAGAAAACGCAATAATTTCTCTTCTTGGACTTTCAAAATTACCACCTTTGTATCTCTGTCGTTACAGGAAACGTGATCGATCCATACTTGGTTTAAAACCGACAACTTCGTGCTTTTGTCTGCAAAAAATTAACCTGTTATTAGAAACTTGGCTGAGGAGTTCCTCGGTTATTTCATGACTTCGCTATATGTCGACCGTTTGTTATTTCTTCACGTATTCAATTACCTGAAATATTCAGAATAACCCACATCGTTTGAAATGAAAATTTTCTACGGCTCTCAGTTATATAGACAATAGTGACTTATAAGGTTCTATTCCAATAAATAGACAAAGAAAATGTTCTACACAAAACGGATGGCGGAGTTATTTGCAATGGACACACCGAAAAGAAAAACCAACCGAAGAAAATATTATTGGTACCTTCTTGAATTAGGAGGATTGATAACCAATTGGGATCCAAGATACTACATATGGACTATTGCGTATCTTATCGTACAAGTTATTTTGGGTTTTTATTTCCTCATTTGCTTTTTGGTATCCGTATTCAAAGCTGTCAGTCTCATGGCGATGTGTGTTTACCTTAATTTTTTTGCACTTCTGATGCTGTCGACGTTCGTGCTAATTGTGACGATTTTAATGCAGGAAAAGTTGTTAATTTTCACGTCAGTAGCTGATGATGCATTTTATGAATATGGCAACTCACTGACTAGAACTGAAGACATTAGAGAAATGAACAAAAACGCGGCTAAAATGAGGAAGATGATGTTTATAGTAGCGCCATCCTGGATATCCCTGGTCGCATTATCCATCATGATGAGTGATCTCGTAGACGCCGCATTCTCATATCCTGCATCTAATGAAACAGTGATCAATGGGATCGATCAAAGGCTTCCCTGTAAAATGTGGATCATGCATCCAATTGATAATATAATCGTCAGGTAATTCACTGAAATTATCTCAGTTCAGTCCCATTTCATCATAACATTTTCCACATAATCGTCAACCATCTTCCACATTCATCGTCATAATCCCGATTTTTGAACAAACAATACAAATATAATACCGTTGAGATTCTATAAGATATTTTATTATAGTGAATAGGTTGTACTACAGATTGAACAAATTAATATGTCTCTACAAATCGTGAATATATTTTCAATTGTATAACGATTTAACTTAAGTACTGTTCACAAATACTGGTAAAAAAGAATTGCTTAGTGCTTCTGACTCAAACAGGGTTGAGGAATAATGTTGTTGATTTCAAGAAGAAACAAAAATTTTCCTCCAAAATCGAAATTTTCACTCCCATTCTGCACAAAATTCATCTAGTGTAAATGTGGGTGTTGTGACAACACGACAGACCACACGATCTGTCTGATCTGTCTACGGATCTGTCACAACGCTACCAGCGAGTTGTTCTGGGATACCGCTAGGCGCGCGACGAACACGCGAGGCCTCTCGACAAAGGAGGGGGGGGGGGGGATCTCTTCACTATAGGTTCCTGATCCTCCCTAGACGGTAAGAAAATCAATCAGTCTTATTAATGCATATCCCATTTTCATATAGTAATTCTAGATACCTATTGATTATTTGTTATTTATTTTTTTTAAACTTTATTGGCTTCAGTATAACTATTCAGCCTATCATACTAGAGAAAATTTACAAAAGTAAATATTTCAAACTTTAGTTAATTGAAATAAATGAAAGTAACAAAAGTAAATAAATATATATAAATGTATGAAATCAACTTTATCAAATCAAAAAGTCAGATTACAGTCCTTACAAAATTTAAAGGTGGCATCGTAATGAAGGACGTCTTGAAGTCGGAGGATCAGGTCAAGATTAAAGGGATGAGGGATTGATTTAGAAATTTCTTCGAAGAAATGTTTTCTTGCAGAAACGAACTGTGGACATTCCATCAATATATGTAGCTCGTCTTCAACCACTGAATAGAGCTCGCACTGTTCGCTTGTCGATCTTCGAATTTTGAAGAGGTACTTTTTGGTACAGCTGTGACCTGTTCTCAGGCGTGACAGGATCTTGAAGAACACCTTAGGTCTTGATGGCATATCATCAAACCAGGCGTGTAGTCGAGGTGGAGGGAAGATTTTGACATATCGTTGGCCTGCATGGTAGTTTTCGTGAAAGTATCTTCTACTTTCTAGTAATTTCAGCTGTGATTATCTTCTTTAAGTCGGTCGGAGGGAACCATGGAGTAGGCTTAGGCAATGCAACGTTCATTGCTGCCATTTTTGTATTATGGTCGGCAATATCATTGCCCACTATTCCTTTGTGACGCCTCACCCATATGAATCGGGTATCGATGCCATCATATTTAAGTTGGAGCAACATATTTTTCATTTCCATTTCCAGTTTCCAATCCCAATATGGGATTGATTATCCCATATTGCTATACTGGACTGATCCTCCTCCAGATTCCTTGTGATGTTTCTATTTAAAATGTAAGACCACTTTTTGTAAAATCCTCTCAAGGTTAGTTGGAACTCCCGTAGAAATCTCTGGAGCAACAATTATCTTTCATTGAATAAACCAGCAGACTAGTGTCTTTAAGTCTGTGTACCTATAATTGTCTCCTTACTCCTTCATATTAAAAAAATATATAGATTAAGGAGAACCCAAACATAGGAATAGAACAACAGGTAGTTACCCTGTTACATGGTAGCCAGCCTACGAACCACTAAAAGCAGCCCAGTCACCTTCTCAAAATAAAATCAATATAACAACCCAATAAATCAAGAATACCTGAGAAAAAATATAAGAACCCAGCCCAACAACAAAGAAAACGTAAAATATAAGTAAAATATAAAACGGAGACACCGCTAAACAAAGAAAAAGAAGACCTTCCACTGCCAGAATATAACAAAATAATCCCAGAACATCCCAGAAACAGAACCTACAAGATTCCTAGCGTGTAGATTAAGGTCAAGTAACACCTTACTAAAACTTCACCAAACAGCTAACAGAACGAAGATGTGAACCTTGATCACAAACCAATTAGACGATAAAAATCGACGTCAACATTTTAAAAAAACCCTAGACAAACTTGACAGGATCATAAAGAACGACCCTTGTCACGGTCACCAGTCGATAAAGCAACTAGACAGCTCCTCAAACAATCCTATCAGCTACTATCAACCTCATACGTCAATAATGACAGATATAAAAAGCGCGTCGTGTCAAAACTGCTTGAATCCAGTACCTGAAGATCAACGAAACAACCCGATATTCTGCACTAGATGTGATAAGTACATAGACGAAAACTGCGTGCAATATACTTACAAAAACTACCGTAAGTTAACGGCAAAAAGAAAAGCTATGTTCAAATGCCAACAATGCAAACACGCAATAAAACAACCCCCCCTCCCCCCCCCCACCCGAAACAAAAGATCGAATAGACGATCTTAGGAAACGCTTAGAGAGAAGACAAGACGAAATGTTCAAAAAAAAAAAAAAAAAAAAAAAAAAAAAACCAAGAACAAATCTATACGCAAAAACGCAAGCACGCAAAAATAGACGCAAGAAAGCATACTAGCATTAACATATATAATAGATGCAAACGTCATCCCCGGTTCTACAAACTGGTACAATACCAAAAAACATTACGGAAGAACCAAAAAATAAATTGGCAACGACAACGGTCGATATGATTGCAAACGGCAAACGTTATGGAACAGCAACATAAATTGAACGACATGCTAACAACATCCTGCAATTACACTCGCGCAACCAAACGCCGATGCACAGACAAAACTATCAAATGAAACTCCCAGAGCAAATAAAAAATGAAAATGAGGGGTTACCGTGGATATCTATGCACAAACCCAACTCAATAATGCGATTTCTAATAGCCCTGGGACGACTCAACGACGTAGCCCCCCAATATATGTTAACAATAATCCGAAAAATAGTAATGTCACCCAAATACTAATACCCCAACAACTATTTATAACAACTAGGCGAAGAGGCGCTGTCATACACTAACAAGTGAATTACTACCCACACTAAGGCGAACAAATATGATAATTAAATATATACATTGCCTACAGGGTGATCGCAAAAGCTTCCAAAGCTATGCAGAAAGAATATACAGGTCAAACCGGGTGTTACAAGTAATGAACCAGACGACACTCAACGAAATTATGCTAGGCAGAGCAAACCACTCAACAAGAATATACTTGGTTTCCAAAATGTATCTAAAACAGAACAAGCCATAAAAGAGTTCATATCCAAATTAGAATTAAGAACTCAACAACGCCGTCAACATTCAAAACATTTAGCAATTCTACAAACCAAACACACAAACCGATGGGAGCCATACCCAAACAACCAAATCGGGAAAATACTAAATTCAACAAACCACAGAGCCACAAACTATATTACAAACAAAATTGGCATCATTAACATCATCAAATTGGAATAGAACACCAAAAACAGCCCAAAATATGGTCCTGCAAAACAAACATACCAAACAAAGTATTATTACACAGAGACCAGCAAGGAAATCAAATTCTACCACGAATCATAACAGATCAACTTATTAAAGCAAACCTAAGCATAATCCCACCAGACCGCAATCGTTAATGACAATACAAAAAAACGAGACGGAGATTGAGTGATAGAGACTCAAATTCAACACGATTCGAAAAATCAAGTAGATCGGAAAACCGCAACGACTGTTAAATCAGGGGGAATTTAACAGCCAGAAACCGAAAATAAAACCACCTAAACAATCCCAGTTAAACTCAATATTTGGCCCACTAAGGGCCGGTTTATCAATAACCAACATTAACCAGGATAGCTATATTGAGTATAGCGGTATACTCCAGATAAAGAATGTAAGTCGTTTATCAATGCCGAATTACCTAGCATCCTCACTGGTGTTTATAGGCGACAAAATAAGGGCGATTTACACATGGAGCTACCACACAGTGAAGTAGGAGCTACATTTTCTTCATGGATCGACTATTAAAAAAACGGGGTCTGACGTTATTTTCACAACAGTGGCCATCATGCTATCAAGCTCGGCAAACAAGAAACCACCGCATTTTTGCCATTTACTATTTGCTTCATTTTTGCATGTATTGACATACATACACAAATTGCGATATTGCAACCAGAATTATTATGAATGAATTATTGTGATCAGTAAGTTCAGGACTCAATTTAATCTTCGATCTGTGTCAGAATGTAAAGAACGGTATGTTTGTCCAACCGAAACCTCAATAAAGATACGCACTCCACCCATATTAGTAGGTGATCTACACGGGGTCTTACTAGGTATGAACGGTCTTCTTTTCCATTCAACAAATTATGCTACTATAGAATCTTCGTCGTTGCTGCTATTTGAAGACGAATCCCCAAATATCCATTCGATGTGAAGTGAAGGTACAAAAATTAAGACAACCAAACTTGACATTCAAATAAGATTTTCTCAAACGAATAAACTTGTTTGAGGTTAGAAAGCTCTAGATATCTCATTAACCTCCAGTTATAATGTTACCCAGTGGTCCAGGGACTAGATAAATTAAAACGCCAGATAGGTTTAACTAGGGATGGATAAACACCCCTATAGTGTTATCTGGAGGATAACGCTGTCCCTCAGATAAATTCCCCTTATCTAATGGATAAATGTGATTGATAAACCATATCCAAAAAGTCCAATAAATCATGGACTGATAGATGGTTTATTCTTCATATCGGGCGGCAAGGAGATGAATTTATACATTGTAAAAAAGGTGTAACAAAAATATGTTTCAAAAACCCCATTATACATGAGTCTTGCCGTGTTAACAAACTTTCAAGACTTCCACTCCTGGTAAAACCTTGTTTGGTTACGCTGCAACACCTATGTAAACATCAACTCTCGGTTTAATGACATTTTCAACTTCAAAAACCAATATTTTGCCATCATTATGAACAATATTAATGTTAGCGGACCCACTAGCTTTCCCAAACGGGCGAATATACTCGTAGATCCTTTACGCAACCATTTTGTGAAAACCGGAAGTCTCTGAAATTATGTCCAGTAAGCCACAATAGGGTAGGGATTGGATATAGAGTGAATGAGTGATTAAAGAAACCAAATGAATGGCATGGAGCTGAGAGTGAGAAAAAAAACGGAAGTTAGTGAAAAACGTTGTCTATTTCCACGAAAAATAAAGAGTTACAATGTTAAATCGATTTCGACGGTTAGGCCATCATCAGTAACAAACAATAACAATGTTATTGTTTGTTACTGATGATGGCCTAACCGTCGAAATCGATTTAACATTGTAACTCTTTATTTTTCGTGGAAATAGACAACGTTTTTCACTAACTTCCGTTTTGTAATGGGTTTCCACAACTTCATCGCGAGTGATTTAGTTCGTATTAGTTCGTGTCTGAGAGTGAGTGTGGAAGTAAGAGAGAAGGAGACACAGAGTGTGGAAACATGCGAGAGAGCGAGAGAGAGTGGTAGGGAGTGAGAGAGAGAAAGAGAGTGAGAGGGAGAGTGAGTGAGAGAGAGAGGGAGTGAGAGAGAGGAGAAAGAAAGAGTGAAACAGAAAGTATGACACTATCTTTTTACACCTTATTAAGTTCACAAGAGAGATTAATATTTAGTTATTCTGTTTTACAGGTTGCTGACAATACTAGCCCAAGGAGTTTGCTTTGCAGGCGCTGCTGTGGTTATAGGAACAGCTGACCTTGTTATGTTTTGTAGCGGTCAGAACCTTGTTATTCAGCTGAAAATCCTTAACATGGCTGTCTTGGACACCGACAAAAGAGCAGCCAAACTGTATGAAACCAATCTCGGACGAAAACCTCCAACTGAACCCAGTGAGAAATCCAGGGATCTTCAATTGATGGGGTTTTACGAATTTTGCTTGAAACAAACTGTTGAGCACCACTGTGAAATCTTACGGTAAACCACAAAAATTATCACCTAGGTAGCTTGTTACGAGAATCTGTCGTTTGCGCATGTGCAGTAACCACTAGTGGTATATTAAATGTAATTCATAGAGGACGATATAGGAAACAATTTTTCACACATCACCTACATCAGGTAGCAATGGAAGGAGTTGTACGTATGAAAAGTATTTGCACATAAAGGCAGACTGGTCAGTAGGTACATATTAATTTATTGAGAGTGAATAAAACGCGAAATGCAAGTGGACTTTCGCCTTTGGAATACTAAAAGGTAGATTTATAAAAAAGAGATCAAAAAGCTTTCCTCAACCTTGGCTGCCAAAATAACTGTTAGTTCTTTTTAACCGATATTTCCATATTTTTCGCTTTAGAGCTTTTTGAACACTTTTTGTCTCGTGACTGTTTGTTTGTCTGTCCGTGTCTGTTCCGATCATTGCATCACGCCTTGTCTATTTCGACTATATTTTCAGGTTTTTGGCTGGTCAGGCTCTGGAGGTCTCCTATGAATTTCATTGCATTAAGGTTAATAGTAGTCTCTGTACTTGCAGAGAAGGATCCATTGGCCGAAAAATGGATAAAAAAAGAAAATAAAACAATTTATAACGTGTACCCCACGTATACCAAATTTGCTTGGTCATGAAAAATTAATTCATCAGTGAAATTACAACTTTCATTGGTCAACTGATTATTTTTACCTGTTTACTTTTGCAGTTATGTCGTTATCTATTCTGAACTCATCAACTGGCCTGGTGGCCTTATGGTGATCAACGGCAGCATCGTGGTTGCCATGTCAATGCTTAGCCTGATGCAGGTGAGAATTGAATATATCATAATACCTACTTATTCATCTATGATGTTGTAATATTCTGACTGTGGTATGCGTCATCTAAGGTTTGACCATCAAATGAAATACCTGGCATCATCAGGAAATTTCTTCCACTTCAGAAATATCAATATAATCCACAATTTCAATACCGAAAATTTCATCATAACAGGGTGGCGGACAACCAAGCGTGTTGGTCACCAGTTGCTTATTGGTAGTAGCTGAGGTTGCTTCAATCTTCATGGTTTGCGAAGTTGGGGAGACTGTCACAGACCAGGTAAGACCAATAAATTATTAACAGACCAATGAATTATTAACTGATGACTGTTTATTAAAATATTATTATTGTCGAGGAATCATTGATGTACGCATGTGTTTGACTTTGAATAGAACCCGAAGATGTAATATGAGCTGATTAATGTTTGTGATGAAGTTCGGAGTCGAAACTATGAAAGAAGCTGCGAGGGTCATTCCATGCCAAATCAACACACTTTAAGTATAAATTTTACCTCACCATTTTAGATTTTGCTCAAATTTTGTATATTCACAGTAGGTGTTGAGACTAAAAAAATACCAAATTTTAAATTTTTATCTCAAACCGTTTCATAAATATGGCTATGTAAAACTTACAAAATCTCGCCAAAAAACCATGAACGGATTTTATACTACTCGCTCTAGGAACTGTCCTGATTGAGCTAGAGAGCTGGGAGTGGTGTCATTTTGCAGCTTTTTTATGCTCTTTCCAGTGATATACAACAGGACATAGGTTCTAATAGAAATTTTTTTGTCAAAATACAAATAAAATTTTGATTTAATTTTTTTCAAAAAAGTACATAATTTAAAATTTTCAAAATATTCCTATAAATACTTAGCACTGTTGTAAACAATGTGACAAAATATAAATATGGGATGACGATGGGTTCATTGTTAAAAAAAAATATTCCTGACACTAGTTTTCCACTAATAGCCCGGTTTTGACTAAATAATAAACATATGTACTTTTACCAAAGAGGTAGGCTATTTAATTAAATATATAATGGTATACTATGTATAAAAGTAAAAAAATATCAGAAATATCAATTCAAAATACTATCTTGTAACCTAACTTGTAAAAAATAAAAATACTATCTTGTGAAAATAACTTTTCTTCGTCCGTGTGGGCCAGCTGCATCATTCTCCTATCCTAAACACACGGATGTCCTGTGGGTGTCAGTTGTGGATGTTCTAACAAAAGTAAATCCGACTGGGAGAACATACACTCTAGCTGAAAGCGATCTTAGCCAAACCCAACTGGCTTTTACAAAATGTAATTCCGTAAACTGAGATAATGTTTAGGGAAACTGCTGTCAACTCAAAACTTAATTTTTCCTCAGGTTAGTGTTAATCTAGATAGTTGTTTAAACATTATCGTTAGTACTGCAGCAATTGTGTTAAATTTACTTACCTACTTGTATACCTACTCATCATCATAAATATGTATATTATGTAAATTTTGATTAATCTGTCTATACCAGAATTATTACATAACTATTTAGACTATTTTCATATCTTTTTCAAATTTATTGTTATAGAAATGTTCAAGATTTTTGTTCAACTAATTAATAGACGATTAACTTAGTTTAAATTGTATAAAATTAAAGTAAGCAACCTAATTAACTTAATTTTTATTAGAATATATCTATGGCTATTGGTTTTGTTTTAACAAGATAGTATTTTGAATTAATATTTCTGATATTTTTTTACCTTTATACATAGTATACCTTTATATATTTAATTAAATGGCCTACCTCTTTGGTAAAAGTACATATGTTTATTATTTAGGAAAAACCAGGCTTTAAGTGGAAAACTAGTGTCAGGAATATTTTTGTTTAACAATGAACCCATCATCATCCCATATTTATATTTTGTCACATTGTTTACAACAGTATTAAGTATTTATAGGAATATTTTGAAAATTTTAAATTACGTACTTTTTTGAAAAAAATTAAATCAAAATTTTATTTGTATTTTGACAAAAAATTTTCTATTAGAACCTATGTCCTGTTGTATATCACTGGAAAGAGCATAAAAAAAAGCTGCAAAATGATACCTCTCCCAGCTCTCTAGCTCAATCAGGACAGTTCCTAGAGCGAATAGTATAAAATCCGTTCATGGTTTTTTGGCGAGATTTTGTAAGTTTTACATAGCCATATTTAAGAAACGGTTTGAGATAATAATTTAAAATTTGGTATTTTTCTTAGTCTCAACACCTACTATGAGTATACCAAATTTGAGTAAAATCTAATATGGTGAGGTTAATAGGGTTAGTTGAATTGACATGGAATGACCTGCAAATTATTATACAAAGGATCATTATTTTTCCGGTTAGATCAATGTTATATAGTTAGTTCTATGACCATTCAAACCAGCTTTGTTCCAACAATGCTTGAGAGCGACCCCGGGGCTGCTCCAGAGTTGCAGTGGGGTTAGCTCCAAGGCCGCCCACTTTCGTGATTGTTGGAACGCTTAGGAGCTCACCCGAGAGTTCAAAATGCGTTAACGGTAGTTGAAGATTGACGTAACGCAGAGAATGATCAGCGTGCGTAACCGATGAAAGAGAGATGAATTGATAACAAACGTAGTAGAGAAGGTGAAAACAGTTTAGAGGAGGTTACGCGGATATGCAGTTTACCCGAAGGTAGCAGGTTATTTCAAAATGCGAATGCGTAGGGCTCTGAGGTTAAAAGTGTGGGGCTGCTTGGGGGACCCCCGGAGCAACTCTGGGGGCGCTCTAAGATTTGTTGGAACACGGAGCTCTTAACCCCCATAATCTTGTTGGAACGCAATTTCGAGCTCTGAGCTCCTCTAGGGCGCCCTTTTGTACTTGTTGGAACAAAGCTCTTATTCGGTTCTAGATCTCTGATTCTTCTGTATTTATTTTCTAAAGAACTTCAAATTGTATCATACATAATCATGTTTCTTTTAACATAGACATTATTGGTTTTGGGGCGTCACTTTAAAATTTACGACATGCAGTACCAATATACTATTTTGGTGTACGTAGAAGCCAACATTAACAAGCTAACTAATAACTAAGATTGTCCAAAAACATAAATCACGCGTCCAATGTTTTTGGTTTATTATTTCAATAATGACCCTAGGTAATTGACCAAGAAAAATAATTTTAACCCCCCTCAAAATTTGTAGGTTTCCCTACGTTACAAGATGCATAGAATCCAAAAATCGTATCTAAAAAAACTCATCTTCGTATAAGTGAGTCAATCGCTAAATTCCATTAATAACCGTTAGAAAGTGTGTTTGTAAAATTGGAACCCATGAAAATAGCCTTGAAAAATTTGACGAATGTATCAGCTAAGACATAATTGAAATTCTAAGATATAATTAAAATTGAATTGTTTGTGACCGGCAAATCGAGTTTAATATACACCCCTGAAAAGAATTAAGGAATCACTTTTCCTTTTAGACGCCAAAGACTCCAGATAAATCGGACTAAGTTCATATTATATCTCATGATTAGGTACCTAATGGAGATGGGATGCACCCTATTCTTTTTGTTTTTTCTCAAACACGGAGAAAGACCAGCGATTTCAAGCTCCGACTTGAGCCAAAACAGAATGAATCGCGCTTCTTCATGGTTATTAGCTCTAATTCTGGCTTCAACATCGTGTTCAGCACTAAAAAACCTTTGAAAAAAGGTGACACTCGGCAAAAAATTGAAAAAAAAAAAAAAATTCCAAGTATCCAAGTCGGAGGGGTAGTCCAAAAATTTTAGGATTTTTTTAATATTTTTATCTGTTTAAAACTTAGTATCAGGCACCCCATAAGCGCTCTCCAAGTTTCACTTCGATATCTCAAAAATTGTGGGGAAAAAATTAGGGGGGAGGGGGTTACTTCTCTTAAGAAAAATGCTCAGATTCTTTTCTGTTAGGGCTCATGTCGGAGCTTGATATCGCTGGTCTTTCTCAGTGTTTGAGAAAAAAAACAAAAAAAAACAAAAAAAAAACAAGAAGAATAGGGTGCATCCATTCTCCACTAGGTGCCTATTCATGAGGTATAACATGAACTTTGTGCGATTGATCTGGGGTCTTTGACGTCTACAAGAAAAACTGAACCCTCTATTATTTTGAGGTGTGTACAATATAAATATCGAGTTCATATATAAATATCCGAACTTCCCTCATACAATTTTACTCGTGGTTAGAATATTGTAAACGTAATTTATTGAGTTTTGTGGCTTCTTGATCAAAAAGTTTAATTATGTATTTATTTATTCAATTTCCTTTTATGTATTTATTTATATTAATTTTTTAAATTCAAAATTGTACCGCCAACGGAATTGTTTAGCGCAAACACACTTCACAAACAATATGACCACGGCATAATATCTGATCAATGTATTGTGCTGTTCAGTGTCGGGAATTATTCGATTCGATGTACCAATTCAAATGGATGGACTGCTCAGCTGCAGTTGGGAAATCAATAAACATCATGAAGAGTTACATGATAAAACGGCCTATTGTATTGACTGCTGGCTCTCTCACTCCTATCGACAGAGATACTTTCGGAGCGGTAAGGGAAAATTTATTTGATATTTTTCCTTTTTAAAACTAGTCATAGTTATTGTTGTACGCTCGTTCGCACTTCTACCCGAACCAATTTCAAACATCTTTTACTATATGGCAGAAATATCGATATTTCGAGCAATAAGAAAGTACCCGAGGATTTGTCTGGTAGATACTTGACGAAGGACCACAATCTGAGTATTTATACGCTTGAAAAGTTTTACTTTGGAACACTCTTTTCTGGAGACAGATTTGCCAAAAGTCAACTACTCATTAAACGACACAGAATTATGTAACAAAATAAAAGTGAAGTGACATTTTTCTAATTCTACTGCGTTACATGTAGAATAATTCAAAACTAGGAAAATCAACTTTCTCGTTTTCTGTTCCGAAAAAATTTTCCTACCCGTTGGAAAACGGTAAGTCAAACCTTGTTGTCAAATTTCTCTTCTATACCCCCTTGAACGGTTTCTGATTCGTAAATTTGGTGAACAGCTAAACATAAATGGTTGATATGGTTGTGGTATATCGGTGTTGGCATTTAGTTTATCTCCAGTTACAAAAAAACTCATTGTTATAGCTTTTATAACAGTTAATACCTTCATCATTGCGATTTGTTAATATTGTATACTGAGGATGACTTCGGCATCATTTCTACTGAATGTGTTTTACTGTAATATGGGGGTTTCTCCACTAAGTGACCCTTGATTTGTTAAATATGAAGCTTATAAATAAATAAATGAATTCCAACTCACATTGTACATTCACTTGAGAATATTGCTCAAGAACTGTAATGATCGAGCGAGTTCGATGTCCCGGGTATTAACGTAAACATAGCCTTTTTTTCATTCACATAATTACCTATGGGATAGCTGAAAATTTTAATATTTTCCTGGTTTTATATCCAATTCATCAACTACTATAATTTTGATTTGTAGTTTGTAGTTAGAATATCACAGGGTATGTGTTACGTGTACATTCGAATTGTCCGTGTACCTGTCTTCTTTGGATACCAAGCAAATGTCAACCAATTAACAAAGAATATTGGACCTCACCAATAGAGAGTTCCTAGTAGATCCATAAAACACAATACGTCGTGTGGTATTGACAATGCCGTAACTCTGACGCAATGAGTTACGGTGACGCATCCTTCCATACAGATACGGTAACGGATCGCAATCCGGAAAAAACGTAATCGTCTAAAATAACCTTCTTCCATTGACTCAAGTAACCTCCTAGGGATAATTTCCTCCTTCCGTGGATTTAGCGTTACAACTAGATCCGTTATGGACTTGACGTGACTTTAAGGTGCGGTAAATGTTTCTCGTTACCACACACCGTATTGAGACCAACGGATCTCTAGAAACTCTCTATTAGTTGCAATTTTAAAATACCTAATATATGACGTATTCCTAATGTCATTAATATTTATTAATTTTTATTTCTGTTCTATATTTGACATTTACCATTCTTTGTGTCTGTTATGAATATATTGTTCTTTTCAGATGATGAACACCGCGTATTCTTATATGAATCTCGTCATGGCCAGTGGTGCAGTTGATTAACAACAATAATTTACTTAGTTTACCTACTTGGTGAATATGCTACACAAATGTAACACAATCATTTTGATAAGCTACAATACTGTCAGCTTCATTAGTCCCTGCAGCTCATCTAATGTGTATCGATTGATATATTAATCATTTCATTTCATTTTACTATTAAATTACAGATAATTCAACATGAATTCATTCTGCTTCAACGACAATTCCACTTGTGCATGATTGAACTTTGAACTAGCGATAATAACACTTGCCGTAGAACTACAAAATTTATTAATTCACTTATGAGAGAAAATGTTTTTTAGAAATTTGGTGTAACATGAAAAAAGGAAAGAATAAAAATAAATAAATACAAATAAGAATGAAATGAATCAAAATAGCTTCTATGTATTTTCAGGTTAATATTGTTGTGAAGTCTGATACTCTAAGGCCTGGCCCATCACACATTTTTTGTGTGCACAAAGTGGGGAGGTGCTCGGCGAGTCCTGGAGGAGAGAGTAGGAGAGATTGCACCGGAGACCATCGTCAACAAAATGGTAGCCGAGAAGAATAACTGGGACGCGGTGGCAACATACATTTTCGCCGTCCTAAAAGCCAAGGAGCAGGATAGATCCTGGGAATAAAGAAGACATAGACAGATGAGGAGCCAAAATGGCCAAAAAAGGGAACTACCCCGAAGTAATACTAAATAAGTAGTTCCAGGGTAGTTCTCTATAAGAAGAGAGAGTGGTGGTTTTTAGTTGGTATGCCCTAAAAGCCTAAAAAGGGAGACTCCAACACTGTTGAGGAGTAAAGTCACTCCTCTTCGTTCAAAAAACATTTTCCCCACTCAAAAAAAAAAAAAAAAAAAAAAAAAAACTGGGAACACCCCTGCCCTAGATGTTACTGGGAACCCCTACCCTAGCTGTTACAGCAGGGGTACGTCTACGGTCTTTGCCGAGGTAAGCTCTGTGATTGGCTAGGGCCGTTGGTAAATCAAGGCATACGTGGAAAAAAAATTGACCGGCGCGGTGGTTTGAGTGGTGCTAACGTCGGTGTTTACTACCAATGAAACCGTTGCCACACTTCTAATTCGTTTTTCCGGCCCGCCAATGACAAAAGTTCATCTGGAGAAGGTAAAACAGGTTGCTAATACCAGGGGCAGCTGTCCTAACTCTGCCTAGTGTTTCAGTCACGCTTCATAGATACCCTCTGCCTCGAGTATACCTCCTGGGGCTGCTGCCACTAGTATTATCTCTCTTTCTAGATACCGGGCCTAAGTTGATTAGTTCTTGGGTGCCAACATGTGTTATCTAATGTTTGTTTGCATCCAGATAAAAAAATAAAACAAATAAAAAGGTTCTAGTTTTGAATATCAAATAAGTTTGTGTTCATTATTCTAAACTTACAAAAGCAATAGGAATTAAATCGGGAATCTTAATACTGGTCACAGCGGTGCTTCTATTCGATCCCTGTTGCTGTGACGGGGATACTCGTATTTTAGTGTGTAGAATGAATACTCGCTCCACCCGTCGTGATGAGGGGGGAGTGCCGGACAATACTAGTGATGATGAGGGGGTGGGTGACTGTTAACCTACTACTGGGAGCAGTTCCTGAGAAAAATCCTCGCTTAGTTTTCGCAATTACTAATACAACAGCTAATGGAAGTCCATGATCTGGCACGAAAAAAAATTGATTGAAGCGGCAGAAGCAACCATACGTCGTTACGAAGTTCAAAAGGAAATTCCCCGATTTCAAGAGGTTGATCTTGTGTGGAATTATCGCCCAAGACGCATAGTTGATTCCTGTCCTAAACTGCAGTCCCCTTGGGTAGGACCCTGTGAGGTCTTGAAACGACTTTATGACGTCGTATATCGTATCTGCCTCCCAGAACGCCGTAGATGAATGGTACATATGATGATCACTTGGTCCCGTTTCACAGCAGTATTCAAGAGGTGGGGGATGGTGCTGTGAAGTCTGATCTATGTTGATTAGTTCTTGGATACCAACATGTGTTATCTAATGTTTGTTTTCATCGACATAAAAAAAATAAAAAGGTTCTAGTTTTGCATTTCAACTAAGTCTGTGCTCATTATTCTAAACTTACATGAGCGATAGGAAATAGACCAGGAATTTTAATAATGCACATATCTATTCCACTATGATTAACATTAATCATGGTAGGCTGTACAAATGGTACAGGTTGGACTATAATTTGATTGTACCGGTGTTGTGATTGTAATTTGAATTGATTTAATGGTACTTATTATAGATGGAGATTTTTGTAAATTGGTTTTTCATTTCTATAGAAGTAATTATAATCAAACGGGTGAGATATCCTATTCACCATAGACGATTTCTAATTGCAGGAAGTGATTCCATATGGGCACGTGATGTATTAAATTTATCATTCCGGCAATATCATACGCGATACTTATTGCTTTCTAGTCCAAACAATGTTTCGCTGCTCATCCTTCATCTTTTTCTCTGGGTGAAAGATCCTCTAAAGTGATGGCCCAGCCTGGAAAATTTTCATCACTTTAAGAATACAATGCCATGGACGTGGCACAGAAGTTTCCTCGTGGCCTTCACAGTATTTCACCATTAAATTTTCAGAAATGATCGGTTCATCATGACTGTCACAAGAAAATGACGTTCACGCATGCGCTGAAGTGGCAGGCGTACCACTGATTCGATCAGGATGAAACTGAAAGGCTAAATCTGCACTATTCCTGAAAATTCCATTGAAATCCGATCAAAATTGTGGAAGTTATGGCTTTGACAAGGAAAAATAGAAAGATAAACGCTCGCGCATGTACACAGCACCAGCGTACCGCTTACTCAATCATGATGAATGTCATAAGGGACCTCAAGGGACCTTCCCCCACCATCACTGAAAACCTGACTATAATCTGTTAGATTGACGAACTTATGACTATCAAAAGAAAAATACGTTCAAGCATGCGCAGAGCGTACCGCTGATTTAATCATGATGAATCTAATAGGGGATCATCTAGGGCTAAACCCACACTATTCCTGAAAATTTCATCATAATCCGATCGAAATTATGCATGTTATGGTAGTGGCAAGGAAATGTGGACAGACAGACGGACGGACTGATGGACGGACAGACAGACACGAAACCAAATTTTTTGGAGACCATGAAATGCAAAATACGAGTGGAAATTTTATTTTGAAGCACTATAAAAATTTTCATTTTGAAAGTGAAAACAAAACTTCTGCTGCCTTGCGCCGGAAGGAAAAATAGAGTCTGGAGATTACCAGGTGTTGTTACTGGTTTTATTGGTTCGGGGGTACGCTAGGAGGTTCTTGTAACTTTTCTTCTTCAACATGATTGTTAATAGGGTTTGTTGAGTGTAAACCACTAGCAGGAATATGGTTTGAACTTGTTATTTTAATGTGAATAGGCTGTGAATTGGTGAATCAGAAGATGTAATCCTGTTTGCAGAAACTTGAGGAATGCAGATCGCTTGATTCGCTTAGCCGGGTATATTTTGGTGCTTAATTTTCATGTGTATCGGTCTCCTTGGCAGGTACCATCTTGCCAGGAACAAAAGGTAATGGTTGTATATATGGATCTACGAGTATTTTCCATTGGACAATATGGCAAGGCTTTCCAGATTTCCAGGCGATGGAATCCTCATAGTCGCAAGCTGTGTGGTCTACAACTACGCTTTCGTAAACATAAAGACAGAAAAAAACTCCTATTTTATTCTGTCAATCTGTATAGAATATTCTGGGATTGGTTGGCTTAGCTATCAAGAGATTCTTCAAGCATGTTTAGTAGTTTATACAGAATGTGCGATGACACCGAATTCATTTCAAGTAAAACCAATTTTCTATGGACCGAATCCTGTCAAAGTTGAGCGGTAGTTAGAGGATGATCTGCATTTGATTGGTTACATCGCGATTCGAACAGCTATGGGTAATGAACATGCTCGAACAAATGGTTTATTGTCAATAGTAGGGCGCAGGACGTCGCACCACCCAGCTATATTGTTCAACGAGCTCGGGAGCAAGGGACATCTTATCACCCAAGTAAACGAGACATGTCATCACCTCCCTCGCTCGCTACCTACAACTCGGAAGTGCTCCAATTCTCCAACTATGTACTGAAAAATTACGTACTATTTTGTCCGTTCCCTCCTGAAATGTGGGCATGTGGCGATCCCAAGTATCCTCATACTACGAATGGAGCTGAATCTTTCCATGCGCATTACAACGCTCAGTTTTATTCGAGAAGGCCGTGCGTGAAAACCAAGTGGAAAGCCATTTAAAAATATGTAGTGTAGATAAAGGACAACAACATGTACTGAGAACTACAAAAGCTCAAGAACAACACCAAACTCAAAACTCGAAAAATTTCGATCAGGCCAATTCGACGAGCTCACATATGTAAAGAAACTGGGAGAACGATTTAAAGCAGTGCATGCACCACGTTGATTGTATAATAATATTATCCATATAATTCATTCAAAACATACATTTTTCTGTGATTATTATACCCACTTCATTGACATAAATTAAAACTGAATTATTCATAAACCTATTTTTTCTATCAGGACCCTACCGTATGTGGGTGAAGGAGGGGTTGGGGGTCCGGGTGATGAGATGGGCAACCGCCCGCATTTCGGTAGGTGACGAGATGTCCTATTCCTTAATTCCATTAATAGGGGGGCAGGTGATGAGTCGTCCTGCACCGCAATAGCAAAGATTTCTGTCAATCAATTTTATGGTTCTCTATGGTTATTATTTGATATTAGGATGGAGCATGCTTTAGCCATGACCTAACCGACGAAAAGCGTTACGTTTTGTGTAGAGAAAGTTCTACCCCAAAGTGGCAGTCATAATACGATTTTCTGCTAGCTACGTACCCCTCTCGAACGAGCGAGTTTGTCCCCCACCCCGGCAACTACTTGGAACCGTTCCCTACAAGAAGAACTGTGAGTTCTTCAATTCCGTTCAACGCGGAGCAGCTCATGAGTCACAAATGAAAAGTCACATTTACGTTTTTAACTGTTATGTGATCGTATTATGAGACCACGAACCTATACCCTTCATTCTGATCTACACATCCAACTAATCTGTATTTTTACTACAGGATTGACTACTTGATGTTATGTATTTTTGAGACCACCAAACAAACACTTCATTCTAACCTACATGTCCACTAAACAGGTTGAACGGAATTGAAGAACTTCAATTCCATGTAGGTCAGAATGAAGTGTATAGTTTGGTGGTCTGGATGCTCGCAAGCTCGCATCTCAAAAATACATAACATCAAGTAGTCAATCCCTTAGTAAAAATGCAGATTAGTTAGATATGTAGATCAGAATGAAGTGTATAGTTTGGTGGTCATAACACGATCACATAACAGTTTAGAAACGTAAATGTGACTTTTCATTTGTGACTCATGAGCTGCTCCGCGTTGAACGGAATTGTAAAACTCACAGTTCTTCTTGTAGGGAACGGTTCCAAGTAGTTGCCGGGATGGGGGACAAACTTGCTAGTTCGAGAGGGTCTCGTTAGCTACGTTCCTTCATTCGTAGGTAGCTAGGTACCTTCGTAACTACGTACTAGAGAAACAATCGGTGGGTTATAATAATTACAAAATTTAAGTTGAAACCATCCAAGTTACAAAGGCGTTTATATAGAAAAGGTTGATTGTTTCATTATTATAATAATACTAGAGGCCTCTTAGGGCTTGGAAAGCCCTAATCTAGTCCGTATAACAGTAGTACCTAACAGGAACTCAGCACATTATAGTAACGATATAAGTCCTACCTATCAAATTTCAACTTCCTACAGTGAACAGGAAAGAATTTAGCTCACTCAGCTGATCAGAAAATACCCCATCACTTCACTCGTCTCTTAATGTCCCAGAGAGTCTACCTATCAAATTTCAACTTCCTACAGTGAACAGGAAAGAATTTAGCTCACTCAGCTGATCAGAAAATACCCCATCACTTCACTCGTCTCTTAATGTCCCAGAGAGTCTACCTATCAAATTTCAACTTCCTACAGTGAACAGGAAAGAATTTAGCTCACTCAGCTGATCAGAAAATACCCCATCACTTCACTCGTCTCTTAATGTCCCAGAGAGTCTACCTATCAAATTTCAACTTCCTGCAGTGAACAGGAAAGAATTTAGCTCACTCAGCTGATCAGAAAAGACCCCATCACTACGTTTCTTACTTACCGACACTTTAGCAACAAACTTGGGGCCGTGCTGATTCGGAACTATTTATGTAAAGACCGTTCGGAATTATTTATAAAGTCCGCTAAGTTCTTCAGTTTCAATTTCTTCGTTCAGAAATAACTCTCCTAGATGTTAGTAACTACACTACGTTTCTTACTTACCGTGAATTGATGGCAACTATTGTTACCGCCACAGCCTAATAAACAACTCTCGTTGATAAGGACCGCCTAGAACACGATCAAGGCGGGTATAGAGACGAACGGCGACACTTTTGCAACAAACTTGGGGCCGTGCTGATTCAAATGAGCAGTCTAACACTAAAATCGGACCGCGAAGTTCTTCACAATTTCAAAGACCGTTCGGAATTATATATTAAGACTAGGGGACCACCCCATGCAGGCTTCGCCTGCCAACCCCCGCCATTGCGGCCTGACGAGCTTCCTATTTTGGCGTGACAGGCTGATCATTGTGCTCTGACGCCAATCAGTATCCAATAATACTGTTTAATAATAATCCAATTTATACTGCTCACCTCCTTGGCAGATTTATACTGCCCACCTCCTTGGCAAGATTAATATTGCCCACCTCTTTGGTGAGATTTATCCAGACAGAGCGCCCATTGCGGCCTGACGGGCCGGAGGTGGGGGCGGGAGTGCAGGCAAAGACAGGAACCGCCCGCACTTTGGAAGTAGGAGGCCGGTGGGGAAGGACGCAGAAATCCCTCTCTTCAAACGAAGAGGGCCACCCTTTGTTTTTTGATCTGATAACGTTTTTTGACACACTTTCACAATTTGAATGAACATGATTCGAAATTTTGGAAAACTAAGGTTTTTACACAGTAGTCAGGAGATTCAGAGCTTGAATTTGTGTACCAATATGCTAGGGTTCAGTTGAGTCGAAATGGGCGATCTTTTTGATCCTTATCATTCTCGTTGTGAAGTTTTATTATATGGTATATAAGACAAGAATAATTCCTTTGAGGTATTTAATTGGTAATAGAGTTTTGTAATTGTCTGCAATTACGCCCGAGTCCTATTTACATAATCATTGTTATATAAACGTTATAAGTATGTTCCATGTATTTGAATTCGAGCCTTAGACTCTAAACAGAAAGATTCCAGATGGGCTTTTTTCTTCTTGGTTTACCAGAACAGCAACACTTTTCCAACAATATAGACCCAGAATATGATTGGTTATTACCGAAAAATCTCATAGAAAATTGACTAAGTACTTTCTCTTCAAAAAGTGCCCTAAAAATTAAAGATATCAATCACGATTCATCGTTGTAATACTCGCACATCACAAAACCCTATGCCACACATAGAATTCACTGACGTCACAGTGTTGGTGCAAACTCTGGTTTAACATTTTTGCATACTCGTAGTACTCGACCAACATAACCAAGTATATAGTCATACATTCATAAATGATCTTCAAAGTACAAATTTGCAATAAAAATAGGGTTTTTGATTTGGAAAAAAAACTATGAGTATGAGTGGGTAAATTGCGCATAATTGCATTTATTTACTTTATTAATTTAATTTTATTTGGCATTAGTAATGTTACAATCAGCCATGTTATAATGCACATTAACAAACGAATCATAGCCGTAGTAGTAATTACAAATTCGAATAATTTCTTGTAAACTGAATGATGCAACAGTAGAGTAGTATAGTTAAATGGTCTCGGTATTTCTTCTGCTAGTGAATCCAACAGTCTTCCCTTCTTTGGTGTAGTGGGGACCAATTATGAAAAGATGCTCCGAATCACTTCTCTCATCTCCACATCATTCATTCACTCATTTTTTGGAACCAGGTCCACCGCCTACCCAGATGGTCGTTGAATGTTTGTTGTTGTTTTTTCATTTAAAAAAAGTGTATGGGGATTAGGTATTATTATGATTTTTTTCTTTTAAAGTAGGTAACTTATTCGTTAGCTTCGGATAATTTTCGTCACAAATTATTCTGGAAGTCTTTGTTATTACAATTATTATGTTGCCAGTCTAACTTCGTGTTCAACAGACGTTTATATCCCTCTTGGGATTCTCCTTAAGATGGCTTCGCATCTTGATGTGGAAGAGACAACTGATTACGTTTTTAATTTTGAGCTCGTCTCTAAATGGAACACATCAAAAATTGGAGAAATTTGAAAATGAGTGGTTTAACCATATTAAGGTAGCACTACACATTAATATACTCACGTGTATACTAATAACCAGGTTGACAGCAAATCACTTACCTGCAAAACAAAAAAATTAAATATTAATAGTTGAACAGATTAAAAGGTACCTAGATAATCAATGCTGTAATGATGAAACTAGTGAAAAATCGGTACTTTGACCGCCAAAGTATATACATCATTCTGAACTACATGACCAACTAATCTGTATTTTTACTAGGGGATTGACTACTTGATGTAATGTAATTTTGAGATGCGAGCGTGCGAGAATCCAGACCACCAACCTATACACAGAATTCTGATCTATTTGTGCGAATTCATGTGCATTCTACTTGTGCGAATTCATGTTGACGCAATCAAACCACAACCAGGCCAATTTGTTTCAACAAATCCTCACCGACATCGGCAACTTCTGAGAACACGGTAATTGTTTTTTTCCTTTTTTTTTAAAGTAATATAATTTCTTCCCACAGCTTGAAATTGTCACCAATTCTATGTAAATATTAATCTAAGTAAGAAGTGGAATGCCTAGAAACATCGGGCGGGTGTGTTGAAGACAAAAGACAAATTGACTTGGGGGGGGGGGGGGGTATAACGGAAAAGTACCGAATAATCTACTAGAATACTCAGAATGATTGTATCAATGTAGTGGGCGTAGGCGAAATGTCAATTTACTCAAGTACTCGTACCTACTACAAAAGAAGTGATTATTGCGTAAGTGACGAGAGGCAAAAGTTTTTCAGTAAAACTAGGTAAGCCAGTATAACTAATTAAACTCACGACACAGTATAATGAAAAGAACATTTGGGTAAATGTGAGCTTACGGAGCTCTATAGAAAACCTCACAAGTCTCAGCAACCAGCAATAGCTAAAAGAAGAAGCCATAGGAGCCGGAAACCAGGATTTACGTAACTGGGATTGGGAAAGCGTTAACCCAGTTCATATACAGAAGCTAAACATCCACACCAGCAGATATTTCGCGAGAATATACATCAATTGAACACCCCCAGACAAATTAAACATTAACCGCCTTCAGCAGTACCTTTGGAGCTTCACATATCAATGAAAATTGGCAAGAAAGCGAACTCATTCTTACCAAGTAATTGCAAGTTTTCCGTAACGTGTTTGTACACAAATGGATATTAAACGAAACACATTTTCTAGGCTAAGCCAAATAGACGTAAATACCTACAAATATTAAATTATTAAAAAAATAAATAAATAAATAAATATATATATATATATATATATATATATATATATATGTGTGTGTGTGTGTGTGTGTGTGTGTGTGTGTGTGTGTGTGTGTGTGTGTGTGTGTGTGTGTGTGTGTGTATGTGTGTGTGTGTGTGTGTGTGTGTGTGTGTGTGTGTGTGTGTGTGTGTGTGTGTGTGTGTGTGTGTGTGTGTGTGTGTCAAATTATCAGCGAGTTCCTGGCATGGACATGAGATTTATTCATATATCCAAAATCAACCGTAACATCAACCTGTAAAAATGGAAAACCTACCAACGTCGCCAGGTAAACAGCTTTGAGTGTGGTAGGGCATAATTACAACTTGAAAAATCACTCGATTCAGCAAAGGGAGGAGTGTAATTTTGTTTCTATCTAACGGGGAACGGGGCTTTTCTTGGTTTGGTTCCTTCTCTATCAAATTTCAAATTCCTAGGGCGAACAGGAGAATATTCAGCTGTCGTCATATTTAGTTAAAACCCGTCATTGCATTCGTCGCTTAATGACCGAGAGAGGCTCCCTGTCAAACTTCACATTTCTAAGGTGAAAAGGAGATCATTTAGCTCACCCAGCTAATCAGGAAAGAGCCCACCATTTTATTCGTCTCTTGATGTCCCAAAGTGTCACTCTATAAAATGTCAACTTTCTTGGGTGAACAGGACAACATACTTAGCTCTTTCTTTTTTTTTTTAGAAATTATTATTATTATTATTTTTTTTTTTTAAGCAAAAGGTACTGGTAAAAGTGTCCGGTTTCTCCAACCCCAATATAACCCTAGCTATGTTAAAACTCTCCCGACCAACATTGCTATAGTTAATAAGGCGATATTAATATAAATTTTTGATGATCTATCTTTACGAATAGAAACTGCTCGGCTCAACCCACCAAAATCATTTTGGTATCGTTGAATTTGTTATCGAAAGTTCTTTACGCCTGAACCTTCACCATCAACATTTCTCGCGAAAATGTCGATGCGCGTTCAGTTTTTCCTTAATTATGAAGTTGTTTATCTGGGTGTCGTCAGTAGGGAACTCCAACTTTACAACGAAAGAGTAAATCTAGAGGATTTTGATGAAGCCTAAAACCATCCCTGAAACTTTATCGTCAATTTGTGCCCACCCGAACGGAAATCGTTGAAGAACTTTTTGAGATCTTGATCCATACACAGACCAACAAATATATTTTTTATTAGATGGATATAGTTATACTTATAATTGAAAATTATGTTTATTATAAATTAGAATACCAATTACCATTAAGGTACAAATTTAGGAACCATTCCATTTAATCAGCAAAGTGAGCTCTGCTCCTAATTTATTTCCAATACGACTTGAGTTGCTGAAATTTGGTACGGAGCTTTTCTGAGAGTTGTAGAGTATAAATAAAACTTGTCACTCTAGTCGTCAGAGTGAGCTTTATAATTTTGTTCCTATCTAACTTGGGATCTGAAATTCGGAACAGGGCTTTTGTGGGTATGGTTGGGTATAACCCAAAAAATCACTCCAATAAGCTGAGTAAGCTTTTAAGCTAATTTTGTTCAACCGGATACCGGAATATGGAACCAAACCTCTCTGGGCGTGGTAAACATGACTGTAGATATTATTTCCCTCTTGGTACTGACACAATTGATTCGGAATTTATGTGATGGTACACTGTGATCTACATTCATGTCTTGGACGAGCGAGCAAAGCTAAATAAATCTTATATTTATAAGTAATAATTATAAATATTATAAATAACAATGGAATGTAATTTTGCCAGCTGGTAACAGTCACAGATCTTCCCAACTCCGAAATAACCCAACTTAGTACCTGCATTAAATGAATTCGAAGTATCATAATTATTTAAAGGCAAAGTAAAGGTGTTTCCTAGTTTGTTTCCAAACCAAAAAATATCAAATATTTATAGCTGATTATTTTTTCAGGTACTACATCTCACGAGTGTAAGTAGATCTAAATTCTTTGAAGTTCAATAATAGAAGTCCTACGCAGAACCTGTTATTTCGTTTGTAGTTGACAGTATAATAAGAGATTCTGATTCCAAAACCCCCAAACAATACGAATGACATGGTAGGTACTGAATTAACTGAATTATTTATCCCCATGGTCCCAAGTTATTCCATCTACTTCCATTTCCACTCAGAAACTTTTTTCAACCCAAAAAGTTTGACAAGTACTACTTCATGAGTTTTTCTTTAGTCGAGTAGTGTCTGTTATGTAATCTTTCCTCTCTACCTATTATTAACATCGTTTTGAATGATTCAATGTCGTTGTATATGACGCGATGGATTTTCAGTCCAACTTGTGACCTGAAGAAGTGCCAACACTTGTGATTCCCTTGAGGATCCGTGATATTAACATATAACGCCCAATTGTTTGTCCATTACTTGGTGGCAGTTTCGCTTATGTATCGGACGTTACATTAGTGTCCCGAGACATGTCCCTCACGTGGTTGGAGGATGAGATATCCATCTACAGCAGATACGAACCCATACGTAATATACTTTTATATCCAATAAAATATTTTGACATTTAGACGAGGCCTGGTTTCACTAAGAGTAGTTAGTTTTTAAGGACAAGCTTTTTTTAGTTCAACCTTTGGCATGAAATGCTCCACACAACATAGACCACCCCCTCATCTTATTCACAATATCACAGTACATTACTAAATAAATATCACTTCTCCAACAGAATCGGATATTTCAGGCCCCTGTTGATACACTGATGAACATTCTAGAGCAGTAGGGACATAGCGATTCAATCGCCTCATTCTTGTTCAGTCGTTCGAACCGACAACATCAAACAGTGATCTGCGAAAAGTGTCAGTTCGCTGAAGTGCACCGCGTTTGTTTATGTAACAAACAAGAGTTCCTCGAGTAAAACGAGGTCGCCGTCAAAAGAAGCGATGGACGAATACGTGCGCTTGGTATGCGAGAGGGCTAACAAGAACGAGTTTGAATGAATCAAGTTTTGTATGGATCCCAGGAACAAAATTGGTAAGTCAGAGACTAGTAAAATAACCACTTTTATGAAAATTCTAGTTCAGGCAGAGACCGATCTCAGTCTTCAATTAGGCGTGCTACATGGGCGTCTCATAAAAGTGAAGGAGGGCAAAGATACCCTATAATCTACTCTCGTGGCCAATAAATAAGCTATCAATATCGGGCATCGTGTCATCAAAAGAGGAGTCTATCTAAACCGGAAAAGCCGTAATTCGCGAGCGTATTAAAATCAAAAGTGACGTTAAAACCCCTAACATAACAGTGTTGTAATATTTCCAATGGACCGAGCGAGCACTAAAAACCCCGAGGAGATCCAAGCTGAAATTTAAAACGTACTCGACCCCTTAGCTCAAGGCATAAAAATAACAAACACGAGGAAATTGGGAAACAAAGGACTTTTAACACGTACAGCTGAAAAACAAGATATAGCTTATCCCCTTCTGCCGAATCCCTGAAATGCTAGTATAAACACTATTCTATAATAATGGTCGCTCACAACACAAATACTGAAAATTTAATAAATTAAAAAATATCTTCATTAAAAAATAACTTTAATTACTAAAATTAATTTTTTTGTATTCAGCTGATATATATATATATATATATATATATATATATATGTATATATATATATATATATATATATATATATATATATATATATATATATATATATATATATACTTATGGTTGGTTGGAAACAGTTCTATAAGAACAGTATATATTTTGGCACAGATGTGCAGTGAAAGTTTAAACACAAATAAAGATGAAACTCACAATTATTGTTGTTAATATTTCGGCGATTGCCTTTTTCAAAACAAAGAGTAGACTCAGTCTACTCTTCGTTTTGAAAAAGGCAATCGCCGAAATATTAACAACAATAATTGTGAGTTTCATCTTTATTTGTGTTTAAACTTTCACTGCACATCTGTGCCAAAAAAAAAAAAAAAAATATATATATATATATATATATATATATATATATATATATATATATATATATATATATATATAATTCAATTGAGAATTACAAAGTTAAATCAGTTGTTATTTGGGAAATAATTATAAAATTCTCTTTGAAATGAACGTGTAATTCTTTTATCAATTAGAAAATGTAAAATACTGCAAATGATTACAGTAAATAGATACAAAATACTATTACTATTTTTTAAAATTTAAAGTACCTATTCATTTAAATATATGTAATAGGGGTCTTCGTTTTCTTTCAGCTTCATCTGAAATCTGTATCCGGGTTCATATTATAACCTCTATCGGAGGGTAGATTTGGTCGTCTTGCCTGTAAATGTTATCCTAATATCTTCTGTTTAGATCTTGGACTTTCTTCATTACAACGGCATTTAAAGCCCCATTCTCGAGTCCCAGGCCCCTCACCTTTCTCCTACAACCCCTATGGCGCATTGAGACAGCTCGAATGACACAAATCTGTGTACTCTCTCTTACCCACTAGGTGACTTGAGAGAGTGGTTAGGTCCACTTATCAGCAAGCTTCTCCGCCTTCGGAGAAAAGCGTCATATTCCTTGTGCAGGGATCCGTCGCATCCAACCTCAAGGGAGGTAAACGAACCACGAAGATCTTCGGCTGCCGCATCGTATTTCCTATGCTTTGCATCGGCCGCGTTCTGGCCCGTAGTTGGCCAATTCGAGGGAACTGTAAGGGTTTATCGCCAAAAAATAAAGAATGAAGAAATGAAAAATATTAGTGGCAGCTAGCGACTAATTTGAAAATATTATCGTTTTATGAGAATCATTTTCTCCTTCGGACGAATGTTGGTTTTTGCACCTTCTTGTTGATGTCGACGTCCACCATCTCCACAAACTCCATCGTTTTCTAGAGATGGCTGTCTATTTGAAGAGAACTTCACGATAGTCTGCAACCAGCCTGTGTTTATTAAACTGTTGTCAGTATTATTTCGCCTTGGTCCAACTAATCTACTCACAAACACCGTTGTGTCTCTCTACACACAATCAATACACCTTGAAACACCTGGGAATTTGACCAATTTAATGCACTCAAAAAGTGTTGGCTGACGAAATCATCCGTTTGTTTAGAAAGCATGATTTTTGGCGCAAGAGCGGATACGACTCCACAGGATGGCAATCTGGATCAAGATTCCCGGCTACCTGTTCTGATGCTGATCTGGCTATCTGAGACCGAAGCATCATCCAATGCTGAAAGAGGTTTATATTTCCATGATGACCTTTCTCATAAAGATGATGACGATCCTTCTCATGAAGTTAGCTATATTCGTTCTAGTCTGTTAGAGTTAGTCAGTTATTTGGAGTCACAACTCATTGGTTTGTCATTTTCCAGATTTTTTCTCGAGCCGAAGTAACAGAGCAGGAACCGCATTCTTCCATGAATGGTGTATACAGTACGGAGATGATGAAATCCTCTAGACTCACGATGCTGATGTCTGACGTCCGATATCTGATGAAGAACTTACGTCCTCTTCTATCTTATTTTTCAAACATGTGTGCTGAAGACTAGATGTAAAGAAGAATGTCGAATTTATCCAGGCTACTAGCTCTCGTAAATACACTTGGGTACATGATACTTATGTTCAATTATTAAGACTGTCCACACCGAAATTCTGAGCAGAGTATCAAATACCGTCCAATTTTGATTTCATTTTCAATAATTTGGGTGATTGGCTCCTTACGACCACCTTTCAATTTAATCGCTGTAGTACTCTATTAGTAGTGTGTGCACATACGCAGACTTGAATAACGTGAAACACCATCCTTTCTAAACTAACTCACAAATTCAACCATAAGGATGCTGAATAATGTTATCACGAATGGATGACCAATGGCCAGCTCGCATCCACAAACGTAAAATTATAGTATGCAACTTTTGTTGATAGATGTAGAACTGTTCATTTGAATTTCACTTTTAGGATTCGAGACCATCCTCTTCGTTTTCGCAGCTTGGGAAAAAGGCTCCAGATGTGTTATAATCCTAAGTATATTATGTAGTTATAAATTACACACTCGGGTGAAGTTAGATGAAGAATGAACTTTTTTATTGAATGTAAACAAACGTTACCATGATTATCTATTAAATCATGTGTAGTTATACTATAACATCTCCCCTTTTTACACCCCAGCGGCTACCCCATCCGGAGTCCTCTTGAGGTATCTTCTGTTTCTCTCGTACAATCTTCCGCTTGGTGCCTTAATGATGTACTTTCGGTAAGATCCTTTTTCCATGACTTCTCCACACATGTCCCATCTTTTAGTGAGCGGATTTTGCATCCTTACAAACGTGCCTATTTGAAGAGGTTCCAATTCCCTGGCTGTTTTGTTGTATCTAGTGGCGACCTTCAACTTTTTATTAGCGATCTCCTTATCATACCCGTCTGCTGTTTTCTGCCACTCTTTGGAAAATGACGTATAATGCGCGGGCACTAGAGATCTGAGAGGGTGACCAAATAAAACTTGAGAGGGTGATTGGCCATTAGCTGTAGGAGTATTTCGAAATTCCAACAACCCAGCATTGTATGCTTCTTCGTCAAGCATAGCATTTCTCATGCATTTAACGAGTAATGCTTTCATGGCTTTGACACCAGCCTCTGCGTGGCCGTTACTTTGAGGAAAGTAAGGAGAAGAAGGTGACATAACTATATTCCATCTTTTGAGAAATTGTTTGAACTCAAAAGAAGAAAACTGGGGACCACCGTCGCATCTGACTCGGATAGGTACACCCGTGTCCGCGAAGATTCTTCTGAGGCTAGAAATAATGGTCTGGCTGCTAGGGCACCGCGAACCAAATTGACATACGATCGGCCATCCCGATAGCCTATCGATGTAGACCATAAAATTCTTCCCACCTGCTGCAGCATTAGAGCACATGGCCGTAATCGCGCCGTGGCTTAGTAGAAAAAAAAAACTGTTAGGTAAATACCTAGTTTATCTTGTCTTAGATAACAAATTATTAAAAATTATTCAAAAAAATTCTTTTTTTTAAGTGAAAGGTATTCAAAATTTTAATGTGACTCTCTTCCGGAAGAGTTTAGTACCTATTCAAGTTTCATTCAATCCAGCTATAAAACGAAGAGGAGGATCTCCGCAACGAAAGTCATGGCGAGAAAGAAGAAAACCAATAATCGCGAAAAAAAAACCACTGAGCTTGAGAACAAGACTCAAGCTCAGCAGAAGACGAGGTCGAAGAAGCAAAAATGTGATGCTCCATCGGGAGAGTGAGTTACGCAAGAGTCTCCGTGCTCAGGAGAAGCCTCTACATCACGCTGTCCTCGTTGAAAATGAAGCTGAAAAATTCCAGCTGGCAGAAAAAGAGCGGGAAGCTGAGGAGAGGCGGAAATTTCCATTGGAACAGCGTTTGAAGCAGTTCATCATCGGACAAGAAGCTGCCATTGCTACGGTAGCTGCAGCAATAAGAAGAAAAGAGAATGGTTGGGCTGACGACGAGCACCCGCTCGTATTCCTCTTCCTGGGCTCCTCTGGCATCGGAAAAACCGAACTGGCCAAACAGCTGGCCAATTATATCCACAAAGGAAACAAGGATTCATTCATCCGATTTGATATGTCGGAATATCAGGAGAAGCACGAGATGGCAAAGTTGATCGGAGCTCCGCCAGGGTACGATGGGCACGACGCTGGGGGGCAGCTCACCAAACAGTTGACTGCATACCCTGATGCAGTTGTTTTATTTGACGAAGTCGACAAAGCTCATCCAGATGTGCTTGCTTTACTTCTACAACTCTTCGACGAAGGTCGTCTTACTGATGGAAAAGGAACTACCATTGAATGCAAAGATGCGATTTTTGTCATGACTTCCAATCTGGGAAGCGAAAAGATCACAAAACATACGATTCAGCAAAGAGCTGTAAACATTAATACCAGCGAATCTGGAGCAGTGATAATATCAAAGGACTTCAAGGAACGAGTTATTCGCCCCATCCTTAAGAGGCATTTCAAAAGAGACGAATTCCTCGGAAGAATAAATGAGATTATTTATTTTCTTCCGTTCTCAAATGACGAGCTAATACAATTGGTTGCGAAAGAACTACGGTTCTGGGCGAAAAAAGCAGAAGTCAAACATGGAATTAGATTAAATTGGGAAACTGGAGTAGAGACAGTTTTATCTGGATGCTATAACCCCCACTATGGAACTCGAAGCATCAAGCATGAGGTAGAAGGAAGAGTCATCTCAGAGCTTGCTGCAGCCCAGGAAGCTGGCGTACTGACAGCTGGATCATCAGTCCACTTGGTGGCTAACTGGCCGGCTAACGAGTCGGAACCCTCCATCAGCCTCAAGCGGAGCTGAAGACTTTATAGAAAACGGTGCTGAAAGCCTTCAATAAATTCTTTTGAGTTCAAACAATTTCTCAAAAGATGGAATATAGTTATGTCACCTTCTTCTCCTTACTTTCCTCTTCGGGTTCCATTACCCTCATCAAAATCTTAGATCTGCAACATTTAGCAAAATGACCACGTTTTTTACAAGTATGGCATTCACTATTTTTCGCTGGGCATTCTTTGAGGGATTGATGCCAAATATTGTTACATCGAGGACATTTCTTTTGTTTTTGCGTTATCTTCGAAATCGTTCCTAATTCGCCCGTTTCTTCTTTTGATATCATCTCCTCCGCCTCACATATTTTAACTATTTCAGACAAACTGGAAGAGTCAGGCAGTGCCCTGCACTTCCTTCTCACTTTTTCATCGCGGAGACTCTCTATAACATTGTCTGCTAGACACCGCTGGTAACAATTAGGGCATGGGTCGGAAATTTGAAATAACTTTGTTTTTTCACGATAAAAGGACATGAAGTTTTCACCCTCCTGTTGTCTACGGTTGATGAATTGACTCCTTCGGATTCTACCATTTTCTTTTTTCTGATAATACTCGTTCAATGTATTAAGTACACCTTCATAATTACTTCCGATAGGAATGTTTAACACTAGTCTCAACACGTCTGATATTTCTTGGCTAAGAAATGAGAAAAGGATAGCGTTTGATTGTTCTGTTGGCGCTATATGTGCACCTTGAGCTTTGAGATAATTCACATATCTTCGCTGCCAATCTTGAAACTGTGAAAAGGAGTAATGTTCTTCGAGCTGTTCTGGTTTTGGGATTCCAGACAACTTTATGTTTCCTTGTTCACTCGCTCTTGCTGAGATAGGAGCAGAAGATGTCTCAGGTTCTGGTGTTGATCGATGCGAAGAAGTATTAGGGGGTAGGCTTCTTGTAGAGGACACAACTGCTTCCGTCAACGTTTCAAGTTGGTTTCTTATCGCTTCAATTGCTGACTCAACCGGGCCCAAACGCTCCTCAAGCTTCTCATCCACCTTCAACTTCCTTGTAGTCTTCTTTGGCATGTGGAATCGTAGGAATTCAACTACTGCTGCGCCATGTTATAATCCTAAGTATATTATGTAGTTATAAATTACACACTCGGGTGAAGTTAGATGAAGAATGAACTTTTTTATTGAATGTAAACAAACGTTACCATGATTATCTATTAAATCATGTGTAGTTATACTATAACAAGATGGAGGGTACGGACAGCAGACGGACGGTGTCGTCTTTCGAAATCGACATGAACCTTGAAACGCAAACTCACCAAGTTTGATGGAAATTAAGCACAGTATTCTGAAACTGCGGTATGTGAATTTCTAGAATACGCCAATGACTGAAATTATCATCCTTTGTGTAATAATATGTTGAGTTGTTTATGTTTTCTTGAACAAAACTTCTCTAGAGAGCTATTTCCGGTATAGGAACATGGTGTATATTCGGAAACGATGCAAAACTATTTGTTTGAAAATAAACAAAAATAGATCATTTTATTTCATATTGTAATTTATTAATTCATTATTTTATAAAAATACCTTTGTTTAGATTGAATCTCAATTGGTTCCACTAGATAATAATTACCTAGTCCTTTTGGTTTTAGATTCATTATTATGACTCGGAAAAGAGAGGAATGAAATTAATGTAGAATTTTGGTTTAGCGATTAAGTAGTGATTCAACAAGCGATGATATCAAGTCTCGCTGGCTTATGAACTAGGTGAAGTGCTAGTAATTCAGAGTTCTAAGGATAGGTAACTTGCAACTCAACTTTGCAAAGACCTTAGGTCGCGGCAGTATAGTAATTACACTAGAATAAAGGAACTAGTTTTAAAGAACAAGCGCTGAAGAGGTTATGCTAACAACGCTGTCCAGGAGAGAAACACAGCGACCGTTCTCCCCGGCGGAGCGCGGCTTATCTATGGAAGTTTCCCCAGGCTATCATAAATTCAAACAGGAGCACGGTCTGGCGCAGAAATGAGGCAAGACACTTGCCTCCTTAGGTAATGAATCACAGATTTAGAGTCAGTGTGTGAGGTTGTGAATAATGGCTCAGTTGTAGGATGTCATTTTGTTTGGATGGCTTGAGACGTCTCCTACTTTGTGTAATGAATGTTATGATGTATGCGAGAATGACAGAAATATGGAATCGAGGATAGGAAATCGGGCAAGTATTGGCAATAGTTTTCAGAAGTGAATTCAGGTTTTTGAGGACTCATTGAAGTTTTGATTTATTATTTTCAATAATGAACCTTTCTAGTCGACCAAGGGGGGAAAAATCGCATCGAAATTTGATAGCTGTGTTCCCAGGTGCGTAGAATTCAAAAATGCAATACAAAACATCCGCCCGTCCACTGTCTGTTTCCAGAGCTTTTCTACAAAACTACAATGCCACAGTTATGAAACTTGGGTTATAAATCACATTACTTGAGATCTGATTGATCCTAGAAGCTCAGCATCTACTTTGATCAACACTAAAGAGTAGCATTCAAGGGCTGAAATATTTAAAAATCAAGATCTCAGAAACGTTCAAGGTAGCAATATTGTTTTTTTGTTTTTTTTTGGTCATCAATAGAGATTATCCCAAAGAATCGAATGACACAACCCTGAACGCTGAAAGTTAATCCGATTGCGCTTCCAAAGGGCTAGAACGAGCAGCGACATTTTTGAATTAGTGAGTCAACCGCTAAATTTTATTAATGACATCTAGATAGTGTAGGTGGTTGTAAAATCGAAACATTGAATTTTACCTTGTACATTCTTATCGTATATATATATATATATATATATATATATATATATAACATATATATATATATATATATATATATATATAAAATGTTTCAAGGTATCTTGGTATTATACCGTTGAGGTAATAGAGAATAGTTTAGTTTTCATTCCCCGGACAGTAGTTTGTTCAAACTAAATAAAGATATACATTTTAGAAATGATGTTTGCGGCACGATTCTGGGAGATTCAGCCTTGTGCTCGACTGGTTCAAGTCCTTGTGTCCCCATCTTTCGAGCTGCTGAAGTATTTACAAAATTGTGCACTTCCTTTTCTTCACGGGTTCTGGGGGTTCTAGGGCAGCGAGAATAGCTTCATCAAACACGTTCTTCAACCCTTTCTGCGTTAAAGCAGAGCATTCGACGTATTTTACAGCTTTCAGCTCCTTGGCTAACTTTTCTCCTTGTTCAAATGTGATTGGTTTCTGTTTGTTCTTTGCGAGCTTCTCGACTGTCCCTCCGTCGTCTCGCAAATCGATTTGCGTTCCGACAAGGAGGAAGGGCGTTTTCTGACAATGGTGCGTGATCTCGGGCACCCACTTTTCTTTTACGTTTTCAAACGAAGACGGAGAAACGACGGAGAAGCACACTAAAAACACGTCGGTCTGAGGATAACTCAGCGGCCTTAATCGATCGTAGTCTTCCTGACCGGCAGTATCAAAGAGGCCCAAGGTGTAAGGCTCCCCTCCAATCATAACCGTGACGGCATAGTTGTCGAAAACGGTTGGAACGTATTCTGAAGGAAATTTGTTGGTTGTGTAGCTGATCAGGAGGCAGGTTTTACCGACCGCACCGTCACCGACTACCACGCATTTTATAGTCTGCATCTTACTGTGGAACGGTGTGGCTCCGATCAAGAAAAAGATGTAAAACCTGCCGGGAAATACGTGGAAAACGACACTATTTTCAGAAAAAAACTCCAACCATAATATTATATATAATACCACTAATTATATATATATATATATATATATATATATATATATATATATATATATATATATATATATATATATATATATAACAATTGAATCTACGGATGGACAAGTGAAGCGCATGTAGGTGTTATGGTATAGCATAAATTTCCAGTTGGTGGCTAGGTATAATCAGTGGGACTAGTAAAATAAAGATATATTGATCGATTCCATCGATTTTCTCTCCGTAGGTACCTATACCTACGCAGGCTTTTCGATGACAAAGCCAACTTTTCGCTCGACCATCACGAAATTCCATTACGCAAATTCCTTACGAAGGTGAGTTACGTTAAGTGACCCGTGAAGCTAATTGCGTTCTCATCGTCCTATGGCGATGGAACCTGAAATGGAACTTCTCTGACACATCTAGAAATACATTCACGAGAAAGGGAGGGGGAGGGGCTCTGATCAGATGAGGGATCTCTGAGGCTAATTTCTTCCCATTTAGACCTCCGGTGCTGTAATTTAAAATTGAGCTCTTTCATGACACCAAGAAACAAATTACGAATTGAGGATACATACAATCATTTGGGGGGCTCATTAGATAATAAATTGTGTGTGTGTGTGTTAAATTTCTAAAAATGTGCTTAAAAATCACTAAAAAGGGCTAAAAACTGCTAAAAACCGTTAAATTTAGATTTTTTGCAGAATATTGTTCAAAAAAAGTTTATGAACTTAAAAAAAGAACACCGAAAAATTTATGTACAAAATTATGCTAAAAAATGGGCTTAAATTATATTTAAATCTGCAAAAAAAAGCTAAAAATTAAACATTCAAAACCTCTATTCGAATAGTAGATTATTATTTAGAATGCTTTTTTTTGCCATACAATTAATAGTTAACAATTTCCTTGAATTCAAAAAGCTCAAATTTCAAAACAATTCAACAAAATATAATAAGATAAGTTACGAAAATTCGCTCTTACTACTGTTAGTCGAGTTTGCCCACACCATGATTCTCAAACGGTTTCCGTGTTTTTATTTACAAAAATGATTATGTATACAATAGTACTAGTAGTACTATATGTAATTCATTAGTTCCAATAGTTGATCTTTTTTGCTTAGCCAATCAACGAAGTACATGCTGTCAGTGGGAGGAATTATTGTCAATCGACCTCGGTTGGTAGATATCATATCTTACAATAAAAGTTAGGAAGTATTATTGAGTGCATTGACTTGTGAAACTTGAGTAGTCTGTTTTACCAGTACGAGTGAAAGAACAAAGTTTCATTTCGGGTAGAGCACAATTATTAATGTCTGTCGAGGAATTCCGCTTTCTCAGAAAGGATATGGTGGTTGGGGTTGGCGAGGACGATACAATTGAATTATGAGGAAACAGTCTTGAAACTTCGTTCCAAGAGTCAAGACCGTAAAGGAGAAAGGTCGATGACACCGAACTCAGTTCCAAGTTATATATCAATCCTATTAACTGAGATTACATGGGTAACATATTATTTTCATCCTAATATCATTAATAGTATATATACCTATAAATACTAAGACGCTTGGAATTGCTCTGGGTCCAGATGGGGTGCTAAGGGTTCTCCCGCACAGATGGGTTGAGAGGTGTGTCGTTTTTTTTTTAAATCGAATTCCCGATAGTGGGTAGATTTCTAGTGGTTGGGGAAATCTAAGCTGCACTTATTACACAAAAAGGGAGACAAAATCTATCCCTCTAATTATAGGTCACTCACTCTCATGAACACCATGGTAAAGCGATTTACAGCAGCCTTAGCGAAACGTATAGGACCCTGGGCTGAAAAACGTGAGATTCTCCCAGAGGAACAGTGAGACCGGGAAGGAGCTGTGTGGATCAAGTTTTCACATTGCAGGCACTGACGTGTCTCTACAATGCTTAGAAGAACCGTTCTATAGTAGCAGTCATGATAGATCTTAGACGAGCCTTTGATTTGGTAAATCACGACCTATTATGGGAAAAGTTGGCGTTGTTGGGGCTTAGTTTCAAAATAATCCGTATTTTGCAAAATATTTATACTGTATCCAGATTTCTTCTTGAGAAATTTCTAACGGGAGAGGCTGCAGTGCAGGATATAACGATGGGCATATTGCAGAGTGATCACACCTTTAATTTTCATATTGTTTCTGGCTGACCTAGCTGGATTTATAGCTGCTAGTGGCTGTGCTGGTCTAATGATTGGGGGCTAGAGAGCTGCACTTTTTGATGTTCGTTGATGATATCGTACTCCTTTTGAACAGCTATACTGATAGCCAGAAAATAGTGCGTGTATTTTATGATTACAGCCAGGCCAATTTACTTCAAGTTAATGTCAGCAAAACGAAGGCCATTGTTTTTGGGAAGCATGTCAAAAAGCGGAAACTGGATATAACGTGCGAATATGAAAAGATAGATTTTGTCAAGACTATACTGTATCTGGGAGTGCCGCTTTCCAGTTCGTATAAGTTCCTTACGGCCTGCAAGCATGCGATAACGAAAGCAAAAATGGCGGTAGGGACAAGCCTGGACTTGCTTGGCCGAGAAAGATTTTCGGGCTGGCACTCGAAGATGACTCGGTTGAATCGGCATTGTTCTATGGGCTCGAGGTATAGGGTGCAAGATATCTGGATGCAGTAGAAGTTGTCCAAAGCGGATTTTTCAAGCCTTCACCTTCCAATGTCTATACTGGGGCATTATCTGAGAATGGAAACGGGCTGTCTAGCACTCAAAATAGCCAGATTTCGGACAATGGTTAAGTATTGGCTGAGAATCAGAGGAATGGGTGAGAGCAGACTTCCAAAGCTCTGCCTGGAACAGTTAATGACGCTAGACACCCTCGAGTGTAACTTGTCGGATCTAAAGTGGGTTTCACAGCTACGTACACTGATGAAAGTGATTGGTAGCAGTGATATATTGTCTCTAATGGATGTTAAGACGATCAAAGGTACTCAGACATAATATACTCGTATATGTACGATGGGGGCGTCATTGGTTTTGCGTTGATGTTTAAAATTGCCTGAACTCGGGTTGTAACGCGTATATCTCGAAAATATGCAATTAAGGCTCGAGTGCTGGCCCCTACATTGGTTTGCCAGGTTATACATACATGGAAAAAGTCATAGCACAATTACGGTAGGCATTCAAAGGAAAACTGAAAATATATCATAAAAGATGCTAGTATGAGTTAGATTGTTCAGCGAAGTGTATGATCTGTATAGGCGGGAGCAGGAGACTTCGTCATTTTTTATTCCTAGGTCCGATATACAATCCATTTAGGAATCATTATTTGGCTAAATATATATCGAATTACTGTAAAAGTAGCTCTATACCTACAGAGTGTATCGAGACTCAGTTAGAATAACTACTAGCTTGGGATGGCAATCCGAAGTTTGTAGACATCTTTGGCTATTCTAAAATTAAGAGCTTTTTCTCTGAATGAGTAGAACCATATTTCTCCCCCTGTTATCCAGTTTCCTGGTAACGTAGATTCAAGTTTTATTCAACTGTAATACCGCGTTGAGTTATATTTTCTTATATTTTCAGATTAGAGGGGTGATTGATTCCGATTCATATTAAAACATGTTATATGATCTTATATATTAATAAAAAATTACGAAATCTTATGGCAGTTAGTACGGCTGTTCCATTAGGCGGATTTCCTTTTTTTTTTTTGTAAGGAAATGTATTTATGCATATATTTGTCATCAAGCATTGAAAATCGGATAACTCATTTTTTTATAGTTTTTGCCTTTGATATCTTAGGTTGTAATTGATATCTCAGTTAAGATTGAGAATCATGCCCTTTCATTTGGTTGAGTTTCAACTTAATTGGCTGATTTGGAAAGGATTCATGCGGGGAAAACCTATTCGTTGAAATTGCGAAAGTGTGTCATAAAATGTGGTTAGATAAAAAAAAACAAAGGGTGGCCTCCTTCGTTTGAAGAGAGGGATTTGCGTGACCTTTTCCACCCACCTCCTACTTCCAAGGTGCAGGAGGTTCCTGTCTTTGCCTGCGCTCCTACCACCACCTCCGACCCGTCAGACCGCAATGGGAGCTCTGTCAGTGCGTAACGGTCGGCCTGTCAGGCCGTAACGGGCGACCCGTCAGGCCGCAATGTTGGTAGGCAAAGCCTACAGAAGGTGGCCCCCTAGTATAATATGAATATTTATGTAATTAACCTAATTATGCGCTCTTTCGTTATCGTAATGTAATAGCTGTATTGTTTGAAGAAAAGTGGGAGAGGGATTCAAGGACTACAGATAGTCTGTGATGTAGTAATATTTTTATTCTACGTTTCTGTTATCACTTGTGAAATTTAAAAAATGCGTAAATCCATTATTGCAATACCCAAAGGGTTTATTAAAAAATGATAATAATAAATACAATAAATAAATAATTACTAAAACATTTATGTTTCAATTATACTTGGATGCGGTGAGGTTGATTAGGCGAAAAAAAAGAAGATACCAGGGGGTCAGTTGACTCTAAGTACCTATCGGTGCGCTCGTTCTGATTGCTGCAGCAAAACATTATTCGTTGAGTCCGGTGATTATTTTCAAAACGACAACCCAGAAACATTGGTCAAAAGTTGCACTATGTGATCTTTTATGTTCCTTAAGGGTAGCTCCGGGCTTTCGGGTGAACGGATCTCCCACGGAACTCACGCAGAAACAGCTATCCACTCTCTTTACTAAAATGTTTGGTTCCCCGACCAACTTCCGCTGACGCTATTAGGATTATAACTAATGAGTAGGGAGTGATTCAATTTCATGACATTATGCACAACAATAAGAAAGCACTCCATTAATTTGAAACTGTTTTTATTGAAAATCAAGGGAATTTCACAAAATAAAGTATAAAGTAAACCAAAGTAAAGATCTCCCTAACGAGAAGATGGATCTCCCTTGGGGGATCACGTATATGTCGCCAAGAAGAAAATTTGATATCACAAAAAGGGAAATTCCTTTGAAATTCGAATAAATATGGGAAAACTCGTCTGTTAGCGAAAATTCAACAACTGTGATTACTGTAATGTTGTTAACAACAACATTAAAGTAGTTTTAATTTGTTTAAAAGTTTCTTCACTTTGTACCGTTAAAGTATAATATTTCATTTGATTTCATTCTTGTACCGCACTTTTCAACTGTGTACCGTTATTAACAACAGTTGAATCTATATGGCTATTTGAAAAGAGGCGCATGCCAAATTACAGCTTCGTACGACAAAAAGCCTAGACATTAATTTTAGGTGCCACTCAGCTGATCCTTGCCCTCTGTTGTCAAGTATAAGGCCTTAGGAAGATACATACCAAATTTCAGCTTCGTACGATAAATAGCATGGTGATGAACGTGTGACGAAATTCTGTGACAAGATTTTCTGTCGCAAAATTCAAACAGACCCCCGTCAAAAGACATATCCATATCAATAACAGCAAGTAGTTTTCATTCGTGTATCGAAGATTTGGAAAATTTTCTATGAAGGGACGGATTTAGGTCTGCAAGGTTGTTAATTGGCAGCAGCGCAACATCCCACTTTTTCCACCCTAATGTTTGGTGGTGTGATTAAGAACAGTTTGATTTGTTTAAAAAATACCAAAATATCCACCAAACTTACTCAATGGTACTTTTCTGAAACACCGATTCTACTAAAACTTAGGTGAATATTGAACTTAGTTTCGGATCAGGTTTTTTGTGAACATTCGTCCGTAAAAAGTCAAAGGATGCACCAATTGTGGAATTCATTTGTCCCACTTAGGTACTCATAATAAATATTGGTGTATAGTTCAAGACAATAACATCAATCTTACGATAAGAGTTAAAATAGTTATATTAAAAAAATATTGAAATATTAGCAACAGGGATCGACGGCTTGTTAAAACAGGGAAAAATTAATCACACTGAAGAGCCTGTCAATATCCCGATTGTTTGCGTAATTTGATCAGAACCCTAACAGGAGTTCGCCAACGTTCGTTAATCCAAATTCGACATGTAAGCTCAAGTGAGGACGGGACTTTAGAAACAAACCCACTCATGTTTTTCTACCCGAATACAAACCCTACTGAAAAAAGTTGAAGGGTATTGATTCAATATTGTTTCACCAGCAATGAAAGATAATATTTGCTCGAGCCGTATTTCTCCCAAGCATAAAGATGAGTCGAAACAGGCCCTCCCACCTTCAACTTCCATGCGAAACACACTGTTGGAAGAAAATTCATGTTTATACGTATCCTCAGGGCTTGTTGAGTCAATTTGCTCGTTGTAAAAAGAAAATCCGCTGGAAAATCAAACGCTCTGTCGGCCCATCCCGTACGCACTCTTCTAAGAGGATAATGGAAAAAACAACTGACCATAGTAGGTGGCCGATTTTGGTGCTTGTTATCCTGTTGGTTTAAAATCTTTTCGTAGCGCACTTCTCCTCTCAATTGCAGTATTTCTGAAATTTATGTATGGGGATGTAGTGGGGGAAGGGACATACAAAGATAGGCGTCAAATAGGGATGTGGAGAATAGTTTCCTTGTATAACATGAATGCATAAATAATTAAAATGTTTTCAATGACCTTGAAAGATTCCATAGAGGGTTTCTTTGGAATTTGACTGAAATTGGTCCAGTAGGCAATGAGGAAATTATGCTTGATAGAGTGATGCAAATCATGGGGTACCATCCGTAGCCCAATACGTACACTACGAGAAAATTAAATCAAAATGGGATGGACACTGTAGTAGCTATGTTTGTTGCAAGGATTTCAAATTCGGACATTCGTATTATACTAATTATATGACCGTGATGGAAATGGTATGGGACAATTAAATCTTTTCCCGACTACCTTCAGAATGTGAGCGAGATCAGTCGACTATGCCGTAAGAAATTGATGCTTGATGGATTTTCCGTTAGTGTGTGCGCAGAAAAGTATTGATTTGTGAGAAAATAGTGGACCACTTGCAGCCTTGCTTCATAGTTGAGTGGGGTGGTTCACTCAGCAGTTAGGGGCACACTCAGATTACACGAGTTTGATAGTGCACTTGGGGTACACTAAACGCTTTTTCAACAAAAGTTGGCACCTCTGACAGTATGTTGTAGGGAAAGTTTCCCTGGTTTGAGGGAAAAAGGATGGGAAAACTCCTTTCGAATTCCGCACTGATCAATAACTGTTCTCAAAGGTTACTTTTTTTTTGTTCTTTGTGTTGGGAGACAGGACATGGGCCTTATTAGACAAAGGCAAAATTCATTGGTCCTCCTGCCTGGATCGGGCTCCCTTATTTGAATTGAATCCTTGTTGCTTATTTGTTGAAAGGCTAATAATTTGTGTTTATGTGTAGAGTTGTGACGGTGTGGCGGAAAAAAAGTGAGAAAATGAGAAAACAATGATTCGCCATTTAGTTTTGAAGAACAGAGATGTAGTTGAAAATAAGAAGAGTTATATACGTGTTATGAGTCTGTTGGATAAAAAGAAGACGTTAAGTTCTGGGAGAGCTTCAAGCAATCACAGTCCCTTGGAATTCTCATTGATTGTACTATCCTGAGGAGTACAAGGTACCATCAACTCATTCCTCAAACCACGATGAATTGGAAAATCAAGCACTACAAACTTTGTGTTTAGAAATCGCATAAAATCAAAGAGTGACCAGCACTTTCAGCTGTTGTGATTATAAATCCTCTTGATTTAATTTAAGCTTCTTCAGGTTCGTAGTTGTCCATGACTGTCTCTTTCCCGGATCGGAATAATCTGCGAAATATTTCGTAGTTGATAAAATAACATTCGAATGGGATCTGTTGGTCACATCAAACATGAACCAAACTACCGTTTAGGTACCAACCTACTCTTACGTTCCGCTGTTTTTGAATAAACTACGTACAAAATAAACGACGTACCAGTAACTATACCTACGTGAAAATAATAATAAACGTTATCAGTTGGCGCACTTAAATGACCTCCTGCCGTCACTCAGGATATTGCGCCAACTAGCTGAGAGTGACACACACCTCAATTTCATTTTTTGTTATGAGTCCCGTTGAGTGTGCGTTTGGGTTGCACACTCAGTGCGCCCTCAGGGTCTCCTTCAAATCACGTCTATGAATCGCAGTGAGTGCATGAATGCCCTTGTCAATTCACTTAGAGGCCCAATCAATTCCCGTCTATCAATTCCGCCCTATGCCTTTGTAGTGAGAGGGTATCTTGCAGGGTCATGTCTTTTCGCTTCTCCGTTGTTCTCTGTACCTGATTTAGATGCATTTCTTAATAGTGAAGGGGTAAGGAGTACCAACTTATCGTATAGAACTGACATTCTCTCACTTCAAAACGTGGATGACGTGGCACTATTTGCTTACAAGTTTTGGAACAGGCAAAGCATGCGGAAAGTTCTTCACGAACAGTGTCAAATTACTAAACTCCCTTTCAAAAAACCACGAAAAATCTAATGTTTTGATTTCCAGCAAAAGAGGATCCCCAACAAATGTAATTTTTCAATGTGGGGAGAATAATATGGAATCTGCTCAATCAAACAATAAATTATTTAGGCGTTATCTTCGTTAATAATGGATCATTTTAACATAAATGCGAACCCCACAGAAAGAAAAGGAAATAGCTTCAATGGCTCTGCCGTTTACTATGAACAAAACAAGAACAGGTACTGAGGGGGCGGGGCTTGAGGTCCAAAACCCAGTGGCTCATGCGAAAACCCTATACTTATTCTTCAGAGATAGTTTGGGTGTAGGTTCGCGCTTTCAAAACGACTTCCTTTTTAGCTAATAATTTGAATTTTCGTTTCACTGTTATAAGTTGCTCTGTCTAACCAGCCAGGGTGGAATGCAATGGAGATTTAGTTATGCCAGAGGCTCAAGAACACGGACTGAGGAACGCCTGGTATGTACGGTACGCATGAAAAACACCCTGGTCCATTTTCTAAGGATTTTCAATGTTAGATAGCGATGGTTAGGAACGGAGAATATATTAGTCGAATGAGCACATAGTAGTTTTGTTACATTTTAAACCAAAAATTTGGGATTTTTCATTTTTATTAGCAGCTATGAGTAGAAGACTTTGTACAGTATAAATTTGTGAGTTATATACTAATGATTGTAGCTAATATTGTGTTATATTACATTATTATTAATACTTTACCTGTATACCTATTGTTTATTTCCTTTTTCGCTAGTATTTTCGGTTTTAAAATTTTTCAGTAACTTCAGTCTTATCAGCAGAGTGAGCTGTTATATTGTTTCTATCTAACTTGAGATGCTGAAATTTCGAATGAGCTTCCTCTGAGAGTGGTAGAGTATAGTATTACAATTAGAGAAACTACGCTAATCACCTGAGCGGTAATTTTGTTCCTATTCCCGTAAAAATTCTGAACTTTAGAATGGAGCTTCTCTGGGGGTGATAGTGTAGAACTAGAATTTGGGCAACCTTTCCAATGTGCTGAGAAAGCTCATAAGCTTATATTGTTCCTAGTCAACTTAAGGGGTCAAAATTTAGAACAGAGCATCTCTGGGTGTGGTAGTTATAACTGTAGATAGTATTCCCCTACCAGTACTGACAAAATTGATTAAAAATCATTGTGATTGTACACTGTGATCTACATTCATGTCTCGCGAGAGACACGAGCGGGCACTGCTATAGTTTATTGTAAAACAAGCGCTATATATTTCAGAAATCGGGAATTTTGAAGAATTTATAAACATCAGCCACTTTCACAAAACAAAATATTGGGGTCTGTCAACTTTCACAAAAACTGCTTCATTTAATTACTCTAAATAGAGGAGAAGTATTGGCAGAGTGGAACACCCTGTATAAGCTTAAACGAGGCGTCAAAAATTGAAGTTATAGGAATTTCTTCATTATTTGTCCTTGTCTTCCTGATTTTATGCCCACACACGTTTACCAGTTTTCCTCAGCCAATTTTGATGAAATTTGAAGCTTAGGCAACATTTGACCTGACGAAATGCCTATTGTGGTTTCAAAGCACCTACGATGTCGTATGCCGCAAGTGATGACGAGCCCCAAGTGGTGAGGGATTGTAAGGGAGAGATAAATATGAAATTCTCTCTCGTTCATCCTAGGAAGTTGAAATTTAACAGCGAGACTCTCTGGGACATTAAGAAACGAATTAACTCAGTGACTCTTTCCCGATCAGCTGGGAGAGTATAACTCTCTCCTGTTCACTCTATGAAGTAGAAATTTGATAGGGAGACTCTGGGACATTGAGAGACGAATGAAATGACAGGCCTGATGAACTCTCTTCTTTTCGCCTTAGAAATGTGAAATTTGATAGGGAGTATCACTGGACAACGAAACACAAAAGATGCCTAGGCACAAAATGTATATTATCCAATTTAGGTCAAGCGAATAGTCTGATCACCGTCTCTTAGTAAAATCGGCCAAGCCGTTGAAAAAGCGCCTCACTCCCAATGCAGTCGAAAACTCAGAATGAATGCACTGTACTAGGAGACGGCGATCCGACTATTGGCCAAATTGAATGATATAAAGATTTTGTGGATTGGTCAGTGAACCTGGAATTAAAGTCGAACAAATTCGTTCAGAGAAAAAATTACATAGGTGTACAGTACGAAAAAGTTTCAGTCACGCTGTACGACCAATGAGCGAATTTCGTGATTTTCGTATTATATTTACGTTTAATTGTTTTGCAATTTGAGAACTTAGTGTGCACAGAAATTTTTGAACGATCTATTTAATTTCTCGCATTAAAAAAAATTCTATTAAGCAAACGTTTGGATTTTTACAATTTGTTTGCAGTTATTGTTGAATTTTTTTGGTAATTTTAATGTAATTTTACTATATTTTTCAGCGCAAGTTCATGCCAAGTACTGCTTAACGGGCTGCAGAGGCGAAGCACAGAAAATACGATGGAGCAGTGGGAGATCTCCGTGGATCATGTACCCAGTAGTTGGATGCGAGTATGGAACCAGTAGTATAACAAATGGATCAGGCCCATCTCACAAATTACCTGCTGGTAAGAAAGAAAATTCAAATTAATGCGATTTTAGGGATGTAGGAGGAAGATTAGTTGCCTAGGATTTAAAGATGGGGCTTTGATCACTCTGTAGGGCAAGAATACTAGGACTTCTAAAAATTAAATGATAATGACAGCAAACCCACCTAATTTATATCGTTTAGCTAAATGGACATAAAGGAGCCCACGCTTAACACAGTTCTCAATAATTGTCCCATAGTTGTTTTCTTAAAACAAAATAAAGGTTAATATGAAAAATCACAAATGTTTCTATGTACTATTTCATAATTGATAAACTGTTTCTGGGTAGTACTCTACTATACCATATATTATAATCGGTTTTTGCCTTCTTTGGACATTTTATGCTAATATTGTTTTTTAAACAAAAATATCTTCATGGAAATCCGTTTTAGGCATCGTGAAACAATTTCTGGACTGTAACGCTTTTGGTTTATTACTTCTTTCCAATGATAAATCTTTGTAATCGACAGAGAAACTCGGCGCTGCGCGCCTCGCCAGGGGGCAAGCCCCCTGGACCCCCGGATGCTTACCGTTTGGAGCCTGCGGCTAAAATTCGAGAAATATGGAACATGCTCTATATATATCGATATATTAATACCGATATATATATATATATATATATACATATATATATATACATATATACCTATATATATACAGGGTGGTCCTTAATGAACGTACCACCCTTTCAATTTCGTTGGTTGTTGAGAAATCAAAAAACTTGTCGAAGTAACCTCCCCTTATTTTTTTGCAAAGAATTCGAAAATTGCAGTTTGAAGCGTCGCGCATGCGCGCAAATGCGCGCTGCGCGCACCAACTTTGTTTTTTCAAATGGAACCCCCCCATTTTTATTGCAGATTCGCATTCTACATCAAATTTCATGAACATTTTACTTCGACAACTTTTTTTTTCCACTGCGCGAAACGGGCGCCAGGAGCGTTCAAAGTTGCTAAAGTCATCAAAATTGCGCAAAACATGGATTATGGTAAACCCCAAGTGTGGCACATGACTTTACATTGTTTTTCAGCGCTGATTCACGTGGTGCTGTCAGTTTTTAGATTTAGCTCAGTTTTTTCGATTTTATAAGCTTAATCTACGTCTTTTGGTGAAATATTACAGTTTTTCCGAATTATCAACTTTGGCAGTAGATTTATTTTCCCTCGCCCTTTCGCAACCCGGGCTTGGGACCGGCTAAGGCGGGCTTAAAAATAAATCACACTCCTCGATAATTTTTCTGCTAAAATACAACAAAAACAATTCCTTCTTTTTTAAAAAAGAATAAAAGAAAAAAAATTAAGAAAATAAATCGTTCACAGTAGTCGTTCAAATGGACCGCCGTCGTCCTCCAAACAGGCGGCAGCTCGACGTTCCCATTCGGTGGTGACTGCCTCGAACGTAGATGCCGGAGATACCGAATCGCAGGCGTCGATGATCCGCTGTTGCAATTCGGCAGCACTTGCGATAGGAGGGAGGGAGGCGTCGTAGACCTTGTTCTTCAGGTAACCCCATAAAAAATAATCTAGTGGAGTCAAGTCCGGAGAACGGGGTGGCCAAGAAATCAGGCTCCGATTGCCAATCCACCGAGAACGGAATCGGGCATCCAAATGGCGTGTAACAGCCCGTGCGTTGTGGGCAGGACAACCATCATGTTGGAACCACATTGCCTGCCTGGTGGCGAGAGGGACGTCCTCCAACAATTCAGGCAGAACCTCCTGGAGAAACTGAAGGTATCTCTCCCCGTTGAGGCTACCACCGGTCAAGAAATGTGGCCCAATGAGGTGGTTGCCGACCAACCCACACCATACATTTACCGTGAAACGCACCTGGTGTCTGGTGGAATACGATAATCGTGGATTCTCGTCAGCCCACGTTCGAAAATTCCAACGATTGAAGAGTCCATTGTTTGTAAATGTGGACTCGTCGGTCCACAAAAGAGCGGTGGCCAAGTGTGGGACCTGTTCGCGGAGCGCCTCCATGTGTGCGAGGAAAAGCAGCCGCCTTTCCTTATCCCCTTCACGCTGGCCATGAACGACATGAGACCTAAATGGCCTCATGCCATAGGTGTGAAGGACCCGATGAACTGTGGTTTTGCTGCAACCAACTACTCGAGCCGTCTGACGTTCGGAAGAGTGAGGATTTTCCCGTTGATACAGCAACACGTCCAAATCAAAGTTGAAGGAGCGTACAGCGGAAGGTCTTCCGGGTGGACGAGGAACGTCAACTCTGCCCGTGCGAACAAAACGGCGAACCGTTCGTAATATCGCCTGGTGGTGAACCAGCCGATTAAACACTTGCTGACAAGCGGCTGCAGTTTTTCGAGCATTTCCGTCGTGCGTGTAGTACAACCGCACCATCTCGGTCAGTTCGTTTTGGGTAAAACGCGGCATGATACGCACTCAAGAACGTTCACAGTGAGACTATTAACCGGATCAGTTGCTTCTCACGATTAAAGACAAAATAAATATGATAACGGGTACAGATCAACTTGGAGTTGAAGTCGTAACGTGAGCGGTTAGTGACGTCTCGTCACAAAGTGCAGCAGATAAGCAGTCCGAGAATCGAGAAATCCGAGTTGTTTACCTCTTGTGATTCAATCGTATTCAAACGCTTTTGGTACCATAACATTCATGATTTCTCAGAGTATCCTTCTGGGTGCAGGAACCAAGCCACTTTTTTCTTAAAAAAACGACCATGTTTCCGGCTGTTATTTCGGATTCATCAAGTTCAATAAAAAAACACCACGTAATTTATTTTTAAGGCCGCCTTAGCCGGTCCCAAACCCAGGTTGCGAAAGGGCGAGGGAAAATAAATCTACTGCCAAAGTTGATACTTCGGAAAAACTGTAATATTTCACCAAAAGACGTAGATTAAGCTTATAAAATCGAAAAAACTGAGCTAAATCTAAATACTGACAGCACCACGTGAATCAGCGCTGAAAAACAAAGTAAAGTCATGTGCCACACTTGGGGTTTACCATAATCCATGTTTTGCGCAATTTTGATGACTTTAGCAACTTTGAACGCTCCTGGCGCCCGTTTCGCGCAGTGGAAAAAAAAAGTTGTCGAAGTAAAATGTTCATGAAATTTGATGTAGAATGCGAATCTGCAATAAAAATGGGGGGGTTCCATTTGAAAAAACAAAGTTGGTGCGCGCAGCGCGCATTTGCGCGCATGCGCGACGCTTCAAACTGCAATTTTCGAATTCTTTGCAAAAAAATAAGGGGAGGTTACTTCGACAAGTTTTTTGATTTCTCCACAACCAACGAAATTAAAAGGGTGGTACGTTCATTAAGGACCACCCGGTATATATATATATATATATATATATATATATATATATATATATATATATATATATATATATATATATCGATTATTAACAAGTGGTAATATGATTAACAAGCGGTTGCAATCATGTTCACAATATCAATAATTGAGAATGATCACCTGTGTGTAAACAATTATTCATATAACCATCGCATTATTGGATAAACACCTCACACATTAATATAACACTCTGATATAAAAATGCGACATAAATCAGGAGCTTTCCAACGAATGGTGAACGATTTCTGTGCGATTAAAATTGCGGAAGTTCCATTTCCCTACCAACGGCTCGGTTGTACGTGAAAATCATAAGAAAATTTCGTCACCCATCCACGTCACCCATTCCGCGTGACATTTTTCGGCTAGTTAGTCCAAGGCTAAAGCACTTTGTCCGTTTATGCATGAATGTATTTATGCATGTGTATCCTCGTAAAAGCGCATCAACTCGAGAACAACTGGACCGAATTAGACGGGATGGGTCGCAAAATGAGCAACTAGTCATTTAAAAAAAGCCAAGATCGTTATCGATAATCAGCCGCTTGGGCTGATTTCATTCGTGCGTTCGCTATCCATAGAGTTGGACGTTTTGTTCTTCGTTTCAGTTTTTCTTTAGAGTTTGATGTTCAGTTTTTCGCTTCAGTAGGCACCTGTAACCTATGCACCTAGTGACTGGGAAGTTGGGGCTCCATAGAGCAAGGCCAACACCATCAGGTGTCTTTGAGCCATCAGTGAATATAAGAGTGTGTCCAGCATATCGCTGGATCGCCACAGTGTAGCGACATCTGAGGATGTGTGGGGGTTTATTGCCCTTGATCCCGACTTTCATATGAAGGTCAACATGCATCCCAGACAAGGTCCAGGGAGGGACAGGGGGCACCTCATATGACACTAAAGGGAACCTCTCTATGCTATCCCTTCTTGTGAGCTCCTGAACACGAATACCCAATGGGCGTTTGTGTTTGAAGCTGGAATACGTCTCATCTAAGGCGGGTATGGTGACCACTTCATGCAGGGGGTGTCCTGGGAAATAGCGCAAGCATTGTGCATAACGAAGTGCTAGCAGATTTCGCCGAATTATGAATGGCTGACTATGCCCAAGCACCTGACGGGAGGCTGTCGGGATAGTACGGAAGGCCTAGTAGCCGAACGAAGACCCTTGTTTAATATAGATTCCAGCTTACGCAGCAAGGACTTCCTTGCTGAGCCATAAACTGTAGGCCCATAATCAATTCGGGATCTTACCACTGCATGGAAAATCCTCAAGAGGACATCCTGCTGGGCACTCCAACTATAGTTATAAAGGGTCTTAAGCAACTGTACACTCCGCATGGCAGCTTGGCGCAAGTACTCAATATGCTGGGTCCACCGCAGCTGGCGGCCAACTCGGTATGAGACCGAGGAACGCTATCTACAGGTACCCTTTTCAAGACCAATGTTACCTATTCCAATGTTTCAAGAACCAATGTTACCTATTCAGGTCGGAAAAAAAACTGTAAAAATACCTACCTAGTAAATATAACGTATTCTTCGTTGATAATAAAAATTTTAAAACGTTAATGCATAAAACATTTTTCAAGTAAATGTGAGATGATTAATTTGGTTTCTCATACTTACATCCACAAATCAACAGTTCTTATGGAAAGTTTACCGACACAGTGGATCAGAAAACAATGAACTTAGGGTGGCCAGTGACTGGTGACAAGGTGGCCAACATTAGGAACTCCCGGCCAATGAATGGTGAAAAACAGATTTTTCAAAACTCATTGAAAAAAAATAGGTACTTGGTAGATCTTTTATTTGTTTAAAATTGCTATTGTATTACATTGGATGATTAGCTTAGATTACAGGGATCATTGGCTTCCTAAAACCCTAGGAAAGAAACAAATATCTTCAAAAATAAAGCGGGTAAGGAGATAAACATTGCTAAGTGGCCAATGACTGGTGCCCTTACCCTGTACAAGTTCTTAAACTAAGCTGATTTTAGCGATAAGTGCTAAACCTAACGTAAAGTTAAACGATCGAGGGGAAGGTTTAAATGTTTTTCCGAAGTTACCTTGATAGGAAAAGTCAACTCAACAAAGTGCCTCGTAGTAGGTATACAGGTATTTTTGCTATTTTATTCATGGGTTTGCAATATTTTTTGTGCAGTAGTTCACATCTGACATTTGATGGAATTATACCAATGCAGAATTATTTATTTTAAGGGGTCGAAATTTTCTCCAGCTTCGTCTTCCAGAAAAAAATGGTTTTTCAGAAGTGATATAAATTTGTACTAGATCGTTCATAACTACAAGATATAATGCAGTCATGATTTTGTAAGATTTACCAATTTGGAAACTACTTAGAACAAGGATGTTCCAGAATAAGACCAACCCTGCTTCAGGAATAGATTCTACAATTATTAGTTTCAAAGTGCTCCATAATGTTTTTCTATTACCACTTTTTTACGAGTCGAGATTTTTGTTCACCACAACATCCACCATAACATCCATGGTACACCTAATCTGTGAAATCAAAATTAATTACACTATTAACTAGAACATAAAATTTCCTATTCTCCTGATCCATAATAAAAAGTTTCAAAGGCTAACCAGTGGGTGAGAAATGATTAAACATTTTGAATTCAATTTTTTTAAGCTGATATCAATGGATAATGCTCGAAATCTGCAATGGGGAACATGGAACAATAATTGTATCATGGTTTCCACGTATTTGTACTGCCTTTTATTCTCCGTTTTCTTGTTCTCCGTTTTCTAGCCACTGTATTGGAAGCTTTATTTTTCCAAACAGAATGTTTTGCGATCACCAACCGGTTAAAAACTGAAACGAAATTATGTAACGACATGCGACACCGATAGACTTCACTTATAAACAACAATAGCAATGCGTAGGATTACTTGACTCCGAGTTATTTCTTACACATTATTACTATGTATTATTTATTTATTTATTTTTTTTTCGCGTTCATAGAGATGTGGTCTTCTGACTAAAAGGCACTAATTATCTAATAGACTAATCTACTACTTAAGAACATGTTTAAGGTTGCTTTCCGAGAGCTCTCATCTTTATAATAACTCATTCAAACGTTTATTGGTTGCTTTCGGTTGAACAAAGATGCAATTCGCGAAATGTATCACATAACCCCACATGTTTGCATGGGGGATATCTGAATTCAAATGGAACTCATTTACCTTTTAAGAACGACGATTTATACTTCACAATGCAAAATAGAGGTAATTCGTTAGCTTGTGTGGCTACTTGTAGATTCCTATGATGGCGAAGATTGCAGAGGTGGGTGGGCTAAAGGGACTAGATGATGGGGAAGCAAAGGAGAACAGTATACGTTGTTTCGTCTTTGAATAAGACGAAAAGTGGAACGACGAGAACGAATTTGAATAACAGTTCGTTTTCTTCTTTTGTTTGTACCACCATCTGAGATCCCCTTTCCAAGAAGAGGCGGCGGCCGAAGGACAAAGAGCAGGAATAAATCCAGAATGGAATAGAAAGTTATCTCCTTCTTCTCCATCCCTGTCACCCACCCATTATTTATTCATTGCCTGTCTGTCTCATGCAGCGTAAAATTCGCTTCTGAGGGTGAAAAACGGTCTTTGCGGGATGCTGATTTTGTATTCAGGAAACAGAAGTCAAGGGGATCCACAATCGCGGTTTGATTTGTTGCAGAAGCATGAAAAGTCGTTTGACGGCAGAGAGGATGAGCCATTTTATTTGTGGAGAGAAAACCATGGGCTCTGTATAGTGACACAGCAGGTTTGTCGCTTAACGTGATTAAATTGGAAAGCATTGAGGGAACGTTCGAAGGGAAACTCATTTGAATAATGACGTGGTGAGAGTTCCTCTTTGGGTCGTTTGGCGGAAACTTTAATCGCTTCCCTCATAGATCGATGTTAGGTGGGTCGGTGTTGGGGTATGAAAAATGTGGCACCGATTTAACGTGATGAGTTAGTTTTCTCCTACGAAGTTATGAGAACAGTTATTATCATATGAATTACATGAATCAATGAAGCCGAGCATAACACGTTAATCTGAGTTCTAGAATTTATCGTTTTAGCGAATTTTCGTAGAAAATGAAGCTATTGCAACGGCTCGAAAAAATGGCTCATTGAAATCCGTTTTGAGGCATTCTGAAACGAATCCTATAGTTGAACAGTTTCTCATATGCATATATATGTATGTATGTATTTATTTATACATGTGTCATTCACGTTCCATTTGCCGATCGAATTACCATTTCCATCGCTCTACACTCAAACTACCACATGAGGCAAATGCCTACCTAGACCGGCTGAATTTTACATTCCTCGGGATTTCTTTATCTTCGCTTAAGAATGATCTCCGCCATTATCAGTGAAGATCAAGTTCTTCTGGTTCCTCTTGTGTCCTGTTTGTGTGACATCTTCTGTGTCGACTAATGACTGATTTGTTCTTTTTTTCTTGAACTTTGTAATTATCGGTGCTTTGTACCGTATTTTAATTTGAAATAAAATAAAAATTCCAGACGATAACTCTCTTTAGGATTGAGATAAAAATTCCGTTCTTGTGCCAAAAAACCAAGCTTTCCAAAATTAAGTATAAGCTCGTAGGCCTGCATTTTTTGAGTAGATTAAATTGGCCAAATTCCCAAGAATCTGCTGAATAAATCACTAAAAAAGGTTTAAAATGGCTAAAAATACTTAAAATTGTATTTTTTTCACAGAATCGTGCTCAAATAAAGTTAATTAACTATAAAATAGAACATTCAAAATTTTATGTACAAAATAATCCTGAAAAACGCACTTGAATTTCATTAAAATGTGCTAAAAAGTCGACAAAAACTGCAAAAAAAATATATAAAAATAAAAATCCAAAACCTGTTTTTAAAAAGCACATCATTATTTAGAATACGTTTTTTGCCATGAAATTATTAGTTAACGATTTCTTTGCACTCAAAAAAGCTCAAATTTCAAAACAATGTATAACACTATACAATGCGATCATTTACGAAAATTCATTCATAGGATCATGCTGCATGACTGGAACTTCTTCTAATGTAGTGAAAGTTTCGGAAACTAGACAATAGGTAATTGCAATCTCCAATGGGAAATTAACTAACCCATACAAGAAGGGTTTTCAACCACATTTGAGCCTGTAGCTTAACAAATTGATGTGCATCATTGCGTGATTAAAACATAAGAATTTACAGTTAAGGTGTGAACAAATATGCTAGCAAACTAGATACGTGAATAATCAGTGGCTAATCCTGATGTTTAAAACTTGAAAGAATTAACCTACTACAAAAAGTGACTCCGTTCCATAAAATTGAGTTTTACACTCTTCAGTCTATTGAATAACCAGTTGGATTATGAATTTTTTTACTTTTAAGATGTGTAAATTCTTCAAAATGTTAATGGCTACAAGCTGTATCTAATGCAACTAGTGAAAATGATTACGTTTTAAGGAATGCTTTGGCATATTCAGTGACTTCAGCATCCATATAAACACAGAAATTGCGATGGTACAATGGTGAAATTATAATCCATCCTTGTGGGTACGAATGTACTTGGCAGTAAATCCCAAAAATCAACTAATAAATCCAATTTATTATTGATTTTTGTTGGACTTCTATGTGTTTAATAGAGGTACCTTTTCTATGTCATGAGTTTCTTTGGTAAAATTTTGTCACACAGCATTTATGAAAGTTTTTTCAGTTGCAGATTGAGTCTGAACTCATTGCACGCATTTCTCAGAACCTAATCAAGTCGTCAGATCGGTATGGGTAACTGAACCGCACTTGTAACATCTTTCAGTTTTTCATCCGTTCGACAAATGTTCACGAGTGATTAAAGGTGAGGAATATTTCCAATTAGGTACATAACCTAAAAACGCTTTCCAAATTTCACTTTGACAACTTCAAAATTGTGGAAAAAAGTGAAGGAGGTGAGGCTACTTTTAGGAAGAAAATGTGCAAGCTTCAAGAATCGTTTCAGTATGCTTCAACAAGGATTTCCATGAAGAAATTTTTGGGAAGTTTAACTTACTTTTTTTACCTATTGCAATAGCTTCATTTTCTACGAAAATTCACTAACAGTTCACTAAAACATATAAAACTTTCATTATGCTACCCGTTAGTTCGAATTCTGAAATAGGAAAGTGTTTAGGGAACTTCTTTGGTGAATAATCTTACACATTTAGCTGCTTGCCTCAGCGGACCGGAGAAGAGGGATTTACGACAAATGACAAATTTTTCAACAAAGTTGGACATGAAAACTCGACGAAAAGTATCAAGTTATTATTACCCCGTGGTGATTCCACTTGGTGTGGAGAGCCGAATGGTGCTGAATCTGCAGGTAAGTCTGGAAGACCCGTCGGAGAAAAGGATTGGAGTTGGACGGGCCTGTGAGACGGGTACAAATGACCGAAGCTCTATGAAGCTTACCTCCAGCACCCCCACACCTTCGGTCAATATGGCTTTCAGAGAAGTTCTAGGGGGCAGAGTTGAACGTGGAATACTGAACGGTGGAGAAAACGTGCTCTTCGACAACTGGGAACAAGTTTTGGAATAAAAGGAGATCCGGAGGGATGTGAAATGAAATGAAGATGGTTGAGACCTGGAACGGAGGGGATGTTGTCCCATTTATTAATTCAGGCTCCCTCTTCCCGGACCTCTCTAACCCTCTCGTTCTTTCTCCCGCTCTTTATCCCACCACTACGTTCTTCCAATTTGAGGAAAATATACTTTTTGATCATTCGCTTCCACAAACACACATAAAGATAAAGTTCATTCAAATACCAAAAGATACCAATGTATGACGGTGGAATCCAATATAAAAGGGCTTCCCAAAGTGTTATCGGATGACCGTTTCAAGACACGAACTAAATCACTCGCGACGAAGTTTCGCAAACCCATTTCAAAACGGAAGTTAGTGAAATAACGTTGTCTATTTCCACGAAAAATAATGAGTTACAATGTTAAATCGATTTCGACGGTTAGGCCATCATCAGTAACAAACAATAACTGAACACACATTAGAAAGGACACAGCTTATATAGTCACAGGTGAAGGGAGATTGAATCCCAACAATTTGAAGTACCAGTAGGAATCTTCAGGAATCCAATCATAATTACAATTTTGATGTGACGGATAGACAGTTTGTAGAATTTCATCATTTTTGTCCAAAGGGAGGTATGTTGAATGTACTTGAAAAATTCGAAATTATCAAAAGTGATAGATCTGGTAAATGTTTAAATGAGGATATCCTTCGGTATATTTCACCACTGATAAAAAGTCCATTTCTATAAAGTTTGGATTATCCCTTCAAACTGTTGAAATCAGTAATTTTTCCCCTCCTTTCACTTCATTAGCTATAATCCCCCTTCACTTAGCTTGCACTTGATTGGTTGAAACTCCAGCCCCCTATCCTTTCTCTCGACCAATGGGATTCAATCTCCCTTCATCTGACCCTATATAAGCTGTGTCCTTTCTAATGTGTCATCAGTTATTGTTTGTTACTGATGATGGCCTAACCGTCGAAATCTATTTAACATTGTAACTCTTTATTTTTCGTAGAAATAGACAACGTTTTTTCGCTAACTTCCGTTTTGGCTGGTTCAATGGTGTTCGCGACCTTCTTTGATCAAAACTGGAAGATAATTAGTAAAATCATCATTTGAAAAAAGCAGCAGCAATTCATGAGTAGTGGTTTTATTTTTTCGTTGGAAGAACAAGTTTTTACGTCAATTCAGTTGACAACGATCTTTGTACATCCTGACAGAGGAGGTAACAATAAGAGGCTGGATCTTCAGTGTGTTCATACGAGTTTCCCAAATGCTCAGAAGATAGAACTGATTCGTCGAGAATAATCCAAATTTTTCCACCGTCGTATAGATACGATAGCTTTTTTCCCGTGTCATTATCCAATGTTGAATTTCTCTCATGAGTTCATCCCGATCAGTTTATTATTTCTACGGATCAGTGGCTGAACAACGAATCAAAAATGAAGAAGCGAGCAATTTTTCCATCGGCTGAAATCAGTTCTAATTAATGAGGAGGATAGACAGCTAAATGATGACGAATCACATGAATCACCACATCGTATTTATTGTGTCAAAAATCAACAAAGTACGACGAAACCTTAAAACGAACGTTGCTTTCATTTTCATTTACAATCATCCCCACTCAATCAGCCGAATGTGTTGAACAAATGGGTGTAAGTCCAACAAGTATCCGAACATAGTGAGAATGAAGACAAATCGAAACGTCCGCCATCGTCTGTTAGTTGTTTATACAATTCGACTTCAAACAAAAGACTATTGATTCGTCTTGGGGGTCGCACTTGAAGAAGCTATCAATTCCCATGGCCTTTGAGTTGAATTTTAACAGTTACTATGGGCTTGACTGATAGGGGGATCTGCCGTAGATTATCACCTGGCAAAGGGTTCTACAAGCAATAGTTTGCTAAGCCCTGCAATCTAACTTCCTTTTTGATTGAGTTCGATTAACAATCTGGTTTTACGTGCATGCAGCATCTTGAGAACTGAGAGAATATCAAGTACTTTGTGCTACAATACAACATTCCCACAGATCGGCAGGCGCACAGTTCTGAAACCCGCAAGAGTCTTCTTTTGTATCTGTTACTACTGGTTCGAATGGTGACTTTCATTTAAGGTATATTGTTTAACAAATTAAATGACTCACAGATAGCCCTTTCTATGCAGGTCACTGTTCAATAACCATTGAACCCCGTATACAGTAAATTAGTAAAATAGATTACCCTCTCAGGTGATCAGTTTGCCTCTACACATTGTAACTACATTCCATGTGTTTCTTAGGCGCTCCCTTTCAAAATTTAGCTGCATAGGTCTTTCTGGAAAGAAATGAACTCTCAGCTCCCTCAACTGATCAGTTTTCCTCTTCACCTCGTAATTGTTCTCACAGGAGTTCCATATCAGGTTTCAGGAGAAAAGCTTTGGACGGTGGAAGCCAACATATTTTGAAGGGGATTCAAAAAAGTTGTTTTTCCTTTCTTATTTGTTTCTTGTTCGACCACAAAGGTTCATTATTGAAAATAAGAACCAAAAAAAGCAAAGAAAAAATAAATGTATACAGGAGAGGAAAATATTTGCTTTTACAATTATTTTAGTAGAAAGGTATTGACGCTTTATTTACGTTTTAGTCACGCTCTATTCAAGATTTCAACCACCACCTCATACGGAATCACTAGTCCGCGTCGGGCATAGTCATTAATAGCTGAAACACACTTCTAAATGAGCTGCTTTCCTGACGATGACTTGAAATTTCAATGACGAGAAACAACTTGTTTTGACAAACTTTATTCTCGCATATCAATAGTTAATTAATCCTGGTAATTGAATAACTTCTCAAGGGGGGAGGGGGGTAGCAGGAGGAGAAACACTAATACAGTGGCTTGTTAAAGGATTACTTACAACGTAACATTGCTTCTAGACTGAAGGAGGCAGTAGATTGCCACTCAATTTCATAAGAAAAACTTGTGATTTTTTATAGTTTCATTAATCAATTAGTACTTGATTAACCAAATAGTACTCGCTTCCAAAACACGTTTAAACTTTTTTTTTTCTTTTTATGATGAAATTTTTAAAAATATGTGTATTCCTCCTGAACACATTAGGCGGTCCATATAATTTCCAACTTGAAAACTAACGAGGAGAAAATTAAAAAATCTCAGTACCATGTTATAATAAGAAATTAGTAAAAAATTACTTTTCGATCCTGAAAATTACTCATAAAATTATATTACAAATAGAAACGAGTTGAATAACTCATCTACAACGCATGAAAAATGAAGAACCAGAGTTTTGGGGTTGGAACAAAAAGTTCGTAATTCGGGGGGTGTTTTTTTACGTCTGCAGCGGTGTGCGGTGCTTCGTGGCCGATGTGGTATTTTCTTCATAAATTGGCCAATGACAGCCTCTAATGCACCCTCCAGTCCCTCATCGCCCTCCAAAGTGAATTTGAATGTCCGGAACTACACCACCTGGCAAACACGTTTGTTTCATGTCCCCTTTACGGTATTCAACTGTTAATTGCATCGTTCTCTCTACCGCATGCAACGGATTCCTCCAAAAAAACAATTTTGACTTCTTCTTCGATTTCCTGACCTCAATTTTAGTATCCGCGAGCAAAACCAAAACTGTCGTAATTTTGTTAGTGTTTTCTTTCCTAATCTTTATTTATTTAGTTATCTACCTACATTTCTTTTTAACATCTTTAGGTAGCGGAAGCATTGTTTTCACTTTCGGGAGCAATAAAATTTGTTGTCTCCGAAATCAAAATTTCCAATCGCATTTTAAGTTTTAGTCCATTCAGAACAACTTTGGTACCGTGTCTGTATATCTTGTGTCTGTAGTGTGTCTCTGTGTGTCTGAAAATCCTTGTAACAAGCTTAATTTCCACTGCTTTCATCCAATTTGGATGGAAATTTCAGGGAATGTGCGGCCTAAGGTGTAGAAGACCCCCTTTCAGTTTCATTGTTCCCAAATCAATACTTCACTCTGCGCATGCGCAAACTTAAAATCTACCAAGCGTCATTTTCTCACACCCAAGTCGTCTGATCACGCTCACATTCGGGATATAGTTAGGAGAAGACAATTTGAGCATTCCATATCAATTTCAAGATGATCGTGACATTAGTAGGTCCTGCGCATGCGCGAATGTGAAATCCTAGTAATTAGCTCAATTTTCACAGTTTTTATCAGATTTTGATAAAACTGTTAGGGAATGTGCGGGTTAGACTGTAGATAGTCCCGTACCAATTTCGTTGTTCTCAAAATCATCACTCCATTCTGCACATGCGCAAACGTAAATTACATTGCGTATAATTTTTTCGCTTCTTAATGGACCAATTAGGACGTTTCACTCTACATCTTTATACGATCTCTTCAGAAACGGAATTTTTCAAGATCATTTAAAACTTATCAATGATCTATACATCCATGTTACAGAAACAAGGAGCCACACCCAACATGGTCGATTTTGGTTTATTATTTCCAATAATAAGCCTATGTGATCATATAGCAAAAAAAGTTTATAACCCCCCCTCAAACTTTGTCACTTTACGTTTCAAGGTGCGTAGAATCCAAATTTGAAATGTCCGTCCGCCGTCCGCCGTTCGCCGTTCGCCGTTCGCCGTCCGCCGTCCGGGCCATAAAAGGCCTAAGAATTGACTTAAAAAACCCGTTCTTTCGCACATAGACTCCATTTGGGGTCTAGTTGGTCCTAGGTAACGTTTAACCATCCTGATCGCTTTACTCGCATAGATGCTATGGGCCAAAAACGGACGAAAAAGTGTCTTTTTCGAGGTTTGAGTGTTAGACTGACGTACGCGCGCACGCCTGGTACGCTTAGTGGAATGATGAAAACATTGATATGAGTGATATGATAGTGTAAGCGTGATAGGGTGGTGAACCTCCGGTTGTGAGGTAACGAGACCTAGGGAGTACCTCCAGGGTGGCGTGGAAAACTTCCTACTTTTGTATTGCTTTCGAATTTCATGTTCCTTCGAAGCATGAATAAATGTTTTTTTCTAGGTCATATTTGTGTGTTAATACCAATGCTTTGCCTACGCATATTTAATAACATATCCTCTCGACTTTTCGTACGTACTTAGATAATGATATTATTAAGGCAATAACTATTTGAATAGATAGGAGCTCAAATCGAGAAATATAAACATGCGTATATAATTATAGAAGTATAGGTTGTGGCAACTCGAAATAGGACACTCCGAGGAGTCTGGACGGGCCTTATGACGTACGCAAGCCAACTAAAACTACGATCATACTCAATTGAAAAAATAATAAACCTTTGTGAAATTATTTGCAGCGTTTTTATTTTCTAACCAATTTACTGACGTAGTTTCTGTTTTTTTATTTCTTAATTTTAATTATTGCAATTATTATTATTATTTCAATCAGTACTGTATGAATGACAAAACTGGAGATTAAAAAAGTTAATCAATCTTGTTCATACGATACCACTTGGGTAGTTTTTCAGATTTTCGTTTGTTCTTATTTGCATAAAAATGAAGTAAATTTAACGGATGACTAATTTAGTTACTACTTTTTGAAACGTCCTCATATCCATTCCTCTTCGTCGTCACTTGAGTGATTCCAATCCCTTTAAAATCATAAGAACCTTCAATAGTGCTTCATTAAAAAAGTAGAAAAATAAAAAGTTTTGTCACATGACAAATGATAAAATAATGATTGATTCAACCATCATGATAGACTATAATGATGAAAACAATTATTATCAAATGGAAATAATTGTGTTATGGATCAATGTTGTTATTTTGATGTCGCTTGGTATTTTTCGAGTTAAATTTCAAAAGAATACACATATACATAAACATGCTAAAATGCATACCAAGAAAAACCAACCAAACTAACAAAAACTTAACGTAGTTTAACTCAATGTTAAGGCTAACTTGTATTGATCGAGGCATACATCCCATCTCGCAGGCGTGTCTGCAACCACGAGAGAGCATTTTCATGTCTCGAAACTTGTCGCTGAATGCTTTGGAGTCCATAAGTAACCCAGGATAATTGAAACGCGAAAAGCCTTTACCTAACAACTAGCACGAACCACCAAATCATATCATGTTTTTGTAAATTTATAATTTACATACTACTAACAATGATTTTTTTATTTCGCTTTTTCGTTTTAGGATAATGTAAGGCGAAATGTTCTGTATGGTTTTGGTATAGTATAAAAAACTTGATATAGTTCTAGGCGTGACAAGGGTTTACCACAGACAGACAACCGATAGGCAGACAGACGGACGAGGAACCGAAGCGAGGGGAAGTTTTGATTTTGAAATACAAACATTTTTTCGATTTCTCGCACGAACACAAAGCTTACCTACCCTTCAAAAGTGAGTAAGCAAAACATCAATTAAAATGGGAAAACGGCTAAAAACTGGTGAAATGCTAATATTTTGCAGAAAAAACTCGGAAAATTTCTATCAACTATGAAGCATAAAATTAAGCTCATAATGATTTGTTGAGTGCTCAATTTCATAGTTAATACACTTTATTTGAGCAAGTAATAAACACAAAGCTTCTGCCAAAAATATAAATTTAACGATTATTAGCCGCTTTTGAGCCGTTTTTAGCCATTTTCCGAGTACTTCTTTTTTTAAATTCGACCAATTTCATGTGCTCTAAAAGTGCTGGCCAACAAAGTTATCCTTTTGTTTGGAAAGCTCGATTTTTTGGCGCAAGAATGGAATTTTTATCTCAATCCTAAGGAGAGTTGTCGTATGGATTGACACACACACACACACATATATATGTTTTTTATGAATTCCATTGTGAATAGTTTGTGTCCGATTTAAGTATATATATATATATATATATATATATATATATATATATATATATATATATATATATATATATATATGAAAAAGCTATCGGATGAAGAAAAAAAACTCTAAGATTCGTTTCAGAACGGATTTCAGTGAAGAAAGTTTTCAAAAATTTTGATTTTAAAATTTTCAGAGCCATCGCAATAGTTTATTTTCTATAAAAATTCGCTAAAATATTGGTAAGTGATACATGCATTATAAGAACGTCCCTATGTATGTACGTAAGCTGCATAAACAGAAAAATACAAGCACATACACCCATGGTTTTTTTCCACGGATTACTTCTAAGAAATGTCTGAAACGGATTTGTACCTATCAAGTATGTACGTATAAGGTAGTTACGTAATCCAACAATTTTGAAATTTAATTCTTTTGAAATACATAATACCAGCATGTACGTGTTAGTAGTGTGTTAGCCGACCCATAGACTACTGAAATAACCATATCCCGACTCTTTTTGTAACTACAGAGATTACATGCCAAATTACAGCATAAGATTTTGACGATTAGGCCATCATCAGTAACGAATAATTATTTGTTATTCCTTGTTGCTTCCTCACTGCTGAAGGTAGAGAAGCTTCGTGTTTTTGATTGAAGCTAAAAAAAAATTGTTGTCCTCCAAAATCAAAATTTCCACTTGCTTTTTGTGTTTCAGAGTTTGCTGATCAATTTTGGTTCCGTGTCTGTCTGTCTGTCGTGGTAAATCATTGTCACGCCCAAAACTATAGCAAGCTTCAGTCTTATTCCGATGAAATTTTCAGGGAGTATGCGGGGATAGTTCCAAGACGGTCCCCTATGATTTTTCAATGCTGTCGCATAAATAGTAGTCTGTGCGCATGCGCAAACGTTAATTTATTATAAAGTCGATTTCTTAGCATCTATTGGTCCGATTTCTTTCAAACTCGGGGAGTATACGGGTGTATGTTCCATAAAAATCCCTTATGAATTATATCGCGTTCGGGGGAGTAATAACTATAGCGCATGCGCAAAACTAAAATTAATCCAAACAGAGAAAACTCCAAGACTGATGGACAGATATTTATGAAATTTCCAAGGATTGTGCGGCTTAGCTCCTAGACGATCCCCTATAAATTTCATTGACGAGGGATTAATAGTCTGTGCCCATGCGCAAACATTAATTTCTTATAACGCCGACCTATGAGAACTCTCGACTCGTACTTTTTTCTTCAACTAATTCTATGCGTCCATGTTACAATATGTGAGGAAGCTATACTGCCCACCCAACTTGGCAGACGTTTTTTCGTAGAAATAAACAACGTAGGCGCTTCATTATCAACCGTTTTGAGACGGGTTTCCCCAACTTCGTTCAGAGTGATTTAGTTGGTTCACTCACGCTGACGTTAGGAAAGCGTATGAACGTTGTTCGTTCACTAATACAAAGGCTTCTTCTAAATATTACGTGGTAAGCAACAGATGAGTAATTTTACCCTTCAAGTTCAAACTTTGGATATGATTATTGCCTTTCACTTATGAAACAATTGTGTATTAGATGGTGTTAAAAAACTATAATAGTAGTGAGTACATTTTTGTCAAATCAGTAACTTATGTAATGATAGCGATTATAGTTTTAATGCCGAGGCCAACGAACATTTTGGATACTTGTTTTGCAAAAAGAATATGATCTTCAAAAATACGTTCATTTCATTTGCCGTTCTGCAGGTAGGAAATGACATCAATTTCCAAATTGCAAAGGAATCGAAGAGAGTACGTAACAACCTCATCTTGGTCCCGTTATCTTTACTCCGCCTCATCCCACCGCTTTAGGCCTCTCGGTCTAACCCGGATCCTACCATATAGGTCAAAGGTCAAAGTTCGCAGGTGAACTGGGTCCCCAAATACCAAACCTCAGATCTCTGCACTTTATAACGGTGTGGTTTCCGGGATCAACAAAATTGGATCACATCTTTACGACAAAATAAAAAGCTTTCCAAACTAAAGGATGAGGTTGATGAACAACACTTTTTAAGCACACTGAATTGCTCAAATTTCAAAAAATGTACTCAATAAAACTGGCTAAAAACGGCTAAAAGTCGTTAAACTTATTCATTCATTAATTTTAAGCAAAAGTTCAGTCAACAAAAGTTCATCAACAACAACTACAACATTAAAAAATTAAAATACCATAAAAAAATTATGCAGAAGAATGTCTGTACTACAACTTTATTAATATTTGAAAAAAATCGATAAAAACTTCCTAAAAAAGCTAAAATTTTCAAATCATCTTTTAATCGCAGAATATTATTTAGAACAAATTTTGTTTTCATATAATAGGAAGTTAATTATTTCTTGGGAATAAAAGAGATCAAATTTCAAAACAACGTAGTAGCTATAATATAATACGATAACTCACGGAAATTCGCTCATACGATTATGTTGCATGACTGGAACTTTACTTTTTAATTTTTTCCTTCGAACACCTAACAGACGATCTTTTTATTACAATCCTTATAAACTAGCTAAGACCTATGTTTCGCCAGGGACGATAAAAACAGACACTAATGCTCACCATGTATTTTACACCAACCTTTTATTTAATCCACTGGTTCCCAAACTATATTTGCCTATCGCCCATTATGACCATCCGACTTTTGCCATCGCCCTCCTGAATATTTTTTAAACTGACTATACTAAAAATGTGCCTAGTCAGTCCGAATTACCAATATGACTTATAAGTTATGCGAATAAAAATAATTAAAATGTAGCCAAAAACACGGATTAAAATTAAACCAATACTTGTATATTTACTGAATTTTTAAGTTGGCTTGAAAAGGATATATGTACCTACATATTACAGCAGTTACAACATTAAGAAGTATATTATGAAATGCCTTCTTTTTATTCTTAAGAAAATTCACAACTAGAAACATGAACTAGTTTGGAGACACTTTGAAAAACTCTAATTTGGTATAGAAACGGGGGAAAACAGCGTTCACATTCGAAAAAAAGTCCAAATTTGGAAAATTATTTTTGGAAAAACTGGTTCATACTTGGAAAAGAAACATTTTGAAAAATAAAACATCGAAACAGAGACTAGAGATGGACGAACTTGATGAGCGTGAATCAGCTGTTCAACGTTGGGTTCTTTTTTGGTCAGCTTCAGCCTCAAGAATCTTCTCGATTAGGTCTGTAGGCGGTTCCTCTTTTTATAAATGAAGCCGGAAACTGCGCTGAATCCGCGCTCTATAAGATAGGACGACGGGAAAGCGATTAAATATTTCTGAACGATGACCCATAGTCCTGGATATTGCTAAGCTACCGGCTTTTGCAGCCAAAACCTTGGGTAACTTTTTTGAATTCGGGTTTCAGCCCCTTCATTTGTTTTTATATCAGTGAGTTCCTTTGTAAGGCCACTTCGGCCTTTTCGTTTTCTGAAAGTGGGTCCATCAGCCAACTGGGTATTATCGTCAAAATATCTTTGAACCTTCCATGGAAATCTTCGCCAAGTTCTTTCCAGTGGCCACAGTATTCTTGGACGTTGTTTTCATGCAATCCTCCTTCCTCTTCTTCATTGAGAGCTGACAACAGGGGGAATAGAAGAAATATTCCTCGGCCGAGATTTTGCCTCCATAAATCCAGCTTCCCGACGAAAAAGGTTGTCACATATTTGGTTTTATCATGTTTAAATCGTCACCTTGAAGCTGAAGATTCGATTCATTGAACTTGGCAAACAAGTCAGTTTGGTCAGCAATATGAGTTTTGTGGAACCAGACAATTCAACGTCAACATTTCCAAGGAACGGCACAATTGAGTCAAATAGACTGTAAAAACATCTGAGAGGAGTGCCTTTAGACAGCCATCGAACTTTGGTGTGCATATAATTTATACTCAATAACTGAGACGTTTGGAAGTTTGCAAATTGCTTCACAGGTAGTCTCATGTAGAAGCTACACCTAGTAGCTGTTACATTTTAACACAAAGTAGTAGATTCCAGGGATTTTTTGCTTTGAAGATTTTTTATTTCCGATTTAGTTACGCAAAGGAATATCGTGAATATTTTCAGGGTTATCTTCAAATTCAGCAAATTGATCATCTTGCTTACTTTTCAGATCATCGCCCCCCCTCGCCCAGTTTGGGAACCACTGGTTTAATCAGAGTGAAGATTGCATCACTATTTAGGCTCTAGACGCCATTTTTTCCGCTTGGTGAGGACGCTAAAAGGCTATTTTTCCGGAACTTCAACACCCCCGACCCCCCCCCCCCCCTCCCACCCTCCCTCCCTCCAAAACTTCAAATTTAAACAACAATTGAAAAAAAATTTTTTTTTTAGCAGGTACATACTTAAATACACCAATTCCAGTCGTCCATACAATTCCAGGTCAAATATTTCGGGCTGTGAGATAATACTTGAGTGAGTGGTATTTAACAGATAAGTAGTGGATTTTCATCCTACTAAGTAAGCATTTCTTCTGTATTGCATACTGTTGTGCACCTTAAACTTCATTAACGGCGTATTACCTTGTTGAAAATTTATCTACGATACTCTTTTCAAGAGCACATAACTTTTATTTTATTCTAATTACTTTTATTTCCTTTCAATTGTAGTCATTTACTCTTTTCAATTGTTAAAGGTACTCACCCACCAAGGTGTTGGGCCCACTTACCTGCAACAAAGAATAAGTTAGGTATTATTATAAATACTTAATGCTTAAACTTAATATTTATGCCTATATTTGGACTTAAACTCTACAATATTATAAGAATGAAACTCTATCTGTGAGTCTGTGTCGCTTTCACGGCCAAACGGCTGAGTAGCGGGAGTCTACGAGTGGTGGGATCTTCTTGGATTTCTTCCGGTCAGACTATAGGCTATTTTAAAATTTTCTAATCCCACCCGAACATTGGCTGGAGGGCGGGAGGTTGTGGGAGTCCATTTTAATGCCGTTTTATTTGACATCCCCGCTTCCCCAACCCCTCTAAACGGCCGTAGAAAATTCCAGGAAAATACCGGTTTCGTAGGTTTTTTTGTACGAGAAAGACGACGGTGCGATCAGATTGCAAAAAAGTATCGAGAAATGCGTTAAAAAAAAAAATGAAACAGTATGGACCTGTTTTCTCGAAAATTCCGACGAAAAACGTTTTCTCTCATTAAAATATACCCCATAAAGAGACGTTTTCAGGGATGGTGTTTGCTAGCAAAATACAGTTTTGATTCCGCCGAATCTGAATCCGAAATCGGATATCAAAAAAAGTGACGGTAAGTTGGACAACATGCGAGGGGAAGGGAGGCGAAGCGATTAAAATGAGAAGTTATTGTACCGTCCAACAGACTCAGGAATGTTCGTCGCAGGCCCTTTTTACCTGAAGGATGGAACCTTTCCGTTTGAAAGACATTTCAACAGAACAATATACGGGTTTTTTTCTACACATATACAGCCATACCGAGCGAGCGAAGCGAGCAACATTCTCAACATACATCGGATTTCAACGAGGGGTTTCTTACACAAATACAGCCATACCGAGCGAGCGAAGCGAGCAACATCCCCTTGTAGATTATAATTGAGTGATATGAGTACAATAGATACATAACTACATTTTATTGCAACGCTTACAAACGACAATTTCACATTATCGTTTAGCATATGTCTACGAACAGAAATTGGGCATGGAAGAGGAAGGGGAGAGCAAAAGAATTTAAATGATGTTAATATCGAATAAATTATCTGAGAAGTTTATTGAAGATAATAACAAGAAAATTACAAGCCAAAATGAGGTAATTTGCAAGATGTGGCTTTTCATCATACGAATGTCAGGTAAGTTCTGTAGAATAAACGCAAAACTTCTGATGCGAGTCTCCACGTGGGAAGAGGCTGGAGACTCTACCTTCGACTTGGTAACAATGGAATCCATAACTTTGACCAGCACAATCCATGAGGAATCGTACCACGAAATAATATGCTATGCTTATAACTAGAATTTTACGTTTGAGCAGGCACAGAGGTTAGAATTCGAAAGGAAACCGTGATGTTAGTATAGGGACATTTGGACCCTACAAAAAGTTAGAAACAGCATTCTCCAGTGTTCATGACGTGTATCTGGTTACTGACAAGTCGTACCTAAACACTGATTTTGAATGTCTGCCGGCAGTCCATATCTGATTGCACGGCCTTATGCCTATACCATTATCTTTGTAAATGTAGTGATTTGATAGAATTAGATTCTGTGATTTATTAAAACATCCAGAATTTTACAGACCCAATAAACACATTACCTGAGAAGTTAATTGAAGTCGGATGAAAATGGCCAAAGTTGAACGAACAATGCTGCACCGCACAAGTACACGAATTGTGTGTTTGTCTATTGGTCCGGCAGCTATGAAATTCAAAAAGACCATTCGTGGTAATGCCGCACAATTTTTGAAAATGTAATCGAAATAAGACGTTTAGTTCTGCCTGTTTGAAGAATTAGCGAACGCACAGACGGATAGATAGTCTGAAACCAAAATTATTTAGTCAACGACAATTTGTTCATGAATATTTTCTGAATGCTCCTCACAATCATGATGTGGATACGAGGAAGATAAGTGTTGCGCTCAACTTGGCAGTTTTTGTTCCTCAGAAAGTTTTTTTTTTTCGGACATTCGTCAAGAGGGACATGCAGAAACCCTATTATAAAGTATACAAACATTTTGTACACCTTTACGTATGTAGAAACAGGGTAGATTGCGTACATTTCTCAAGAGCCTGGATTAACAATTTCCAGCTCTAAAAATGACACTGCCAGGTCTAATGTCAAAAGCCAATGTTGGTGTGAGTTTCCAGAGGCACTGAACTCCAAGATTACTGGTTTAATCGCATAGAACCACGAGAGTTTAACTCAATATTCATGGGCCGAGGATGGGAAAAGGAGAAGGGATGAATAATTACTGTTCGTGAGGTGCTTCAGTGATCGATGCCCCTTCCTACCGGGACTCCGCGCCTATGATGATTTGACGAAGATTAATCCCTTTAAACAGAGAATCATGCGGATTGCAAGCACTCTCACCCCGATGTGGCATGTAATTTCCAAGCAAGCTCTACGATAGATTGCAGCCTTGGCCTTATGATCGTTGTAATCCACAACCACAACCTTGAGTTATTTGAAACATACGTAGAAGTTTTTTTTTTTTTTTTTCCTTTATTTGACCTCAGACATATATACATCCATTAAGTCATACAAAATATCCTTTCTGGCACAATTTATATTTTTATTCCACTACAGTTCTATACAGTTACCCTTAATAAACTTCACTAAATGTTTGTAAGTTTTTTTCTTGCTCATAACAATGTTCATTTTCGTTGGTAGCTCGATTCCTTCCTTCACGAAGCTTTCCATGAGGTTTCGTCTGGAGTCTTTGAATTTGGTACACTTTAAGACCACATGGTCCGCATCTGCTATTTCCCTATCTGGACAGTTGCATAATGGGTCCTCGATCACTTGGATCTTGTTGAGGTGGCTTGGAAGACGGTGATGGTCGAAGCGGAGGCGGCTTATAGTTTTGATAAATTGGCGATCGTAGTTGCCTTCATTAAACCATGGAACTTTCGGTATGGATTTTTGGATTTCGGAGTTATATTTTCCTTTATCCGTTTCGTAAGTCAGGTATTCTTTTGACCATTCTTCATAAAGTTCAATTTTACTTTTCCTCTTCAGGTCTTCAATGCTGCGATACCTCACTGGCTCACCATTCTCTATTGATTGTTTTGCAATACGATCCGCCTCTTCGTTTTCTGCAATCCCCATGTGACCCTTCACCCATACTAAGTGAGTGGTAACACCTTTTTCCTTCAGCCTCCTTATGGAATCCTTTATTGCCAGTGACAAGAAATCCAGTGGTTTAGGAACATTTTTGAGATGACTTAAGGAACTCTTGCTATCCGAAAATATGGCAAGGGTCGTGATAGGCAAAGAGTTTGCAAGATTTAATGCTTGGTATATCGCATATAATTCTGCTGTATATATTGACTCATATTTGGTCATTCGATATAGATATTTGTCTTTCGTTTGTGGGTCGTATACCGCGAATCCTGTACCAACTTCTGTTTTTGAACCGTCTGTGAAAAGTTTATAATTATGTTCCTCTATATTTTCCATTGATAATGACCTCATGACGTAGAAGTTAAATGCTTTCTTAATGCACCTTGTAACTAAAACACTATTATTATAAGTGAATGCATATTCACTACGCTGAGGTTTATCATTTCTGAATTAGATTAGCCCAGTAGACAACAATCAAAAACATGATTGATTATATTATTAAAATCACATTAGTTAAGTAGGTATTATACAAAAGTGATGTATGTCACCTTTTGAGATGATAAATGATATGGGTATCGGCGACCTAAAAACAGCTGGAATACGAAATGGGGGTCTCACAAAGATGGCTAACAATTGAACATCAAATTTTTCTCCTATAATTTCCGAATCTTGCGCTCTTCATAAAATTTCATTTGCACCAAAGTTGTAAAATCTATACTATTTATAATCTGGAATAAAAAATGATTTTACCACAAGAGAATTCTACATTAGGTAACTCCCAAAGTAAGAGGGTTACAAACAATATTGATAACCGGGGTAATTTTGGGTGAGTAAATACTTTCCAAGGTTCGCATCGAGCAAATGTTAGCCAGCGTGTAGAATATCCTGAAAAATTTACCCGATTATCAAGTTCTTCCTGGAACTTTAATGACAATTTAATTTTGATGAAATTTCTCGATTTTCCTAGGTGAATTTTGTGTAATTTGAATAATTGGTTATTGTGGCTGATATGTATAGAATTGTCGGGGGGTAGGTGGAGAAGCCTGAACGCTAGATGAATTGTGGTTATTAAAGCTAGTGTTTTCCCAGAGTTCCCAAGGGAAGTTCGTATAAATATATTTATGATGTACATATTACTCAACAATGTGTTCTTCCATTCTAACAGCAATTGCAGAACCAATAAGGCACATTAAACACCCATGATTCACAACCCTGGGAGATATGCGGGATTTATCGTTACGGCTCATGCTCTGCGAGCCTCTAACAAACTGTATGGAAGAGAACGACAGCAACAGCGTTACATACGCCCACCGGTGTTCAGGTCAGTGGAGCTGTACAGCCTTCCGCCCATTACCCACAATTTACGATCAATCCGCGGAATATATATAGCCCTGGCTCTTCGAGTCCTCTACGTTGGGTTTACCTCCGCCATCGCTACGTACCTACATGGGCTCCATTCCACGAGTTTCTGTCTGGTGTAACACTACAACTTTCACTAAAGATAACGTAGTTGTGATCACTTAATTTAATGAGCGTATGGGTCAACAAATATATGATTTATTTTATGAAAATCAAGCATTTGGTCGCTATACTCTTCAGTCCAGTTCAGTGGCGTAGTTTGAGGAGGGGCAAGATGGGCAGAGCCCTTCCTTGAATTACAGAGGACATGAAATTCGTGGTATGTATACCATCAAAACTAATAATGTTACACTTCTAACTTCATTACGTAACACCTTCAATTGGAGAATGTAGTTAATCAGTAAAAAACAATTACTATTATAATTGTAGGGATCCGGTTGCCTAGCAACATTAGACGTTCTTAGAAGTAAAGAAATTCTTATTAGGTTCGTTTGTGTAAGGGCAAAATGGCGTGGATAATTGTACTGCCCCTCGGAGAGGAGTGTGATCACCAAGCGAACGAAACGGAAATGTGGATACTGCAAACTGAAATCAAGTCGTTTCCCACTACCTTCTGGGGCTAGCTCATATGCGATTTTTCCCTAGAAAAATATGCGTTGTTCAGTATCCACCGAGTTCCCCTACGAACTTCCCCTCCTTTTCACTGTCTACTTGATCAAGCTTGGTTTTTTCCCGTATTCTTTTATTAATTTCTGGTTCTTTCTAGGTATATCGTTTCTATATACCATTTATGAATTGAATTACATTTAAAATAGAAAAAAAAAAAAAACAATAAAAAGGAGCCTTCTGTGGTGATTGAAATAGTATAATAGAAAAGATTAAAATAGTCTATTGTAGCAATATTCCTATTCCAACCTAGCATATTGCTGATTTGAGTTTGTTTTGTTTACATTTTGTTGTTTGTCGCTCATGGTTTCTTGCCCTGTTTTTTATTCCGCATACTTATATCATACAGTTGTGTGATAATTATAGAACAGGAAAAGTGTTTTTTGCCCTGAAGTAATGCAAAGAAACGACCACATACCTAAATATATGATTTTGCGGGCAGTAAGTCTAGTTTAATAGTAGGTATACGCCTATTGCTCCTCAGTTCATCCGTAGGTATTCGTATTTATTGTAGTTTTCAACGTTCTGATTATTAGTTGATTGGATAATATTTTTTCTAAATGGTATTAGGTACGCTTTAATAATCCATAGGTAGGTTTGTGAGTATGAAAGCGCACGTGATTTCAAATCATTACAAAGAACCTTTGGAAATCTACTTATATGTTTGATTATTATACAGTCTTCGTATATTCAACAACAAGTACTAGAAATGAATACTAAAATTGTAAAATAAAACGAAATCCTTGACTGTTGCCCCTCCATGAGAAATGACTTAGCTGAACCACTGGCCCAGTTTGTGTATATAGATCATTCTTTTAGCGAATTTTCGTAGAAAAAGAAACTATTAGATACTATGTGTCCAAAATTTTAATGCAGTAACAAATTTCCAAAATTTTTTTTGTTTCAGAATGTCTCAAATCGGATTTTTATAAAACTAAATACTTTTCTGGAACAATGCCTGGATTTTAACACTTTTCCATGTATAAAAAAAGTTGTTCTTCATCTTTGTGTGTCCCCTACACCCTGCCACTCCATGATTATAGGCGGTTACAAAGTAAACATAATTATGACACTGTTTTCAATATTACAATAACGAAAATATGACAACAATAAAATATTTTCAGTATTACGGTAAAGATTACATAAAATTAAACTTGTCTTTCATTTGAACTCTTCAATTGTTCGAGGTTACGTATTAATTTAAAATGCGACACACTTCACTGAGTTCAAAATTATTATTAGGTCTTCGAATTTATTTTCAATTAAAACATTGACGCTCGCTGGCCAAGAGATTTCTTCAAGTGAACATTTTCGCTCAAGACGGGCTCGGTGCTGTTCGAACTTTGTATATTAAAAAAATACCTACATGTATAAGAGCTCAATCAGATCGGGGGGGGGGTCTTCATATTCTACCTGTCTCACAGAGGCTCCTTCCCAAATTTCAGCTTCGTAGGATAAATAGCATATAAATTAGATTTTTTGAATCACGAAATCAGCTCACGCAGTTATTTATCAATGAAGATTTCATCAACCTCTTTATTTTGAAAGGCTAGCTGATAATTTTGCGACCCATTCTGTCACATTTGGTCCAACCGTTCTTGAGTTAAAGCGCTTCAACGAGGATTCACATACATACATTCATGCATAAACGGACAAAGGGTGTTTTTTTTTTTTTAAAGAAAAATCGTTAAAAATAATACTAAAGATTTTAAAACCTGTAATAATGATTAAATTATTTCCATCAATGAAAGTATCGCTCTAACTGTAAACTTTCGTTTGTTGTATCAAGTTCATGTTGAATACATTTTTCAACAAGAATAGATGTACATAATATTGACATTGATGAAAGAAAATTATGTTTGACGAGTTCAATATGTTTTGGATTCTTAGAAAACGTGAACCAAGAATATAACTAGAATTCGGAACTCATCAAAATTCGTACTCCAATCTCTTTATTTAAATTTCTATTAATAGTATCCAGACAAAACCCTCCTTAAGTTGCTTTCATTAACATCACATGGGGCAATTGTTCATTAACTCGACGGTAATTATCAGAATCCTTGGGGAAGATTTCAATTACTGATATTCCGAGCGACAATATCCGTTGAAACAACTTTGAAACATGGAAGAACAATTTATCCACTTGTAGTAGGGAGGAATTTTGGAATTTCCTCAGTTTCGTAATTTATTTGAGGCTTTCTTCTTTGTTTCGACAGTCATTAGGCTCTGAAATCCTTTAGCTCACCCCAAACCAACGCCCCCTCATGCTCGGAAATTTCCAAAAGACATTATGCAAAGTAAGGAAACTAAAACTTCGTCCCATGCTCACAATGAGACACCCCAACGCCTTTTCGTTAAGTAAGTGCTACCAGCCCCTTTTTTTCGCCCTCATTCCCATTCCTCGCGTGTTCAGAAAGTTTAAGGGCTCCAAGCGTCGGCGCCGCTCAGCTTTTCAGGAGTAACGCGTGTTCGGAATATTCAGAATTCCCGGTGAAAGGGCGCACTTCATTCCTTTCAAGTTGCCAACTAATTGTCGTCCTCTCGCAAAAGTGCCCCGTGTTTTCTTGTTTGCCGAAAGAGTATCCGTTTTCAACTACAGCTAATGTCGATAGATTATGTTCATTCTCTTTCTCTACTCTAAAGTTTATGAGAGTTTCAGGAAGTAGCACTAAAGCCTCGTGCTTAGGCCGGAAATGAGAACGCTCTAAGGACAAAACGCGGCGTACTTAGTGGTTCCTCATAGGGCATGCAGTTCTATTTGCCCCATTATGAACCATATTCCTCCATATTTTACTGCAATTTTTATTCAAATTTTTTAGACAGAAAGAATGTGTCATCACTCATAAAAGTGGCAAAAGAAGACTGTTAACAAAACGGTAAATAAAATTTGTGATTAACAAGGTTGTTGACTGAATTGAAGATCTGTTGACAGATTATGGTTTAATTAAAAACGAGTTTTTCCGATCGTACCTGCACTTTTCAGAGGAAGGCATGTATAATTCTTGTACAGTGGAACCTGGATAATTCGAACTTCTTTAATTCGAAATCTTCTTTAATTCGAAAATTTCTCTTGGTCCCTAGCATTTAGTATTTAAATAATGCTAAAAAATCGTGGATAATTCGACTTTTATTTTGGATAATTCGAATTTTTGGCGTGTTAATTAAGGTATACATTTTAAGCTGCGACTCAAAAAAATTCTAAATTTATCGGGAAATACGTTTTAGTAACGATATTTGGCAAAAGGTCTGCGTTAGACCAAATGCATGCAAGTCAGTGCCATCGTACAGTCTGATAACTCCCCTTCCCCTCCTCTTTGAATGCGTTGGAATCTTTTACATTGGCCGAGAGACTTAATTCAAGGAAACATGACAAAATATCATCCGTTTTTGAAAAACACTAGATTTTTTTCTATGGTTGCAGCTAAATACAGTACCATTCCAGGTGTCTTTATATTTATTGTTCAATATTCTGATGGTCAATACAGGATTCAATGTTACTGTATGTGCTTTACTTCGTACTGTAGTTTGTTAAAATACAATTTATTATAATTTATTAAAACTTCTTTAAGTCGAATTTTCGGTTAATTCGAAGTTTTTGACTGGTCCCTTGAGGTTCGAATTATCCAAGTTTCACTGTACTTCATTCGATAATAATAAACTATGTACTGATTTTCGATTTCTGGCAACCTCAAAATTATTGAACATTGTCATGAAAATTATAGAATTCATTATTATATAGAATTTGCCAATTTATTTCAATCCTCTGCTAAATGATTTTAACCCCTTATAATATAAATTGAACCTTTTGCAAATCTATTTAAGCCCTTTACGAAATTATCCCGAATCTTTACATAATTATTCTAACCTGAAATGGTATTAAACTCGGCATTGCACGCCCCACTAGTGGCTCCGACCCCTGAACCCCACTAGGGGGACCCTAGTCACCCTTTTGCTTTCATCCTGAGCCTCGGCTAAACATTGCAAGATCGAGGAACACGCCCAATTTCAAATTTCAGTGTCATATGCAGAGTAGCAAAGAACTTAGCTCCGGATCTCACGCAGCGATTTGGGGAGGCTCTAGACTTTATGATTCGTTTCATACGTCCCAACGGTTCTCCATTTAAAAGTTTAGCTTCATAGGCTAAACAGCAAAGAAATTAACTCCGGTATTTGGCTTCAGCTTTATAATTCATATCTAGATTTTTCAAGAGGCATCCATTTCAAATGTCTGCTTCATAGGTTAAACAGCAGAGAGCATAGCCCCGGAGCTTACTCAGCTGATCTGGGAGTTCTGTACTTTATTATTCGTTTTTAGACGTCCCAAGGGGCCTCAATTCCAAATTTCAGATTCATTAGTAAAATAGCAAGGAACTTAGCTCCGGATCTCACTAAGCATATCTGGAGGGGGCTCTACCATCCTAAATTCCTTCTTTGACGTCCCAAGGGTTCTTCATTTCGATTTTCAGCTTCGTAGGTTGAAAAGCAAAGAAATTAGATCCGCCACTACTTTAGTCTCGTTTTTTTGTGGCAATATTTTGTAGCATTATTCATTATAGGCCACGGTAAAAGCGTGTTCCACGCTAATAATTTTGTAAAGGGTCAAATATTTTTTCAAACGGTTGATACTATTTTGTATAGGGTTGAAATTAATTTGTTAAAGCTTCCTTGTTTACGTTGCGATAATGTTTTCCTTGTGTTACAGAAGAGCGTAAATATTCATTTTATGAATGGTGGCTTTAAGAAACCTTTATCACGTTTTGGGGATTTGAATACGGCTGATATATTAAATACAATTAATGTAGGTTTTTTTTGTGTTTTCCCAAGTTGGTGTTGCAAATAATAATAAATGGACATCATAACGAGGTTCAGCACGAAAAAATACCCTAAAATCATGTATTACATATGGCTGAGTACCTTTAAAATATCAGTTATTATTGTACTTTTAAAGCGGAAATGCACACTTCTGGAGCGAAATTGCGCCCGTTTGCGCCCACCAAAAAAATCGAGTGATGGGTCACTTCTTCATGAAATTTCACTAGAATTCAAATCTGCAATATAAATTAGGGTTCTCATTTAAAATAACGATGTTGATCTCAATTTCGCAGGTTTGCACGCGTGGACAATGCGCGATTTGGTCATTTTTGAGATCTTTACAAAAACATTTAGATTGACAAAAAAAAAATTTTTTTTTTTACCCACTCTTAACGATTTTAGCAGAGGGGGTACGTTTTTGGGGACACCCTGTATATATATATATGAAAAAGCGCACACTTCAGGAATCGTTTCAGAATGCCTCATAACGGATTTCAATGAAGAAATTTATCAAAAATTTTCATTTTAAAACTTTCTGAGCCATTGCAATAGCTTCACTTCCTTCGAAAATTCGCTAACATTATTCTTATTTTCAAAATTGATTTTTTAAACAATAATACTTGAATATTTCACTTTTTAGAGTTGATGTAAAGTGATGCCGGGATTTTAGGGGGGGTCTCATGCACCTGGAAACTTAAACGAACAAATTCAAGGGCTTAAAGTTTGTTGTACTTGGTCACGTACAACGGTTCATTTTTTAAACTAATAAACCAGACGCCAATAAAACTTTTTTTTGGTCATTGATAGAACTTAATGACACCATCTGGATCGCTCCTTCATCTTTTCGCTCTTCCAAAATGCTTAACCTGTATAATACGAGAAAGGAACATAAATTAAACCAACATTCAACTGATTCGTGAATCTTCCATTTTATCCGCAAACTTGGACGATTCCGTTCAGGTTCGGGTAACCATAGCCAGTTTCCCAAGTCCTACTGTTATCTGAAAGGGTGGTGGGACTAGTTGACAGTGACAAATTTATACGGGAAAGCAGGAGCGAGTGGAAGCAAGGAGCGACAAACCGGGAGGCAGAGGAATCGAATTGAGATACGCCAACGATGGGGTTTAGCTCTGAGCTGGCTAAGTTGTGAACGGAAAGCCGCGTTTCACCACTTGCTTCTAATGGTTTCACACAAATCGGTAAGATTTACGACTCGACTCCGAACAGAATAAAGGAGACGGTGACGATGGAAACAGACGTTTTGCAATTGGGAATTGAGAGGCACCCGAACAATCCACCAACACCCTGAGAGGCAGTTCCAAAGATCTTTGTGGCTCTTGACAACTTCCGAATCGTGCCCACTATTTGGTAAGTTGAGAAAGCGTATTTGGTATTTCAGCTGAAAACGTTGTTTAAAAGAACGTTGACCCATGAGGATTAAGATTATCTTAAATGTAGATGTTTGATCTATTTGAAATCGTTGATCTATTTGAAATCGGGCTGCAAATTATTACACGAAAAATTCTTGATTCTTTATTAATGTGCAAATAGAAGCGCCTGAGTCGGGTAAATAAAGTCTGAGTCCCATTTTCAGCATAGGCAACCGTCTTGCATGAATACTTCCAACGCTAAACGTTCCAAGCCATGATTTAACAAGGGTACGTTACTTAAGTCGCGTATTGGCAATGTATAGTGTATATATGTGAAAGAGATGCTTCTAACCAAGGTAATTACGAGTACGACTAGTAAAATTTGATTTTTCATTTATTGTAGTAATATTTTCTTATAATCGTCTTGTAACAAAACACACTGCACACAGAAAAAATTGTTTTGAAATTTGGGCAATTTGAGTACAAAGAAATGGTTAAAAACCAATTATATGACAGAAAAACTCATACTAAATACAATACAGGCGATTCAAACAAGAAATTGAATTGTTATATTTTTTGGCAATTTTTATAGATTTTTCAGCAAGTAACAATGAAATTTAAGTACTCTTTCGGCATAATTTTGTGAAAACATTTTTTAATATCCTAGTTAATTGTAAATAACTTGGTTTTATAAGAAGTTCCGCTGATGATTATAAATTTAACATTTTTTGGCTGGAATTCATGGGTGTGCAGAGTGTAGCATTGAGTTAGGAACAATGAAACTGATAGGGGGCCGTCTACACTCTAGCCCGCACATTTCCGGGAAATTTAATCAAAATCGGAGGAAACTGGAAATAAAGTTTGTTACCATAAACAACCCCCCACACCATGGGTGTGGTGCCCCACACCATTAAATTGAAAAATAAACAAATAAAATAAAAAAAGTGGGGAGGGTTACCCGATGCCGGCACTAGGGGTAAGGGAAGTTGCAGGACGAGGAGGAAGAATGGGATGAAAGGAAGTGTCCCTATAAAATGACTACCAGTTCAAGTAAGAACCTCTCAGACGCTGGGGTGATACCACGGAGTACTCCCGCCGAGATGCCCAACTCGAGGAACTCCGTGGCGCTTTTTCCGCACCACACCCCACGCCATGACAGGGTCGCAGCCATGACCTTGATGTTACTAGTGGCCACTCCTTTCAGTTCGGAAATCGCTTGCAGGTGGTCATTTCTATCATACTTATTTAGTTTAGCCCGCCAGGTCTGCTCCATGTCCACGCTGCCACTGACAACCTGGACATCCAGGATTATTGCAGACCCATCAGGCTTGATGGCAACGATATCCGGCTTCTTGCCCGGGTCACTCGAAATGTGATATAGTCTCTCTCTCTCTCTCAACAGCCCAACCGCTGGATGACAAAGCACCTGCTATGTGCTTGGCAATCGCATCGTGACGGAGAATGCGGCCACCGTGAGTACGAGAACACTGATGCGCCACATGATACAGATTCTCATTTTTACCCCTACCGGCACGGCAGAGGGTATCCACTGTCTCGCGACTACTCCGTGAACATCTCACCGAGGTGGCTAATGAGGCCACCTGGACGGCATTAAAATGGCCATAGTCGCGGGCCCCAATGCCTTCTAAAGCCCAATCCACCCACTGGGAAGAAATGAGGGATTCAGAGCACTGTCGGAGTTCTTTACCATCAACTGACTCATGTAGTGCAGCAGCAAACTCAGCAGATGAGCTGGGTTTCGGAGCAGTTGGTGTTGCTTGGTCACACCATGCACCTGCGGGCGACCTCTCAGCTCGAGCCCTTAATGGCAAGCAGGCCCTGTGGGCGTAAAGATGGGATGCTGGCTGGGAGAGAGACAATACCGAGCCCACCGGCCTTGACCGGTGCGTAAATATAGGCACTTGGGACACCAGGTGGGAAGCCTAGCCAAGAGCGCATAGCAGAGCGAACTTCACGATCTAACTCAAGCGCCTCCCCGCCCAAAGACAAGCCCATAGGTCAGCTTTGGCAGTAAGTACGTTTCCCCTTCCCCTTTTCATTTCTGTTAGTTGCTGTGCACCCAATGTTACTATTTCATGTGCATACTCTATTTCCAGACGCTGCGCTGTGAGGCTTGCTACACCTTTTGCCACTCCCTCATAAGTTTGATGTTTTCTTTTATGTTGGATGGTTTCACAAACATTGATGTTCCTGAAGGTATGTTTTTTCCTTATATTAGTTGCTAGTCGTAATATTGAATTTTCTCTCTCAGGTTATTGTTGACGTTTATGCCTGTTTTGTTTGCTCCTAGGATGCTCGGTTTTTTTTTTTTTTTTTTTTTTTTTTTTTTTTTTTTTTTTTTTTTTTTTTTTTTTTTTGCAGAAGATGGGCTGTGTTCAGACCAAAACTGGTAGACCAATAAATTGACGCTCTCTTACAGGGGAAGTAAGGAATAAAAGGACCTTTTCTTCACTTCCCACACCCCTGCAGGGAATAATCCGCAAATTACGCAACCAGTTTTTAGAAGTTTATTTATTTACAAAAACCTTATTTGAATCAAGTTTGATCGTCTTTATTTTTGTACCTTCCAATGGATATATTTGGGGATTTGTCTTCAAACAGCAGCTACGGCGAAGATTCTATCGTAGCATAATTCGTTGAATGGAAAAGAAGACCGTATGTATGTATGTAAGAGCCCGTGTAGATCACTAGATCACCTACTAAAGTGGAACGAGTGCGTATTTTTATTGAGGTTTTGGTTGGACAAAGATACCGTTCTTTACTTTATAACACAGATCGGAGATGAAATTAAGTCCACAACATACGGATCACAATAATTCATTCATAATAATTCAGGTTGCAATATCGCAATTCGTATATGAATTTATCTCTCTAGAAATAAAGCAAATAGCAAATGGCAATAATGTGGTGGTTTCTTATTTCCCGTGCTTGATAGCATGATGACACTTGTGTTGTGGACGTCAGACCCGTTTTTTTTAATAGTCGATCCATGAAGAAAATGTAGCTCCTACACAACTCTGTGGTAGCTCCATGGGTAAATCACCCTTATTTTGTCGCCTACGGACACCTCTGAGGATGCTAACGGCGCTATCTGCCAGACAGAATTTATCTCAGAGATAATTTTATCCGCTAGGTATTTCGACATTAATAAAGACTCACATTCTTTATCTGGAGTATAGCGCTATACTCAGTATAACGCTATACTCAGTATAGCTATCCAGCAGTTAATGTAGATAATTGATAAACCGGCCCTAAGTGAGATATTGTTCATCATTAATAAATCTCATCAATCTCATCAAGAAATTTTTCAGTCGTATTTTCAGAAATGAAGCACTAGGGTTTATTCAGTCCAATTCTCTGCTCTCTTTGTGTAAATTCAAATTTTCATTTTTTCATGAAAGACTGGGTTCCCTGGTTTTGGTAGAAAGTATGTAGTAATCGATAAAAATTGCAAAAAATCCTAAGATTCAAAATAGATGTAAAAATTTGTTTTGATAGCAGGGTATTGTTTAGAAAAAGAGTTTTCCATAAAATGGATAGTAAACATTTTCAAAACAATCTGACATAAATATATTACGAGTTACGAAAAATTGCTCAGGCGATCATACTGTATGACTGGAACTTTTATAATTTGATCATTTTTCGTCATTCATCTGTACGATTTCAAGCTGATGTTGGTTGGGTTGTTAGTGGAAGCAGTTAAAGAGAACGAGAAACACTCAACGATGCCAACAGTTCCTCAAAAGGAGCTTCGCCTTTCCGCCTCAGTTCTCATTGTCATCGTTCGTTACGGGAATTGCCATAGAACCATAGACGCACGCATGATGTAGTAAGTATGAAGCTTTCGAGGTAACCTTAATTAGAACCCGGTGGAGAGAAAGCTAACCTGCCTCGCTATTCGGAATGAGTGAAGCTTAGCTCGAGCCCTCTTCACTCTAATTTCCGCCGGGCTAATCTCATTTCGCGGGGGCGACTCTGAGGTTATATCTACCCCTTGAGAGCAGCCGCCAGACGCCTTTAACGGAATTCTTGAGAGGTACCTACCTACATTATTATTTTAGGTTGAGCGGCAACAGTTTCGGTGTTATTGTTCCCACCCCATGCACTCGACCAACGAACGGAATTGTAGGTTATTGTGATAATCGCGATGCCGACCAACACAATACTTCAGTTGTTCTGGTTTTGAGAACCAATTGTAGGCCAGTAATCCATGCCTCCATTTACCAAGAGTGTTATTTCTCATCCTGGAGAAGACATAGACGCTCTGTGGAGATGATATTTTGAGATGGTGAGCCTCAAAGGAGAGCTGGCTGACACCCAAAAGCGTTAGTGTATTGTCCAAATACCGGTGCCAGACAGAAACTCTAGTTTTACGGTAAAAAAGGAATAAATGCCTCAGTGCTTGTGGGACGGAAGCGCCGGTGCTTCTTCCCAAAATTGTTGCTTATAGCGAGCATACAGACCACCAAACTGCATATCAGTCAGATACTTGTCTTCATACTTATTTTGTCTTCATCATTTCTGTCAGCGTTAACTACCATCATAACCTACTGCACTTTTTGTTACCTGCACATTACCTCGCACATTTGGAAAGTATTTGAACAATACAACAGCACTTTTGGGTGGCATTCCCGAACATTTGCTTCAGGGAAGAAGAAGAAGAAGAAAAAACATGCATTTATTCAAAACGAACATCAGAAATTTACAAATTAAGTACTCCACGCCACTCAGTTCCATTCAGAATTCTAGTAAAGCATCTCTAGAGAGTCGAGGCGTACCTAGGTACTCGGAACTCCGCAAGCACCGGACAGATTGCCAAGAAGTGCTCTAGGTCTTCGGGTACGCCCATGTTGCAGAGCGAGCTGATCACAGTGTGTTCCTGCTCATGCGAAACATGAGATCGACTACTGAGCTTCAATAGGTCTCCCCGAACTTTACATACCCAACGCAAAACAAACATCGAGGCTTTTTGCTCCCTATCTGTTAAATCGTTGGATTTGACACTCATATCCAGAAATCTGTATAAGCAACTGGTCGATGAAAGTGCTCTAGTTTTGTGATATCCAAACATGATGCCTTCAATTTCTCCTGAAGCTGCTCCACATTGCCCCTCCATTCACACCGGTCCTCAAAGTGCTCACTAATCGATCAACCAGAACCACCAGATACTTTACAGCACCACCACCAGATACTTTTCAGCTCTCTTTACCAGAATAACCGACTTCGAACGGTTTCATTGGCTACAATCCCAGAAAATCGGCTATCCGGCATCTCTAAGACTATGAGTAGATACTTGACATGTAAACTAAGGGTGAAAAAGAACAAAGGCATTACTGCAGTCTCGAGGTGAATCACACTGTCCGGTGTGTTTCGTGGAAGGAGAAAAATTCTTTTCACGAAATATTTGAAAACTTGTTCAACTATCCGGTACTCCAGGAACCCCCAGACCTGAGCACTGTAACACAAAACCGAGCGGGTAGCTGCCTGGAACACAGTATATTACACACTGACTGGAACGCTGGAGATTTTGAAAAAAGAGCCATAACCAACTGAGATGTTTGTTGGCTCATCTGAGCTGCTGCTGCTCTATCCATCAGGTGATCAGCAAAGAAGAAGCCCGAGGTTAGTATGACGCCCAGATACTTATCCGATCCAACCACTTCCACAGGAGCTTCCAGATAAGTCCATGCTTCACTAACTTTTAGTCTTCTACCACTTCAAAAGACCAGTACCATTTTCTTCGATTTTCCAAGATTAACCTGTAAATACGACTGATTACAGAATTCTTGAAGTGCGTCTATCTTTCCCTGGAGGTCTGGTACAGTCTCTGCTGTGATGACATAGTCACCTGCATACATCAAAATCTTAATAATCGCATCTCCAACTGCAACACCGTGTGGCAATTCACTGTGTAGGCTGTGAATATAAAGCGCAAATGGTAAGGACTCAGCAAACAGCCCTGCCTTACTCCCTTCTGAACTGCAAAGGTGTCAGAGATACCCTTTCTATTCCAAACAGCTGCTCTTCCTTGTGCATACAGAGAATCTAACAAACGTATAAATTTCTGACTCACACCTAATGCTACCAGCCTAAAAACAGCAAATCATGGCACACGTCAAATGCTGCCTTAGAGCCAACAAAAAAGGCATGAAATCTCTTACCTGGCGAGTAGACTTTGAGATGTGCAAGGCTGGTTAGTTTAAATATACAATCGGCTGTCCCATATCCCTTTCTGAAGCCTGCCTGGCATTCACTCAACAGGGCGTTAGTGTTTACGAAATCCTCCAGTCTATCAGCCATCAGGCCAGACAGCAGCTTTGAAACACAATTCATGAACGACAGGCCTATATAATTTTCTACGCAGTTCACTTCTCCTTTTTTATACAAAGGGTAGATAATGGAGAATCCAAAGTCAGTGAGTGCGTTTCCTGTCGGAAACTGCGTTATACAGAACGAGTATTCTTTCAAGAAACTCATCGGGAGTGTTCTTATAGGGTTCGTAGGGAATTCTGTTAGGGGCCAGGCGCTTTATTGTCTTTTCATCTTGACAGAACTTTCTTAAGCTCACTCATTTAGAATGGCTTGTCCAGGACCACTGAATTTCCAGCCTACTGAAAATCGAAGACGGCGGGGGACTCCATATTTATACGCAGACTCCATCCCTAAAGCACCAGTTACTTCCAGCAAAAAGCACCGGAGGTCATGATGGTAGTAAACGTTGACAAATAATGAAAGCAAAATGTATCAGGACAAGCAGATCAGAATGAGTGTATATTTTGATGGTCTGGTTGCTCGCAAGCTCGCAACTCAAAAATAAAATATATCCTAAATCAATCCTCATGGTGCAATACGAACAAATAGCTCAGAATGATGTGCATAATTTGGTGGTCTAGTAGTGACGCACAATAACAGAAAGATGCGTACAGTTTGGTGGTCCGAATGCTCAGTATGCTTTAAGTACCGATCTCTCCGTCCAACAGCACTGGCGCATTTACCCCTTTTCAACCAGTAAACCAGAAGCTTCTGTCTGATAACGTGAGAACTGTAACTGGCATAAAGAAAATTTAAGTGAAATCGTTAGAAACGCAACTATTAAACATAAGCTTTTGTAAGCTGCGAAACTAAATTAAACATATAAAGTGATTTGGAAGTTGGTTTATTGTAAGATGTAATGTTAGGTTTTATGATGATAAAGATTAAATCCGTCTTGCCATTGCCACTTCTTGTAGGCTTTCTGAAGTCCAAGAAAGTTATAACAATTTGATAAAATGGATGGGTAACGATCTGCTATTGATATTGTCAATTTAAAATAAAGTTTGTGTATTTAGGTGGAAATAGCTGTCAAGTTTTCGAGCTTGTGAACCCAAGAGAAATCGCATGAAAATAGAACGCTCATCGGGGACACATCACCCTTGAAGTGGATCGTAAAATGAAGTTAGGTGACAATGTAAGTGATATGAGCTGAGACTTGAAATACCACGTTAAACAGCCATCCCAATGGGAGAGGGTGAATTAAACTACTTTTATTGAATTCAATAAAGTACTTTTGTACATTCACAACTATTCGTACCAACTAAACTCTTTGGTAACTGCTTCCCATTTTTAATTATTTTTCAATTGAAAACTAATTTTTCCTTTGTAAGAGAAGAGTTCTCAATGTGTTTCAGGAGTGGTCTTACTAAGGTGGTTTCAGAATAAATTTTGGAGGTTACAGTAATTTTTATGCGGATTTTTAAAAGATTATTTCATTTTTTTCTTTAGAGGAGTTTATGTTTGTTTGAGCACAGAGGTTCAATGTGAGGTAAGAAAAATTAGAAGCAATGGTGACAATAAGACTTTTATATTTGAACTGGAGGCCTGTTAGGGCTTGGAAAGCCCTAATTTAGCTCACTCAGCTGATCAGAAAATACCCCATCATCTTAATGTCCCAGAGAATCTACCTATCAAATTGCAACTTCTTACAGTGAACAGGAAAGAATTTAGCTCACTCAGCTGATCAGAAAAGACCCCATCACTACGTTTATTACATACCGACACTTTTGCAACAAACTTGGGGCCGCGCTGATTCGGAATCATATTACAAAGACCGTTCTGAATTGAAGTCCGCTAAGTTCTTCAGTTTCAATTTCTTCGTTCAGAAATAACTCTCCTAGATGTTAGTAACTACACTACGTTTCTTACTTACCGTGAATTGATGGCAACTGTTGTTACCGCCACAGCCTAATAAACAACTCTCGTTGATAAGGACCGCCTAGAACACGATCAAGGCGGGTATAGAGACGAACGGCGACACTTTTGCAACAAACTTGGGGCCGTGCTGATTCGAATGAGCCGTCTAACACTGAAATCGGACCGCGAAGTTCTTCACAATTTCAAAGACCGTTCGGAATTATATATAAAGAAGATATGTGCTGCCGATTCGGGAACACAGATTGTGAAGCGGTTATTATATTGATAGTCCAGTCAAAAAACCTAAAAAAATGACCCAACCTCCTAAAAAATCCGAAAGTTTTGAAACTTCGCACACTTATTTAAAGGTACCTAGGGATGAATATACCAAAAGTCCTCATGAATATGAGGCGAGCTCTAGCGGCAATTAGCGAAAACAGGTAACTTTTTTTGGTTTTTTGTTAATATCTCGAGAACCTTTGGTCGGAGGTAAAAGTGTACCGTATACATAATTGAAGCTTAATTAATTCGCAACAAAAATGATTATATACATTTTTCTTGTATTCCTAATGGTTACCAAGTTATAGGACGCTAAATGATAGCGTTTTTTGAAAAATCGCGCTGGCGCGGTACAATATATATGGCATTTCTTATAAGTTTACAATATTTTACCACTTTTTTTTGTATACCAAGGATGAGTGATGAGATAAACTCTACAGCTTTGTATAAAAAGAAAGCCATGATGTATATTAAATAATGAAATACATGAACAACAAATGCTGGGGACATTCCAAGAAAAATTGTGTGCAGAAAAATCAACCAACTCTTGATTGTTTTTTGGTAGAAGGCTCTGCAATCTGCTCATCTTGGTCTGCTTCTGAACTTGCAACCTGAAACACAGTGAGAAGAGGTAAATATGCATGAGATGATGATGTGAGAGAACCATTATACGGATAAGAACATGTAGGTAAGAGAAAGTTGGTAAGCGAGCAGAAAAACAACGTATGAACATTACGACCGATTCATGTATACTATTGCAAGGTATCTGTAGTGGATTTATATAGGTTTGACTTGACGTTGGTAGACCAAGTCGGACATTTATATTCCGATTATGCGGGTTGGTTTCTAGGTCACCCCCGCGAGGAATGCGGGCGGAGCCGCCAAGGTCAACTGATTTCGCGGGCCGGAAGGGTGGATAGTCCGTGTCGCAGCCGCGCGGAGCGCTAGGCTCGTGAACCGAGTGCTGGGTTCGATCAGTTTCGTACTGAGCCGTTTTGTAATATTCCGGCCTTAGATTTACATCTGAAGGAGGAATATACTGAGCTTGGTTGAGGTACTGAAAAGTATCCTCTGCTTTTTGTGCATTTGGAGTGTATTTGACACTCGGATCGACCGTGTAAGCCTGCGTCGGATATCGTGGGTAATCGGACAGCTTGGTCGAATCGAAAAGATCGGCTTCAGAGCGAGTCTGAAAGGTTTGCTCGATCTTTTGTGTAGGTGAGTCTTGTTCGACAGTTTCTCGAACGAATACGTCGGGCGAGAAGGCGATCCGGACGTGTGGATCGCGCCTTGCGCTGATGGTTGGTTCAGCGGACTCACCGGGTGGCCGGTAGGGCGCACTGCGTTGGTCAATCGCCCCGGTCTTGCCGCCTTCCTCCTTCCCCCGCAAGGGGAAGTAAGAAGGCTGACGTTCCATCGAATTTGATCGAGTTTTTGGCTCGTTTCGATGCCTCTACGTGTGAAAAATAGAGGGTTTTGGAAGTGGACTCGCTTGCCGGAGCGTCTTTCCAATGCTCAGACGGCAGGGTCCTACCTCGCAGTCTTAAAAAAGACTTCCGTAGACGGTAAATTAGAGCGTAGGAGCTGAGTAATTTACCGGCGCGCCCCAGCGGTCGACTACGAGCTGAAGGCTGTGTAGTCCGGGTGACACGGCTCGGAAACGTCCCTCGGGCGTACTGTCTAAAGAGAATATCGATAGAAGTACCGGGTGGCGTCCTACCAGGAGATCTACGTTGGGCAATGAGCAGGATGAATAATCACTGGACTCGTAGATGCCAAGGCGAAATCTGTGAGGAGAGAAGGTCTGGCTTGTAGAAAGCAGTGAGAAGCCGTTCTTGAGATGAACTCGCAATGCAGAAGGTTCGTCAGCGTAGAGCGTGTAGAATTCTTCGTACTTCGGAGGTGTCGTCGTCGAGAGCGGAGAGTGGAATGAATTGCCAGGCTCTGAACGAGGTATTTATAACAAAAAGTGGTGTCCACTTTATGGTTAGTATGCAAATTAGTTTCGTCAACTAATTTGGTACGATCAAACTAGCTTCGGATTGGCTCGCTCAATTTCGTAAATTCGACTGTGCAATCTCATTGGTTCGCACAGTGTTTTCCCAGTATTTGGGCATACGATAGCTGAGTTGGTTTTTTCGAGGTGGTTTCTCTGCGTCCGTTGCTTTGACTGGGTCCCGGGGGTGGCTGAACGACCTTGAGTTTTCCTAAGGCGACTTGTTTCGAACTTTTCGTCGCATCTATCTCGCCCAGTAAATGTTTGGGGAGGTCGCCTTGCGTGTTCTCGTTCAAGGCGACCTGTCTCGAGATGTTTGTCGCATCTCTCTCGCCCAGTAAATGTTCGGGGAGGTTGCCTTGTGTGTTCTCGTTCAAGGCGACCTGTCTCGAGATGTTTGTCGCATCTCTCTCGCCCAGTAAATGTTTGGGGAGGTCGCCTTGCGTGTTAATCTTTAATATTTCACTTTTGGGAGAGAATTTAGTATTTTCTCTCCGGTGAAATATTTTGTTTGACGGAGTTGTACTTCGACGTCTTGTAAATATTTTTGTGGTGTGCCTACCTCCTTTTGGTAGCCCTGAAAAGGGCTGTTGAAAAAGGGTGGTGGATTTCACCACAGGGGCCCCCCCAAGACGTCGTGTTATCAACGACGACGCCGATGGGGGAGAACTGGGAGGTCTACCCGGAATTCTCCGTAGGAGAACCTCGCCAGTTGGGGCGGAGGCGGAGGTGCAGGCCTCGCGTCCCGTCCCTGTGGTGCGCCCCGGCCTCGCCGGTTTCGACGAGCGTCGCGGGGCGGCCTTGGCCGGCCCGAGCTCTGCCGACGGGAACCAAACCCGCGAGGGTTTGGCCCGCGGCCGCGGCTGGGCTGTTGCGGAGGAGCCCGGGAGGTGCTGGGCTCTGACCAACCCGCGGTGCTCATCTCTTCCCAGCGAGGAACCGGAACGTCGCCCGAGGAGATCCACTGCCTGGGGGGTGCCGGTAGCTGGTGAGCGGGCGGAGGCGTAGGCAGTGGCTGGGTGGGTGGAGCTGGTGGCTGGTAGGGCTGGGGCCTTGTCCAGACCACCTCCGTGGGAGCTTGGAGCTTGGTCTCCCGTTTCGGCGAAGGCGGTAGTGGGCCGATTGGAGCTGGGAGAGCTTCCTCGGCAAGGAGGAACTCCTCGACCTCGTCGGTCATCATGTTGCCTGTAGTAGGAGTAGAAGCTGCCATGGTTGAGATCGTTATGGTCTCTGGCTGTGGGGCTTTCCATATTTATACTTCTTATTGCTCCTACCCGAGAAAAATGGGCGTGGCTTGTTTCGAGCGCAGTTACCCACTTTCCGTCAAATTTGGTAGATGGAACGCGCCCTCTGGCGGATTTTCGGGGAGTTTTCTCCTTACTTCCTGTCTGATTTTGTAACAGAGATTGTCCCTGCGATACAGCTTCTTCCGAGTGTAGAGTATAAGCTGGCTTGATTTGCTGTTTGGGAACTTTTTTAGTATGTTCGCCAATTTGCACTGTAACCGAAAACTTATCTCTTTTAACTACTTTGAACGGTCCCGTGTAAGGACATTGGAGAGAGGTGAGCTGTGTGGGCACTCTGATATAGACATGAGTACATGTATCCAAGTTTTTGGGCATGTTTACGGCATATTTTGTGTTATTATGTTTAATATGCGTAGGTCGGAAGAAAAGAGGTTCCGAAAGGTTCGTAGAAGTTACGAAAATGTCTCCTGGGAGAGGTACGTCAATCCCGTAAACTTTTTGGAAAGGCGTAGTTTCAGTCGCCGGGTCTACTGCCGTACGCATGGCGAGTAGAACTTTGGGAAGTGCATCGAGCCAATTTTCGTTCTGAGCTTTGAGAGCTTCTTTCAAAGATCTGTTTCTGCGTTCTACCATACCGTTTGTTGATGGTTTGTATGGTAACGTGTGAGTATGTTTTACTCCGAGACGTTCCATAATGGAATTGAACAGATCTGATTCAAATTGGGTGCCCTGATCACTTGTAATGTATTTAGGTACGCCCTTTGAAGCTACCCAAATATTGATAAATGCATTTGTGATTGTGGTTGTTTCGATGTTGTTGAGAGGGACTGCCTCTAGCCAACCCGTTGCTCTATCAACCATCATCAAAATGTAACGTTTCCCTCCTTTTGCTAAAGGTAAAGGTCCGGTAATATCCACGTGTACGTGTGAAAATTTGTTTGCCGTTTCAAATTCGGAGTAAGGGAGCTTCACGGAGCGCGTGATTTTTGCTCGTTGGCAAGTTTCGCATGCTCGAACCCAGTTTGAGACATCTGCACGTAGTCCGTGCCAAAAATATCGTTGTTTAACTTTATACACTGTAGAGTGTATACCTGGGTGTCCCAAATTGTGAATTTGGCTTATTATTTCTTCCCTTATTTCGTTTGGAATATAAGGTCTAGGGTGTCCTAGGTCTAGGTTACACCAAATTTCTCCTTGAGAGAATTCAACTCGTGTGAGTTTCAATTTGTCCTCCGCGGTAGGGGGAGAGCGAATTTGTGAATTTGAAATGTGCAGTAGAAGGTTGCATTCTATTGCAGCCGTAATTTTCGAAATTTCAGCTATGGGTGGACCCTCGTCCGTCTGTGTTGAAATCGATTTCGTTTGAATTTCGACCGGATCGAAGGGTCTGGAGAGTGCGTCGGCGACGACGTTGCTCTCTCCTGAAATATGACGAATGTCACTCGTCATTTGAGAGATGTATGTTAGCCATCTTAATCTCATTTTAGAAAAATGAGCATTCTTTTTAAGCATCGTGCCTAGCAGAGGCTTGTGATCCGAACAAATATGGAAGGATCTGCCGTCCAAGTCGTTGTGCCAGTGAATGCACGCTTGGTAAACGGCGAACATTTCCTTGTCGAAAGATGCTTTGTTTTTCCATTGTTCTGGAATCTCTTTGCTGAAAAATCCCAATGGTTGGTACGATTTCGAGCCATGTTTGTCTGTAATTTCTTGTTCTAGTGCCGCTCCGATGTGTGTGTCGGACGCGTCACAGACCAATCTCCACTCCGCCGTAGGGTGTGGGTGAGCAATGTTATGCAATGTTGCTTTGATCATTGCTTGCTTTAAGCTGTTGAAAGCTTTTTCTCTCTCTGATGTCCATTCGATAGGTGTTCTGTCATTCTTTTTGTTTGACTGAATGGAGTCATACAGAGGTTGTGCCGTGTGAGCGAATTTGCTTGAGCATGCTCGGTAGAAACCACACATACCTAGGAATCTGCGTAGACTTCGTACGTCCACTGGCCTAGGAAATTGTTCTATGGCTTCTATTTTGTCTCGTTTAGGAATTATTCCCTCCTTCGAGATAGTGAAACCTAGGAAATCGACGGTAGGTTTCGAAAAAACGCATTTATCAAAACCTACTCGAAGTCCGTGTTCCCCTAGTTTGTCAAAAATTCGTTGTAGGTGGTTCATGTGTTCGTTATAATTCTTCGAAGCCACCAGGATGTCATCTAGATAGACAAATGCGAAATCAAATTTTCGCATGATGCTGTCCATGTATCTTTGCCATGTTTGAGCCGCTCCGGCTAAACCCATGCTCATTTTCTTAAACTCATAAAGACCGAAAGGTGTAATAATCGCAGTTTTATGAGCGTCATCTGGGTGCATCGGGATATGATAATACGCTGATTTTAAATCTATTGTTGAATAGATTTGCGTATCATGTAAATTCGCTTGGAACGAGCGAATGTGAGGAGGAGGGTAGGCGTCTTTCTTCGTTTTCGCGTTGAGGAAACGGTAATCGCCGGTGATTCTCCATGACCCGTCCTTTTTTGGCACACAGTGTAACGGAGATGCCCATTCGGAATCCGATGGTGCAATTATGCCTTCTGAAAGCATTTCGTCAAAAGTCTTTTTGACTTGAGCTCGTTTCTCACCTGCCATGGGTCTAGCTCGGAAGTGTACTGGGGTTCCCTCCGTGGTTATACGGTGGTAAACCCCGTTGTTTTTCCATTTACCATTAATTTTGCTCATTTTATCATTGTATTTGTTAATGATAGAGCGAATGTTTTCGTCCTCCGTGATTTGCACGTCCTCTGGTTGAGGTGTATTGTCACGGTGAGGGATAGTAGCTGCAATTTGTTCGTCAGTGAACTTTTTGTTCATGACTGCAGCTATTTTTTGATCGGCATAGCACTTCATTTTATCTTTATAAATGTACTTGTGTTTGACCCGTATTCCGATATCCCAAGATTCGAGGAATGGGATACCTAGGATCGCTAGATCAACTTTCGTGATCATAAACTCGGTGGTCATGTCCCCGAGGCCGATGTTAATTGTTGTGTCAGCTCGCCCTAGTGTATCGATAGGGGCTCCGTTAGCTGCTGTGAGCTTAACGTTGGACTTGAGAATTTTCAAGCCCAATTTTTTTGTGACATTGTGGGGCAGAATGTTCACTTCTGCTCCCGTGTCAATGAGAAATTCAGTGCCATTTAGTTTGCACTTGAAAAAAAGCCTTTTATACTCAGTAGACTGCCGGCGTATAGGCTCAGATACGCTGGCAGTTATTCGTTTTCCGAACTCTCTGTGTCGGAGGTTGGAATGGTACTTCCTTGTACCGGCTGCTGAGTATTTTCGGTAGAAACCCGGGTTTTAGGTTGGCTTATAGTCGCAGCCTTTTTGCTAGTTTTGGAAGCAGTGTTTGTCTTCCAAGTGCAGTGTTCTGGGTCTGCACATTTGCGAGTTTCGTTACCGAAACGTACGTGGTTTCGACAGACGTAGGCCATCGGTTTGTGAGGTTTACTCTCCACTGGTTGGTGTTTGAACTCAGCTTGTTTCGAGAGGGCCTTTTTGAAACCAGTATTTATGGGTTTCGGAGTAGATTCAACTCCTCGTATGTTCAGAGAAGTATTCTCTGCTCTGTACGCGTGTAGCGTATCAGCTAGGTCGAGCCGGGAGGTCGTGGTAGGCTGAGCTGCGACCATACCTCGTGCTTCGATGGGAAGAGTCTCAATCCACTTTTGAGTGATGAGAGCTTCCGAAAAGTACCCAACAGCTTTCGAGTACATTTCGTGGTACTTGGTGCTGGGTTTTTTGGCGAGAGATGCGGGGTCCTCGAGTGCGAGGAGCCTGTCCTGTAAAGACAACCCATATTCTCGTAGGAGGCGCTGTTTGGCCTCTTCGTAGGGTGCGTGAGGTGCTGTGAGGTAAGCTGAGTCGATAGCTTCCCTCATTTCCTCTGGTACCCACTTGTATATAGCTGAGAAGCATTCGTTTTGCGTTCTCATGTGTTTTCTCACGCAGTATTGATCGAACTCGGCGAGTGCACGATCAATATTCTTCTTTTGGAAGACTGGTTTTTGATAATCTCCCATCTCCTCTAAAAGTGCTTGAAAACCACTGTTTGTAGAGGGATGTTGCGTGAGATGTGGGGCGTAGAGGCCCGGCGGGGGTCGCACGCCCGCAGTGGTTCCCTGAAATCCACTAGCTTCATAAGAGGGAACGAAATGCTCCGTGTTGAGCCTGTTCAAAGGCGGGGTCACCATTTGTAGTGGATTTATATAGGTTTGACTTGACGTTGGTAGACCAAGTCGGACATTTATATTCCGATTATGCGGGTTGGTTTCTAGGTCACCCCCGCGAGGAATGCGGGCGGAGCCGCCAAGGTCAACTGATTTCGCGGGCCGGAAGGGTGGATAGTCCGTGTCGCAGCCGCGCGGAGCGCTAGGCTCGTGAACCGAGTGCTGGGTTCGATCAGTTTCGTACTGAGCCGTTTTGTAATATTCCGGCCTTAGATTTACATCTGAAGGAGGAATATACTGAGCTTGGTTGAGGTACTGAAAAGTATCCTCTGCTTTTTGTGCATTTGGAGTGTATTTGACACTCGGATCGACCGTGTAAGCCTGCGTCGGATATCGTGGGTAATCGGACAGCTTGGTCGAATCGAAAAGATCGGCTTCAGAGCGAGTCTGAAAGGTTTGCTCGATCTTTTGTGTAGGTGAGTCTTGTTCGACAGTTTCTCGAACGAATACGTCGGGCGAGAAGGCGATCCGGACGTGTGGATCGCGCCTTGCGCTGATGGTTGGTTCAGCGGACTCACCGGGTGGCCGGTAGGGCGCACTGCGTTGGTCAATCGCCCCGGTCTTGCCGCCTTCCTCCTTCCCCCGCAAGGGGAAGTAAGAAGGCTGACGTTCCATCGAATTTGATCGAGTTTTTGGCTCGTTTCGATGCCTCTACGTGTGAAAAATAGAGGGTTTTGGAAGTGGACTCGCTTGCCGGAGCGTCTTTCCAATGCTCAGACGGCAGGGTCCTACCTCGCAGTCTTAAAAAAGACTTCCGTAGACGGTAAATTAGAGCGTAGGAGCTGAGTAATTTACCGGCGCGCCCCAGCGGTCGACTACGAGCTGAAGGCTGTGTAGTCCGGGTGACACGGCTCGGAAACGTCCCTCGGGCGTACTGTCTAAAGAGAATATCGATAGAAGTACCGGGTGGCGTCCTACCAGGAGATCTACGTTGGGCAATGAGCAGGATGAATAATCACTGGACTCGTAGATGCCAAGGCGAAATCTGTGAGGAGAGAAGGTCTGGCTTGTAGAAAGCAGTGAGAAGCCGTTCTTGAGATGAACTCGCAATGCAGAAGGTTCGTCAGCGTAGAGCGTGTAGAATTCTTCGTACTTCGGAGGTGTCGTCGTCGAGAGCGGAGAGTGGAATGAATTGCCAGGCTCTGAACGAGGTATTTATAACAAAAAGTGGTGTCCACTTTATGGTTAGTATGCAAATTAGTTTCGTCAACTAATTTGGTACGATCAAACTAGCTTCGGATTGGCTCGCTCAATTTCGTAAATTCGACTGTGCAATCTCATTGGTTCGCACAGTGTTTTCCCAGTATTTGGGCATACGATAGCTGAGTTGGTTTTTTCGAGGTGGTTTCTCTGCGTCCGTTGCTTTGACTGGGTCCCGGGGGTGGCTGAACGACCTTGAGTTTTCCTAAGGCGACTTGTTTCGAACTTTTCGTCGCATCTATCTCGCCCAGTAAATGTTTGGGGAGGTCGCCTTGCGTGTTCTCGTTCAAGGCGACCTGTCTCGAGATGTTTGTCGCATCTCTCTCGCCCAGTAAATGTTCGGGGAGGTTGCCTTGTGTGTTCTCGTTCAAGGCGACCTGTCTCGAGATGTTTGTCGCATCTCTCTCGCCCAGTAAATGTTTGGGGAGGTCGCCTTGCGTGTTAATCTTTAATATTTCACTTTTGGGAGAGAATTTAGTATTTTCTCTCCGGTGAAATATTTTGTTTGACGGAGTTGTACTTCGACGTCTTGTAAATATTTTTGTGGTGTGCCTACCTCCTTTTGGTAGCCCTGAAAAGGGCTGTTGAAAAAGGGTGGTGGATTTCACCACAGTATCAATAAAAACATATTAAAAACAATACAAAAGTGCAATCTCACCTGACTTCTGGCTGTCTCTGTTTCTTCAAGGTTTATGACATCGGGATCATCAGGGTCATCAAAGTCTTCTTCGAGGGTGGAAGTAACACCATTCAAGCATTCGCCATGGCAGTTGTGTCTGTTCCCACATCCTCTGTACATTTGCAACAAATGAAGTTGAGGACAGCTTCAGGTGCTGCTGGATCCTCTGTTGTCACAGTGATCAGCCGATCGCTTTCCAACTTCCAACCCCACTGCACAGGAGGAAGTTCATGCCCAAGCCAAAATTGAAATTGGTGGTACAATCGAAATACGTGCTGTCTTGCTGCTCTTGGTGGTTATCAACCCTTTCACAATATTTCAGAGGATTGCCATCAACAAGCAGAGTGCTGAGGATTTGGAGTTCTACTTACAGCATGAGCTTGCCCCTTACACTGTCTTTATTTGAGGAGGCAGGAATGCGGAAGACAAAGGAATCTACCTTGTACAATGCCTTCACTCCATTACAAGAAAATGTTAACCTAGTCAATTTTGACATTGTTTTGGATGGAGGCTTACTATTACACAAGGTGGTGTGACCCAAAGATTTGCCAACAATCTCAACCATCAGCCAGTGTTATTTAACCTATGTTCTCAAGCATTATGGTGGCAACAGCTGCACGGTGGTGTTTGATGGTTATTCAGCCGCCCTTTCAAGTAGAAAGAGAGCTGAAAAAAGCCGAAGGTACAAATCAAAGAGGTCAGTTGACATTAACTTTGGAGAAAAAACAGTAGTAACAGTCAAACAGGATGACTTTCTTTCTAACGAAAAGAATAAATCTAGACTAATTTCTTTCCTCACAACTGCCCTTACCAGCCATGGAGTTGAAACAGAACAAAAATCCAGTGATGCTGACACATTTATCGTCTGAACAGCACTCGCAAATCCTTCACTTGTGACAAAGTAGCAATAGTCAGTGAAGATGTAGATCTGATTATTCTCCTCATGGCCTCAACTCCAACTGAACAAAACATATTATTTGTTAAATCAAGCCATGGTAAAGTAGGAAGGAAAGTATATTCAAGCCAGCAATCGCACACTTCGAGAATGAAGGACAGCACACTTCTTGTGCATGCGTTCAGCGGATGTGATACGGCTGCATATCTAAAAGGGAAACTCTACTGTTTCAAATTGTTCAAGAAGCAAGCTGAACTGCAAGGTATATTTAACAGCCCAAGTTCATCCTGTGAGGCTGTAGCTGCTACTGGAAACAAAATATTCCTGGCATTGTACAATGCGCCCAGGAAGAAAACCTATCTTAACATGCACCAGTATAATGCTTTCACCAAGTCTGTATCTAATGCCAAGCCCGACCTTTCTGCTCTGCAACCCACAGAAGGAGCAGCAAGACAGCACGCATTTCGAGTGTACCACCAAATTCAATTTTGGCTTGGGAATGAACTTCCTCCTGTACAGTGGGGTTGGAAGTTGGAAAGCTATCGGCTGATCACTGTGACAACAGAGGATCCAACAGCACCTGAAACTGTCCTCAACCTCATTTGTTGGAAATGTACAGGGGGATGTGGAAACAGATGTGGTTGTCGAAAGTCAGGAATAATGTGTACAAGCGTTTGTCACAACTGCCATGGCAAATGCTTGAATGGTGTTACTTCCACCCTCGAAGAAGACTTTGATGACCCTGATGATCCCGATGTCATAAACCTTGAAGAAACAGAGACAGCCAGAAGTCAGGTGAGATTGCACTTTTGTATTTTTTTAATATGTTTTTATTGATACCTTGCAATAGTATACATGAATTGGTCGTCATGTTCATACGTTGTTTTTCTGCTCGCTTACCAACTTTCTCTTACCTACATGTTCTTATCCGTATAATGGTTCTCTCACATCATCATCTCATGCACATTTACCTCTTCTTACTGTGTTTCAGGTTGCAAATTCAGAAGCAGACCAAGATGAGCAGATTGCAGAGCCTTCTACCAAAAAACAATCAAGAGTTGGTTGATTTTTCTGCACACAATTTTTCTTGGAATGTCCCCAGCATTTGTTGTTCATGTATTTCATTGTTTAATATACATCATGTCTTTCTTTTTATACAAAGCTGTAGAGTTTATCTCATCACTCATCCTTGGTATACAAAAAAAAAGTGGTAAAATATTGTAAACTTATAAGAAATGCCATATATTGTACCGCGCCAGCGCGATTTTTCAAAAAACGCTATCATTTAGCGCCCTATAACTTGGTAACCATTAGGAATACAAGAAAAATGTATATAATAATTTTTGTTGCAAATTAATTAGGCTTCAATTATGTATACGGTACACTTTTACCTCCGACCAAAGGTTCTCGAGATATTAACAAAAAACCAAAAAAGTGACCTGTTTTCGCTAATTGCCGCTAGAGCTCGCCTCATATTCATGAGGACTTTTGGTATATTCACCCCTAGGTACCTTTAAATAAGTGTGCGAAGTTTCAAAACTTTCGGATTTTTTAGGAGGTTAAACCTTGTTTTGACTGGACTATGACATTTTATGTCTTTACTTTGGAAACGAAAAAAGCGTTAAAAAAAAGCATTACGGTTGGTTTTCTGATGGTTTCCGCTTACAACCGAGTAGTTGCTAGGGAAATGGTACTTTGTCGTTTTTCATCCCACAAAATTCGTTGACCATTCGTTCGAAAGCTCTCGATTTATGCAACTATATTACGTTAACTACTATGAAGTGTGTGGCCAACAAGCTGAGTTATGAGCATGGTTATATGAATAATTGTTTACACATAGGTGATCATTCTCAATAATTGATGTTGTGAACATGATTGCAACCGCTTGTTAATTTCTGATGATTTCATTGAGCTGGTGGTTCGATGATTTGATTCATAGCAGGTGATCCGAATATTGCGAGAACGGTTTGATTTGTGATGTGGTTTGTAAATCATTTTAATAGGTAATTTCTATACTTTACACTATAGGAAGCTGTAATTTCGTATTAGCCTCTTTAGTACATTTACTTGAAGATGCCCAGGGTCCGGTCAGATGAGTGGCTCTTAAAGCTAATTTCTGTGCTTTACCCTCTAGGAAGCTATGATTTTGTATGTAGCCTCTTTAAGACATTTACTTGACGATGCCCAGGGTCCGGATCAGCTGAGTGGCTCTTAGAGCTTGCATACGAGTCTGCAACACATACGAGTCTGCAACTAAAGACATAAAATGTCCCAATGTGTTGCGGACTCGTATGCAAACGTTTCTGATTTACAAATACATGTTTCAAAGATGATTCATTTTTTTTAGTGGTTCCGCTTCATAACTCGTTAAAGTCTATTTTGTTTACAATATTTTCCAAAGTATTGTAACCATTTGACATCTGGATTCCAGGTACTAAATATAAATTATTAAAAAACCATATGTTATTGAAATAATAAAGATAAACAATTTTCGATGAGAAATCAAACCAAATGGGTGTTTTCTGTACAATTAATAATAATCTAGGTTTTACCTACATCTAACGATAACAAATAGACTATTTACATACCAAGCCGTGCAATCCTTGAGAATCTAATAGAAATAGAATGAAAACAGTACTGGTAGTGCTTCTTTAGTGGATTTTGCGTTCACAGATGCGCAGAGCGTAACATTGATCCGGCAGATATTAAATTCATTGTGAGCTGTCTAGAACCTATCTTGCACAACCGGTGAGAATATTGTAGGAGTCAGATGAAAACTACTGATTTTACGGGTGTTATTAAGATCTACAAGAAACCAAGAGCTGTTCATTCCCTAGTTCCATGCAGCTAACTATCGTAACAATGGCTCTATTGTGTGTATGCAGAGCTCGGCCAACTTCATCGCTCATCGAATAGACCTTTGTCACTCGCCTCCTACCCAGGCTAATCACAATGTAAAGTTTCGTGGAAACCATAGCGTCCGCATGTACTCTAGTTCATCACTCTTCTTTTCTATTTTAAAATGGTGATACTATGATATTTCTTATTAAAAAATAATAAGAGGAAAGAAATAAAAAATACACACACGTATGCAAGCACGGGCGCGCGCATAAACACACACACAAAACTAATACGCACGCACGCACGCGCTCAAATACACACATACACACAACTAATGTTACGTGTAATTTATTAGATTTTTTATGCGTAGATGCCTTCACTAAAATGTATGGTTTTCCAATTATTCCATGACGGTTTTAGTAACAATTTCGTTTACAATGATCCAATGAAAAAAAAAAAAAAATAATAATAATAATAATAATAATTGTGTTCTATATTGAAAACAATAACTGTTTCTAGGATTAATAATTATCAAATATTTATCCTTATTTATTGAAGGGATCAGATACGTACTTAGTAGTAACGTACGAGTACAAAACATAAGTGTGTAGTTTTTGCTTCCGTGCCTACCTACCTACTAAAATGTATGGTTTTCCAATTATTCCATGACGGTTTTAGTAACAATTTCGTTTACAATGATCCAATGAAAAAAAAAAAAAATAATAATAATAATAATTGTGTTCTATATTGAAAACAATAACTGTTTCTAGGATTAATAATTATCAAATATTTATCCTTATTTATTGAAGGGATCAGATACGTACTTAGTAGTAACGTACGAGTACAAAACATAAGTGTGTACTTTTTGCTTCCGTGCCTACCTGTCGTAGACAAGGTGGAAAAAACTCATCAAAGGTCAGTTCAAAATTAGTTTGCGAGAAACAAGATAATGCTAATTTGAAGTGTCTACGAAATGAAACAATTTGAACTGATAATTGAAACTTTCAGACAAAACATTATATGTGTCTTATTCTATTGAAAATACATTCATAATACGAAATACGTTCATTTAAAGCTTTCAATGAGAACAGAGAAGAGAAAATTCCAATTTTAGGAAATGGGGTGTCTTTAAATAATATTTTACAGCATATAGTCCAGACTTAGCTGACTAGAGTAATTGATGTATATCAGAAGTCTGCTAAAATAAGGGTGGCACATAACTTCATCGTGTACGTAACATGAATACATAGATCATAGTATTATTACTTAATCTTGAAAGATAAACCATTTAATCGCTGTAAATGTCATCAAAATAGAATGAAAACTGTAGAAGTCATACTTCTGTTACAAGGAGCAATTTGAGGTAAGCACAACAGCTATAATTATGATACGAACGTGAAAACTAAGACATCCAAAGGGCGATGATTAAATTCGTATATTCCCTACTTCCTGTACACCAAACTAGAGCAAGACCAGACGACTTGATAGTGAGAAAACTATGCTAAATGGATTTTACGTTTGGATGTGCAGAATGGAGTATTGTTTTGTGAACAGTAAAACTGATAGGGGGTCATCTCCAGTAAAATCCCCATGTGTCATTAAAGTTTCATCAAAATCGGATGAAAACTGTAGGAATTAAGCTTGTTACAAGGATTTTTGAACATAAAGACGGACAGAATGACACTAGATGAAAGTTGTTTGGAATGGTCTAACACGTGTAGGTACCAGCTTGTAGGATCCTTAAGCCTTGGTGGTCTTAAGGTTGAGTGTTTGATGCGGGAAGAATAAAGAATTACTCCTTTTTTCTCCAGTCTTGCTATGCATTTCGAGTCTAATTTTGCTCAACTCTTAATCAGGCATTTCAATAGTAGGGTGACATTGCACCTAACAAACAAGAAACAAAGTTTGCTGGTTTTACAGGGTATAGAGCTAGAGAAGGTATCCCTACTTGTCGTCATTTGAGGAAACATCTCAAGATAAAAGTAAGAAGAAAGAGTACGAAGCAGAGAAAATAAATTGAGAGGAAAAAAAATAATTAAATAAAATAATTTAAAAAAAAATATGAAAAAATGAATAAATAAATTTTATATAAATTCAAGTACCTTCGTTTCAGTTGAGGTCTGATCAGGTATATGTAGGTGAAACCTTAACATACCTCAACTGAAACGAAGGTACTCAAATTTATATAAAATTTATTTATTTTATCTTATTTTGTTTTGTTTTTATTTTTGTTTATTTATTTATTTATTTTATTTATTCATTTTTTTCCTCTCAATTTATTTTCTCTGCTTTGTACTCTTTCTTCTTACTTTTATCTTAAGATGTTTCCTCAAATGACGACAAGTAGGGATACCTTCTCTAGCTCTATACCCTGTAAAACCAACAAACTTTGTTTCTTGTTTGTTAGGTGCAATATCACCCTACTTTTGAAATGCCTGATGAAGAGTTAAGCAAAATTAGACTCGAAATGCATAGCAAGACAGGATAAAATAACCACCAAGGCTTAAGGAACCTCCAAGCTGGTACCTACCTACCTAGAACATTTTTTTTTTTTACATATAAGTTTTTTACACCCAGCTTTTAGAAACCTAGAATAACGATTTTATTCAAGTTAAAAATTCAGTTTCAAGCATTTCTAAGCCACCACATTTGATTTACATTACAGCTAAAATATGAATTGTTTTATAACGATTTTACGGTGTTTGTAGAACTGAGAAAACGAAGGCGTTCGGGAAAGTCGCTTCTGCGGGGCTTAGGAAAGGAGATGAAATGAGGAGGCGCCTGAGGGAAGAACCGCAGACACCCAGTTGACCGCTTCGCTGGGGCGGCGAAGGGGAATAATTTCCTGGCCCCTTGAGCAGTCAATCCTACGGACAGGCATCTCTGGCAGAGGATGACCGCAGATCGATCAAGAAAGTGTTTTCTTGACACAGGGCCAACCTTACTACACTGTTCGGTAAACATTGTGCAGCACATAGATCATAAGAACACAGTAAAGACCGAAGCTCTTTAATCAACATCGACACTATGGGAAAACTGGAAATATAGGTACTCGGTAACTACAAAATAAAATAATATATGAAGCGAGTAGTTTCAAAACTGGCTCAATCCATACTTGAAAAATTTTCAGGAAACACAAAAACGTTTCCCTGTACAGCAATCCATTTTAACCACGTTAGTTCCATTTCATTGCTTAAACTGGAGGCCCTAGAGTGTTTAATCACAAATTTTTACTTTAAAAATGGTCTGGGTTCCTTAAGATTCAAAATCAAAGTTTGGATTGAGCCGGTTTTGATTAAATTCGGGTAGTTTGACTTAGGTCTGTTGCCATATTCCTAAGAGTATCCTCTAAAATTCTATTATTCATGTCGGTATTCACATTTTTTCGGTATTTATATGTCAAGAAGCTTGTAGGTTGCAAAAAAGACGACTACATAGCAACAGCCTATGTAGAAACCAGGCTTGTAGAAACATTTGAGAACTTCTTTAATTAAAAAAAAAAAAACCCCGAAAAATGATAGAATATTGAGTAATATAATATTAAACAGTAAAGAGCAAAAAAAAAAAAAAAAAAAAAAAAAAAAAAAGTTCATCGCGGGAAAATGGGTGAAACTGTGTACACCAGAACAAAAACGTCCACAACTGAGAAGCATGGATTGGGCCAGTTTTGACACGAAACCACCACTTCAGCAGTGGGGTTTTTCAATTGGATTGAACTGGATTTGGTCCGTAAGACTTCAAAAGGTGATAGAGTGCATCGTGAACTTGAAGAAATTGGAAAAAAGTGTATTTCGAAAAAATGTGGATTGAGCCGGTTTTGAAACTACTCGCCTCATATATCTCGGCGGTAACTATTTTCAGTCACACAATATGACGGAAATTGGAAAAATTAGTTAGGATTCCGTTATAGAAATATGATGTCCCCAAGGTTTCAGCGAAATGTTCAGCAAAAATCCTTTTCAATAGAAAGTTCCAGTCATGTAGCATGATCGTATGAGCGAATTTTCTAAATTATCGTATTTTATCAGGTTGAATTGTTTTGAAATTTGTACTTTTTGGATGCAAAGAAATTGTTAACTATTAGTTTTATGACAAAAGCGCGTTCTAGATAATAATCTGCTATTCAAAAAGTGATTTTGGATTTTTAGCGTTTTTGCAGGTTTTATCGATTTTTTAAAGCAAATTTTGATTAAATTTAAGTAAATTTTCAATTTTTTAATGTTCTATTTTATAGTCAATAAACTTTATTCGATTAATATCCTACTAATATATATATATATATATATATATATATATATATATATATATATATATAGATATATCAATTAAACGATTTTTAGCCATTTTTAGTGATTTTTTCAGCACATTTTTTGAAATTGGATCAATTTAATGTGCTCAAAAAGTGCTGGCCAACGAACTCATCCTTTCGTTCAGAATGCTTGATTATTTGGCGCAAGAACGGAATTTTCATCTCAATCCTAAGGAGAGTTATCGTCTGGAATGACACATATATAAATAAACATACACACACACACACACACACACACACACACACACACACACACACACACACACACACACACACACACACATACTTTTTTTTTTTTTTTTTCTAGAAAACTCCCCTCAAAGACGGAGGGGGCACGCCATTAAGAAAAAAACGAAAAAACTAAATTAAAAAGTGGGGAGGACGCCCAGGTTTACCCGACGCCGGCTCTAGGGATTAGGGAAGTTGAGGAAGATGGAGGAGGGAGAGAGGGATGAAAGGAAGTGCCCCTATAGAATGACCACCAATTAAGGTAAGAGCCCCGAAGGACGCGGGTGGTGATACCACGGAGCACTCCTGCCGAGATGCCCAACTCGAGAAGCTCCGTGGCACTTTTCCCGCACCACACCCCGCGCCATGACACGGTCGCGGCCATGACCTTGATGTTATTAGGCGCCACTCCTTTTAGCTCAGATATCGCTTGCCGCAGGTCGTTCCTATCATATTTACTTATTTTAGCCCTCCAGGTCTGCTCCATGTCCATGCTGCCAGATACAACTTGGACATCCAGGATTATGGCAGACCCATTGGGCTTGATGGCAACACGACATCTGGCTTCTTGCCCCGGTCACTCGGCATATGGTACAGTCTCTCTCTCTCCACATCCCAGCCGCTGGATGACAAAGCACCTGCTATCTGCTTGGCAACCGCATCATGACGCAGAATGCGGCCACCATGAGTCCGTGGACACTGCTGCACCACATGATACAGGTTCTCATTTTTACCCCGACAGGCACGGCAAAGAGTGTCAACTGTCCCACGACTACCCCTCGAACACCTCACCGAGGTGGCTAGGGTAGCCACCCGGACGGCGTGAAAATGGCGATAGTCGCGGGCCCCAATGCCCTCTGAAGCCCATTCCACCCACTGGGAAGAAATGGGGGATTCAGAGCACTGTCGGAGTTCCTTACCATCCACTGAATCATGCAGAGCAGCAGCGAACTCAGCAGATGAGCTGGGTTTGGGAGCAGTTGGTGTTGCTCGGTCGCACCACAGCAACTGTTGCCTGACAAAATCAAGGTCAGCAGCAGTGCGGGCGACCTCCCGGCTAGAGCCCCTTAGGGCAAGCAGGCGCTGGCGGCGTAAAGATGGGATAGCGGCTGAGAGAGAGACAATGCCAAGCCCACCGGCCTTGACCGGTGCATGGATATAGGCACTTGGGACACCAGGTGGAAAGCCTAGCCAAGAGCGCACAGCAGAGCGTACTTCGCGGTCTAACTCAAGCAGCCTCCCCGCAGTAAGCCTGCCAAAGACTAGCCCATAGGTTAGCTTTGGCAGTAAGCATGTGCGAAGGAGGCGCAGCTTCTGCTGTGGCTTCAGTGGAGCCTTGGTGACACGAGCTAGTGCTCCACCAAGGTCCACACGGCTTGCAGCAATGGTAGCAACACCCATGAAGTCGACTCCAAGGTACCGCCAGACCTCCAGCACGGATCGGGCAGGGATGGAAGTTTGTCCTAAGACAAAACACTCCTCTCGGCTACCTTCACTTTATGCTGGCGACCCGACGGGACCAAGGAGACCGACCCACACTTAGCTGGGTTTACCACCAAACCACACCTGGCTAGCTGCTCAGCAAATGCGTTGAGGGAGATCTGCAAGCCCTCACGGGTTTCTGCGAGTAGGATGACATCATCAGCAAAAGCCAATGCACCTACTCGCACCCCAGGGGCGAGATCAAACCCTATTTCAGCTGGTAGCTTACCCAAGGCCGTATCCACGACCAGGTTAAAGAGGAGTGGCGACAGAGGATCCCCCTGGCGTACCCCGCGCCCAATAACAACATCCCCTGACATCTCACCTCGTGCCTCGAGGACCGTCACGCCTTCCTGGTACAGACAGGCAACATACTCAACTAAACGAGCAGGTGCCCCGACACCACGAAGACAATCGGTCAGGGCAATGTGGCTTACTGTGTCAAAGGCCTTAGCGACGTCCAGAACGGCAAGGTGGAGCTGCCGTTTCTTGATACGGGCCAGCGAAATGACAGTTTGGAGAACTGTTAGATTCTCCGCTGTGCCATCTGCTGGCCGAAATGCTCTCTGGACGTCACCCACGACACCAGCCACTTGGAGGCGAGATGCCAGAACCTTTTGGAAGTGGCGGAAGACCACCGACGAAATAGAAATTGGACGGTAGCCTCCAGGCCCACTTCCCCCTTTCTTTGGGATGAAAATTGTCCGGGCACAGGTCAACGCTTTTGGGGGTCTTCCAGATAGTAGCAACAGGTTGAGGATGAGCAGCCTAACATTCTTTGGAGCTTTATTCCAGCGTCGGGCGGATATACCATCGGGTCCAGCAGAAGTGGAGTTTTTGACACGGCACTTATGTGCCTCGTCATGAAGCACCGGTGTGCACATGATGCTGCGTAAGGAGTCCCTGGTGGAAGCTGGGGGTACAACTGGCTCACCAGAGTTGTGGCTGGGAGCACTCATAAGTGGCTCCCAGTAATCCACAAACTCCTGGAGGGGGGGTATAACTTGTTCTTCCCCAGCTCCCTCCAGTACCTCCGCAGCTGCACGAGCCGGATGCTTCCTCCACAATCTCTGGACACGCTGGTATTCCCGCCTCCTTGCTTGCTTAGCTGCTCTGCGACCTCCACGAGGCACCACATTAGGAGGAACTCCTCCCTGGTGCCTCGCCACGGTCGCTTCCTCAACCTGCGGGAAGATCCTCTGCACATAGGCCGCGACCTCGTCCTCCAAGCCGTTTGGCCCCTCAACAGCCCGCCTCGCCAGATCCTGCAGGTAGGCACTCTCATAACCAACAATATTGCCTACCTGCTCCCCGAGCCTCAATACTTCAGTCTTCAAGTCTGAAAGAAGACCGGAGGTCACGGGGGAGGATTGCTGAATGGCGGGCTGTTGTCCCACGTCTGCCGGAGATGCGAGAGAGGCCCCACTGCTCTTTGCAAGGATTGCATCCTGGACAAGCTGCTTGTAGTGGGGCCTCAGGCGAAGAGATTGGATGGCAGAAAGCGTGCGCATGGGAAAACGTTGCTGCAAATAAACATTAATTCGACGTACCCCATTGCGCACAGCTTCCGCCTCTTCTGCTGCCATTCGCCGCAAATCCTCAGAAGCATACCTGGGCCGGTCTCGCTCTATACTAATTGCTGCGTTGGCCTCTACAGGATGCTTCTGCCAGACGTGGGCCCCAAGGCCACGCTTGGTGCTAAAGGCTCTTTCACAATGGGCACATTGGTGGGCATTAATTGGGGCTGTGGAAGAGGAGGAGGGATAGGATGAAGATGAAGATGATGAGGGAGAGGATGGCCGACGCCCCTGCCTGGAGCGCACCCGAGCGCCTCCCCTAAGACCCCGTGTGCCAATGGGCATGCGGGGGTTATGAGGCTCATTATTTTCGCTGTCCATAACGGGGGAGACACAGTAAGAAGGGTCGGGAGAAACGTTGACACGAGCCTCCCCCCTAATCGCCAGCGGGTCATTTTGCCACCCTCTGTTCACCCAGAGGGCGCCCGGGTTGCACGACGGGGACGTATGACCATGACTTGGGTAGGGATTTGAAGGAGCTCCGAAGAGATAAAAACACCAACAGTTACCCTACCCCAGCAACCCACACACACATACACACACACGCACACACACACACACACACACACACACACACACATATATATATATATATATATATATATATATATATATATATATATATATATATATGAAAAAACGTCACACTCTAGAGTTCGTTTCAGAATGCCTCAAAACGGATTTTAATGATAAATTTTTCAAAAATTTCGATTTTAAAATTTTCTGAGCCATTGCAATAGCTTCATTTTTTACGAAAATTCGTCAAAAGGTCAAGTACTTAGATATAATCACATATAATATATGACAACAAACGAATGATATTTATAACAAACGAAGAATAAAATAAATTTAAATATACCCAGATATATCACTCTTAACACAGAATGTGTTTAACCTTCGGCATCTCCAACCGAAAACGAAACGTTTATGTGTAACGAAAATTTGTTGCAATAATTTCTGATGATTCGAATCCGAGTCGTTGCTGGGGAATCGGTACTACGTCATTTTTCATCCTACAAAATTCTTCGAACATTCGTTCGAAAGCTCTCAATTTATCCAACCATATTATGTCTACTGCGAAGTGCGTGGCCAACAAGCTGAGTGATGAGCATGGTTATTTGAATAATTGTTTACAAACAGGTGATCATTTTCAATAATTGATATTGTGAACATGATGGCAACCTCTTGTTAATTTCTGATGATTTTATTGAGGTGGTGGTGAGTTGTTGCGCTGGTGATAAATAAATAAAACAACTTGACACCTCAAAATCTGAGTCATTCTTATATATATGCAGATATGCAGGTTCCACGGGTTTATGTGAAACGCGAGAGCTAAAACAAATTCTGTGCTTCAATAATTTCATTCGAGGTATGTAAATAGAGGTTACCGGGGTCCGGGGGCTTGTCCCCTGGCGAGACGCGGAGCACCGTTGTTTTTTTTTTTTTTTTTTTTTTTTTTTTTTTTTTTTTTTAACAGAAAAAACTCCATGAATTTCATTGGTAGAGGAGAAAATTCTTGAAAAAGAAAAAGTACGATTAGGTTAAAATGTGGCTCCACTTCTCAATAAATTTAATAAATATCTATATATACAGTGATCGGACATCCTTCCTTGATGACATAGACCACGTCACGACTTCGTGCACAAAGCATGAATAGGCGAGACGATCTTATATGGATTTGTTTCAGGTGCATTAATTACCTATACTTTTACGTGATATGGACTGTTGGAGTTCATGACTGAGGCGAATATTGTATTTTGATGTTATAATTTGACTAGATGATGTTATATTTTGACTTAATGGTGACTAAATGTTATACTTTGACTTAATGGTTACTAAAAGTTATACTTTGACTAAATTATGTTATACTTTGACTAAATGTTGAAGTTTATTGCGAAATATTCTTGTCGTATGAAGTTAAAATAGGTAATTTATTCATATTTAAGTTGAGGTATGTAATGTAACATGAATATTAACCAAATAATTTAGGCATTTTGCCCCTGTTATCACACGAGGTATTTACAAATGCGCATTAGCCATTGCCTTATCCAGTCGTATGACATTCACCAATACATTTTTTTAGACCATCACCAAATGGCCCTCAAATTTTGAGCGTATTAAACCAGATCCTGAAGAATAGGCGTTTTGTGAAACTTTTGTTTTGAACGCTCAGGCGCTACCGTCACTACGAAGATGATCAATCATTCAAGTTTTATTAGCAGAAGACGTGGTTCGCAGTTCAAAAGTCAAAAAGGTTAAATAAGTACTTCTCGACTCTCATCGGTCAATGAATACCCCGTGAAAATTAAATTAGGATCCCGAAACATGTACTAAACCAGTAAATTCCAGAAAATGGAGAACGATTTTTGTCCGGTGAAAAGTACAAAAGTTGCCCCAGCAACGGCTAGGTTGTTCTTGAAAATCTTAAGACAATTTTGTGACAGTTCCGCATAGCGTTTTCGGGCAGTTAGCTCAAAGCTGAAGCATTTTCCATGCTGAAAAGGTAAATAACCAAGTAAATGAGCAGTACCTAAAATATTGAAGCACCGTTGGCGATACACGTTTCGAATTCTCTAAACATCGGAAGATGGTTTAGAAACCTACTTCTACCTACAGTCGGATAGTTTGTAGGGGGAGTTTCTCTCTTCATCTCATGAAGTATCCATGGATCATCTTTGCGAATCCCAGGGCATGAGATACATTCAAACTAGGCACGGTTATTAGGAAACCCGTCCTTCTTGCACCACAACTCTCATCCCACCAGAAAAAACTTCTTTTTAATTCTTTGATATTGATATCGTTTACATGGCTGAAAATGCCCCATGGCTAAATTGTACAGGAGGTTTAAATAAATGTGTATATGATTCCCTTATTGACTGTAGAGCAAATGAAGAAGGATGAAGTTATATCCGACACTCTTGAGAATGGAAATTACGCGAGGAACCCATCACAGCTAATTGTCAACCCTTGTCAAATTGGCTTTCCTTAACCAGAGGAAAGCTACATGCTGCAAACGACGGCGGATGTCAGAATTTAACTGCTGAGTTATCTGCATATTCAGTAGTTGAATAGTTGAGCTGAGTTTCTATATTTACAAAACACCATCACTCGATGATATCTTCCCGACAACACACGCCTCAGATTACAGTCTCTGGAGTGGCAGATTATGGTAAAGTTTCATTATAGCCCAAGCCTAGCAGCAGTCCATCATCAAGACATATGTTTAGAAAATGAATGCCCCCGGGAGTCATTAAGACCAATCCCTATGATCCGGGCTTGGAGATAACTTCCAATTGTAAACATCTAAACTTATTTATGAAGATATAAACACGCGACCCATCAGAAAGGTTGAAACTTTGCTAGTTGCTTACGTAAAATTTAGAATAAAACTAAATTAAGTAGTTTATCTGATAGAAAAAAATTTCGGTTCGTTTACTATGCCCATATGAGCAATTTTTACCCCTTGATGTCATTTTATCCTATGAATGGCCTTCGTGCCGTCCAAATTCACATATTTTAATAGAATTGAAACACATTTTTATGCAAAAGAATATATAAAATTCAAATTTATGACAAAAATACCTTTTATAAACAATATTCTACAATAAAAATGTATTTATAGGATTTTATCGATCGATTTTCCAGATTTTTTGGAATTCGTTTTTAAATTGTCTACTGTAATTTAGTCAGTTCCTATCTGCCAGAAACCGTTAACCATTCATCGAAAATATGTCGATTCACCTCTTGATCATATACACAGCCCTACTTCATAAAATGACTCTTAGAAGAATTCAAGATTTGGGTAGGCTAACAAATTCGGTTAGTTACGTATGATCTGAAATTCCTAGACATGTTAATATTTATAAGAAGAAAGGAAACCTGATCTATAAAGTTACTTATTATTGGTGAAAAACTCACAATATTTGGAAAACAGAGTTTGAAACTGTAACGCTACTTCTTGCTATAAAACAATACCGGAGAAAAAAAAATTCCTGGTACTGATCAGATCAGCAATGAATAATTGTTATTTTAATTTAACCCACAGCTTCATTAAGTATTCATACGATGAGTTTACGAATCATATATCGGGAAAAGAATCCAACGAGCAGGTGATTCGTGATCCGACTTCGTGGCTTAGTTTTATAAATTCTACTCACTAGGTTATAGGGAGGAAAGTCTGAAAGTCGTTTTTTATAACTCAGCCTCACAAGACAGAAATACACCTCAGAATCTTAATACCCTGCTGGATGTATGGAGGGTTAGATAAGGTAAGGGGGTACAAAAATGTTTGGAGGTGAAATTAATAATTTTCTGTCGTATCCAGAGAACATCAGGTGCCTACTCTGTGTACCAATGTACCTATTACTATGTATAGTTTGAGATAATCTTCTATTCAAGTTTTTACGCTTAATCGAGTGGTGGCACTTCCAGACCTCCCCGATCATTTTATCTCTAATTATTATTATTGTAAAAGTACCTATAGTATAGGATGATTATGCCCCCCCCCCTCTCTCTCTCTCTCTCTGTGTGTGTGTGTGTGTGTGTGTGTGTGTGTGTGTGTGTTGCCCGCACTGCTGCTGACCATGACTTTGTCAAGCAGCATTTGTTGTAGTGCAACCGAGCAACACCAACTGCTCCAAAGCCCAGCTCATCTGCTGAGTTCGCTGCTGCGCTGGATGAGTCAGTAGATGGTAAAGAACTCCGACAGTGCTCTGAATCTCCTATCTCTTCCCAGTGGGTGGAATGGGCTTCAGAGGGCATTGGGGCCCGCGACTACCACCATTTTCATGCCGTCCGGGTGGCCACATTAGCCACCTCGATGAGGTGTTCACGGAGTAGTCGCGGTACAGTGGACACCCTTTGCCGTGCCTGTCGGGGTAAAAATGAGAATCTGTATCTTGTGGTCCAGCAGTGTCCTCGTACTCAAGGTGGCCGCATTCTCCGTCACGATGCGGTTGCCAAGCAGATATCAGGCGCTTTGTCATCCAGCGGTTAGGCTGTTGAGAGAGAGACTATATCACATGCCGATTGACCGGGGCAAGAAGCCAGATATCGTTGCTGTCAAGCCCGATGGGTCTGCCATAATCCTGGATGTCCAGGTTGTCAGTGGCAGCGTGGACGTGGAGCAGACATGGCGGGCTAAGAAAAGTAAATGTGATAGAAAAGATCTGCAACAAGCGATATCTGAGCTAAAAGGAGTGGCACCTAATAACATCAAGGTCATGGCTGCGACCGTGTCCTGGCGCGGGGTGTGGTGCGGGAAAAGCGCCACGGAGTTACTCGAGTTGGGCATCTCGGCGGGAGTACTCCGTGGTATCACCACCCGCGTCCTGAGGGGTTCTTACTTGAAATGGTGGTCATTTTATAGGGGCACTTCCTTTCATCCCATTCTTCATCCTCATCCTGCAACTTCCCTTATCCCTAGAGCCGGCGTCGGGTAAACCTGCGCGTCCTCCCCACTCCCTATTCATTTTATTTGTTTATTTTTCCATTTAATGATGCGCCCCTCCACCTGTCAGGGGAGTTTCTTAAAAAAAAAAAAAAAAAAAAAGTGTGTGTTGTGTGTGTGTGAGTGTGTGCGCGCACCCGCGTCCTTATGGTTACGAGAAAAATAAAAAAAAACTGTTTTTGCCAAAAATCGAGAATTGAGAAAGAAAAGATCAGCCATACCAACAAAAAAAAAACTAAAAGTAAATAAATTTATATTTTTAGCTTCTTAGCTTCGTTCTTCGTATGAGAAGTTTATTAACTATGAACCAGAACATCAAAAAATGTGAGCGCAAAATGTTGCTGAACTTTGCCCTTAAAGCGCAATAATATGTGCTCGCCAAATTAACGAAAACTCCAAAATGTGTTTAAAATTTAAAACCGGTGTTTGAATAGCATATTAATTTTTTCTTCATAAAATTGGTAGTTAACCATCTCTTTTATCACATAGTGCTTACATTTCATTTAATTTAACAAATATAATTTATCTTATAAAAACTCGCTCATACGATCATGCTGCATGACTGAAAGTTTTTAGTATTGTTTTATTATTGTGGTTGTACGTATATACACCTAGTTCAAATCTGATTTATTTGTGAAATTATATGTATAATGAATGAATCTTGGAGCTACACGAATTTGAGTTAATGATATGCTTCGTCATTATACCGTTGTATGTACCCATAATAGGTTGCCTGTCTGGTGAACTAATTCGAATAGTATCGCAGTGACCGGGATGGATATCCGGTGCTCACCCATATTAGTCACGGCCCTCTCGAGAACAGTCACCTTCCTACCGTGCAAGTACGTCTAGATAAAATGACTCAAGTATTCAGAGCAGCACTCGAATCCCCAGCCCTACACCGTGTTATTTCCCCAACCTATTACTCCACTATTTCAAGTCTTCGTTGCCTTTCATTATGTATGCATGGCTTATCTCAATTTCCCATTTTCTCCGAGCAAAATGACTCAATCGGAGCCCTTGTGCAGAGAGATCCATTAGTGGGATAGTTAATTAAGCATCAACAATGATTATTTAAATTTCTTATTTAAATTTCAATTGTGATTACAATGATTTGTTTCCCTACCTACCCCACTCTGTCGGCTAAAAAAAAATTGTCTTTGTATATCCTGAGAGGGACACCTGCCCTGAGTAACTCAATACGCAATTTGTAATGGTAGGGTGATTCTATAATGGGGGATCCTCTGATCAGACCCTGAAGTCATGTTGACTGAGGTGGGAGAGGTCAATGGTACAAGAGGAGTAGGTACTTAGATCATCATGAAAAACGTAAACACGTGAAGCCACTGCTCTACGTACCCCTACCAAAAACTATGCAGCAAATGTGAGGACCGTGTGAATGAGTACATTAGTGAAAGAATCAGCTCGAAACAAAGATTGCAGCTGCAGTTATCGTGGTACTAATAAATAAACACACACGCACCCTCACCAACGTTACAAATGTCGATTGACTCTCACTAACGCTCGGTAATCGCCTAAATCGAAGATTCAAAATGCATGTTTTGGGACTTTCTTAGTTTTGCAGCAAATTTTCTTAAAATTTCGTGCCATCTAGAGTTTTTCTTTTTTGACATGGATATGTCTTTTGGCTGGGGGTCAAGGAATTTTTCGCGACACTTTTTTTTCCCGACCGACACTTTTTTTCCCGACCGGCACATTTTCTATTGATTTTCACATACAACCAAGGCGTTACTAGGGAAGAGTAACTCCCATAGTTTTCATAGTAGGAAAATCGTTCGCCACTTTTTGGAATGCTCTCATTTTACCACGACATTTCATGACCTCTAAGCCATTGTAGTGTCAAAGAATGCTGATTTATTACTCTAAGTTAAAAATTAATATTGTTTTGTAGCCATAATGGAATAATCTTGTGAAAAAAAGGCACTACATGGTTGGTATACAATTGAGTAGTAGGTACCAACTGGTAAACAGTAGGTACTAGACATATCCATGATCTTTTGTTTTTTCCCATCAAGGGAGAAATTAAAATGTTTTGACATTTTCATGTCTTTCATATGGCACATAACAAAAAAATCGTCACGAAAAAAAATTGTCCCAAGTGGCCACAACGATGATTATGACCATCAGAAATGACGTTGACCATTCATAGGTAAACACATGAAAATGTCCCAATGCGTTGCAGACTCGTATGCAAGCGTTTTCTTTAGAACGAGGGTGATGTCGACATGAAACTCGATCTCAAGACTCTTACAAACCCGAAGGAGGTAAATCTTTATTTCTATTGATTTTCACGTACAACCAAGGCGTTACTAGGGAAGAGTACCTCCCATAGTTTTCATAGTAGGAAAATCGTTCGCCAATTTTTGGAATGCTCTCATTTTACCACGACATTTCATGACCTCTAAGCCATTGTAGTGTCAATGAATGCTGATGTATTACTCTAAGTTAAAAACTAATATTGCTTTGAAACCATAATGGAATAATCTTGATGTGAAAAGAAGGCACTACATGGTTGGTATACAATTGAGTAGTAGGTACCAACTGGTAAGCAGTAGGTACTAGACATATCCATGATCTTTTGTTTTTCCCATCAAGGGAGAAATTAAAATGCTTGATTTTCATTCAAACTTCTAATAGGTAATTGTTTACTAAACTCTTTATCGCCAACGAATGGGTTTGGTGATTCACAAAAACTAAGTTAATCGTTAATGGGCAAATCAGTATCAGTTCCAAAATGATCTCCACACACCCTTGACTCAACAAAATCTACATGTTTTGATATAACAATTGTCTTCTCTTTCGCCTCTAATAATGTGTATCCTGTGTCATTACATTCGAACAAAAACACTTTTTTCATTTTAACACAGAATCTGTTTTAGCCTTGGCATATCCAACCGAAAACAAAACGTTTTATGTTAACGAAATTATCTAATTTTCTTGAAAATGCCAGCTAGTGTTGTTTTTTCTTTCTTTTTTTTTTAGTTTGCTAATTTTGATTTAAAATTTAAAGTTAGCCAACGCTCAGCTGATAATAATTAAACAGCTATAATATCAATAGAGTCAGGCTTCAGGCGTTACAGCAACATACTTTTCAAGTTTTCATAAATGTCAAATTTCTTGCACTTTTCCTCTTCCGCTGGCGTCGCTAATTGCGAGATTCAGAAGATTATACCTTTTCAGCTGAAAATTTCTAAAACATTCCAATTTCATATTGAGATGCTGTCTAAGACGTTCACTTTGACACACAATTATAGGTACTCTCTTATGAATCAATCAACTTAGGAATTTTTGGAGGTTAATCGACGCAAAAGTTAATCCTCTATGTTTTTATAGTGGAACAAAAATCGCTCTGAATCGTGCATACAGGAGAATCGTTTAAAAACATGTTTAAAAGTTTTGTTATTATAAGAAAAACGCATTAGAGAGTCATTTTAGGTATAGGGTCAAGGAAAAAAGGTACTCGGAATCAGCGTAAAATTGTCATTAAGAAAGGGAAGAAAAATAATTTTGGCACATAGAATTGCATTTTGGAAAAGACCAGAGCTTTTTTCATAATCTTTTCGACCAAAGCTGATGAAATTCGATCAAAAAACATGTATTTGCCCTAGAGTTGGTCCTAAGACCTCGCCCCCACTTTCGATCAACCCTATAATGAAATATTTAAGGGTTGAAATATTGACGTGGTTGCAATAGCATTAGTATGAATGTAAGGATGGAAAAATCAGTTATCCCATGAAGTGATAGTTAGTTTTCTAGATATATGGAAGGATGAATGTGCGTAAATCCATCTGCGTAAGCTTTGAAACACAAAGATGGACAATCAGATTTACAAGGGCAAAAATTGGATTCAGAAATCATGAGTTGTGTGGCCTTTAAATAAATAACTCGTAACAATAATAAGGACGGATGTGGATATCGTAATCTTTCAATGTTAGCTGATGTAATCTCTGTGAGTAGATAAGGTGGGTTCCCTGAAAACGTTCAATTCGCCAAACAGATCGCAGTAAAAATCAATTATGGGCTCAAGACGAACGGTTTTTTTGGTGTTGGCGTTGATTTTCGTGCTCATCGATTCGGTGTTGGGGAGACATGTGGGGTCAGACTGTCGTGTTAGAAAAGTTTCGAAAACCTCGCGAGTAGGACAGCCAACCGTCATCGCTCCGCATCCTTTCTACTTCATTTTCAACGCAAAAAAATGTCCACCTGGTCGGTTATGGGCTAAAGGAAGGTGCAGGAAACCGATTCGAGCATTTATCTAATCGAAGGCATTGGTGAAACCATTGATTTCGATACAAACAGCGACTCAAATATATAATGTAAATGTTCATCATTCATAATACGCTTTTAAATTAGATTTTAACTTGTTGTTTTAGACTATAGCAATCAGTACAGTTGATGAACCAGTGATTAAAACTACGCATTTTAATAGTATTTTTAACAAAACTTGAAACACAACTATAAGAAGTAGTCTGTTTTAAAACTGATAAGAACATTTTTTTTTTTTCGTAGAAATGAATTTATTCTATGACAGCATTTCAAGAGCGAGTCGAGACTGACTTTGCTGAAGGCCCGCATTACTTTTGGAATCAATTTTATTGTACAGCTGTGTACAGAAATGAGAGCAATAAACATTATTATTTATAATGAATGTATTAGTATTCATAATAATCCAGGAGTTGTAAAATTCGATTAAACTGAAATATTTTTATTTTGGAGGTTTGAAATTAGTTCTAAATAATCTAAATGTATAATTATTAAAAGTGCTTGAGAGTATTTTGGGAAAACATAAATGTATTTCCATGGTAATACTTTAAAAATATATGGTAATGGGTATACTGCGTCATTTCTCGCGGAGCCAACAGTTGACCGAATTGTTGTTCTCTCCTGTAATATCTGCGTGATTTGATAGACGGCGGGGTGACGTTTTACATAAGATTGATATTTATCTGGAGGGCAATCAGGTCAAAAAAAATTAGAGCGGTCAAATCTCAGTCAGTGTTCAGTATGAGACCGCCGATTGTTGTTGTGCTCTTTGCAGTGCTCGTGTGTCTTCATTGTGGAGATGGTTACAGTATCATATCGCCTTCTGGAGACGAGGTAAAACCGATCGTGAAACAAGTAAACACCGAACAACCAGTTGTGAATCGAGCAAACCTCATCCTGGTTCCGAGCCGCACCGTAAGTTGTCCAAGGGGTTACAAATACAGCAGGTCCAAGTGCCGCAGAGTGTGGTAGTTGGCAGAAACGGTAGTTCAAAAATGCTCCGTTATGAGATGAAAAGCGCTGCAATACACACAATTTTTGCGTAACTTAGAACTTCTTTTAGTCTGGAGATAATTAATCTTTCTCAGTACTAAATTACTAAAATAGCAATATCACTACGCGATAAGGACAGATCCAGTGAATTAACAAAAAATAAATCCTCTGAATAACGCATCGAAAAATGGCTTTTGCTCGTATCATTCTTTCTTTGCTGGTGTTTGGTCTACTTGTAAGTTACTTAACAGCCGAAGGCATGACAGAAAATGAGTTTTCAGCTAACAAAGAAGACCAACCAGGAGCAGTAGAAACTACAGCTACAGAGAGGGAAGTAGTGGCCCAACATCTCCTATACTTCGTTTTCAACTCCACGAAATGTCCAAATGGAAGAATCTGGGCGAACAACCGTTGTAGACGGCTCATCGTATCGAACAACAAGGATTGACATCACAGCATTTCACGAATGTATGTGTACATCAAAAATGAAAATATCCCTTCAACTCCGACTAAACTGATTCAACCGAAAATAATACCCAAAATATCGTTAGTGAATTAAAGATTATGACAAGTGTGCTACATTAGTAATTACCTGTAAGTAGGTAGCAATAAAAATATAGTTTTATTGATATTAAGATGATGTTTATATTTTTCAAAATATAAAGTAAGAGGCAAATTTAAAATAACGAAATAGATAATAAAACTGTGTTTTTCGAAACAGGGTGTTATGATATTTTTCTAATACCCTCAATCTTCATTTAAATCAAATGTTAGGTACGTAAGGGTGGCAGTGAATTCTTTTGAAAAATCAATTGGGGACATACTGTCGTTGCCTGCATTATAATTTGGTTGAGTGAGGTTTTAAACACTGTACTTAGTTATCCTTCAAAATGCCGTGACAAGAAAATGGATAGTAATATAAAACAAAATCAATCATGTGCTCATCTCACGTAAGTAATGTACAAGGAAAAATGAAAAATATTTTTGAGAGGTGAAATCTTCAAGATTAAAACTAAAATATGGTGAACACCTACCTGGAACAGTGTATTCAAGAGTTTTTGGCGAAGCTTTTCTCCAGAGTGTAAATGAAGATCGTAAAAACAAGTTAAGATGTATAGATAAGAACAAGATAAAGAGCTAACCGCACTATCTGTGATAATTTATTGTAAATTAGTCCATAAGCTCAGTGATTACCAATACGTCAGTGACGATAAAGTACACCCGCTGATGCTCAATTCAAATAAAATTGAATTGTGACGTCGTGAGAATTAAGGGTTTCAAAGAAGTACATGCATGTGCGGCGGTGGACGAGACAGATAGGTTCTAACCTTGATACCAATGACTATAACAATTATATTCCAATTTTCAATGAAAATTGTCATTATTATTATTATTGTTTTTATTTTATTTTTTTTATTGAATCAAAACTGTAGGTTTAAGGCGTCACTGAGTACTGGCCACATTGATGATTCTAACAGACAGACACGGGACTTGCGTAGACATTTTTGAAACACAAAGAACAAGGGGATGTTTGATTCTTACGAACAAGATTTTTGTTGGAAATCAGAATACAAAATAAAGATCAGAACACAACGTTAATTATTATTACTTCAGCGTTTGCCGAATGTCGTGGTGTACGTTTGTTTCTGCGTAGATTTGTTGAAAAGATGGGCAAAAGATACGTTTTTTTTTTTTTTTTTTTTTTTTTTTGGGGGGGGGGGTCATGGAGTCCGAAGCACCAGCAGAAGGACGATCCTGAAACTATTGAGAATCAGGAGGATTTGCTTCTAAGTTCTACTCTATTTGGGGATTATTGATTATTTAGGAAGAATTTACTCGTAAAGGTCCTCACACACTAGGCACATCAGTTTCATTCATTCCTTTTGCCAATTTCGATTCCAGTTTGACTCCAAATATCAGCTGTTTTTCCAGAGGTATCCAGCTGTTAAGTTGCAGAAGAGTGATATCCTAAATCATTCCTCCCGGCCATAAGTCATAGAAACGCACAAGTCAACACATTAGAGCTCTAAATATAGGTAGGTATGAAATCGCTATGAATCTTGAAACGTATTGGGTGCGTAAGGGAGAGTTGCCTACGTAACGAATTTTTTATAAGAATTAAGCCATTGCTATGGCCCTCTGAAGCTACGATTCGTCAGAGAGGGATGACCTATCGGATTTGATCCAGGGGGTGTGGGACAACCCAAGCATGAGGAAAAAAAATAACCACATACAAATCCGTTTCAGACCTTTCTAAGACCGAATCCGAGAAAAAAACCGTAGGAGTATGTCTGCGTCAGTGTGTGTATGTGTCAAGGTCATGGCCACGACCGTGTCATGGCGCGAGGTATGGTGCGGGAAAAGTAACACCGAGTTACTCAAGTTGGAACTGCTCAGTAGTGTCACCCTCCTCCCCCCCCCCCCTCCTAGGGGTTCTTACTTGAACAGATGGTCACTTAATAGGGGCACTTTCTTTTCATCCCACTCTTCCTCCTCATCCTTTTGCAACTTCCCTCATCCCTACAGCCGGCTTCGGGTAAGCCTGGGTGTCCTCCCCACTTCTTTTATTTATTTATTTTCTCACGTTAATGGTGTGCCTTTGAAGGGGGAAGGAGAGTTTGTAAAAAAAAAAAGGGGGACGCTACCCAGAACCGATTTTCGTCATTTTTATTTTGTTCGATTCCAATTTTAGTCTAGTTGTGCAACTAACCTTGGAAATTTCGGTTAGCTGTTGCAGTGAGGGGTGGAGGGGGTAATTACCGATTCTTTCAAGCGCTGCTCAAGCTACGAATCCCGACCGATTTTCGTAGCTATTATTTTGTTCTATTAAAAATTCGATCGAGTTTAAGAACATAATAATGACTGGGGTATAGAATTTGATTACGGGACGGGGTGAATGGAGATCCAAATACTAATAAATCGAGATGTTTCAACTATTCTTGTCAGGTTTTCGTGATTTTTTTTTTTTTTTCTTTTTTTTTTTCAAACATGAATTCATTTGATAACTGCGATTCGTGATGAACGATGCAGAATGTACGCATTTTTCCACCTAATTTTGAAGACGCCAACACTATAGTAATGATTTAAATATTGTTTTTCGGAGTCTCTTCCGGAACAGAAAACCATCATGAATGTGAGTGTAGCAAAGAAGAAAGCTTCGAACTAGAGCCGAGTGAAGAGATGGAGAGATGAGCCCGAGTGCCAAGAAACTCGGGATAACTCGAAAAAAAATAGAAGTTCAGAATTGCAGAGAAAGGGGTGGGAAATGAGGTCAAAAGACTCTCACCGGATCGATACATATCGGTGTTTTAAGAATCGAGTTGGGGTTAAGTGGCGTGAGATAGCAAGGTCGTTCAAGGTCCGTCGTTCCGACTCTCATGGGAATCGCGCGCTTTTCATTTTATATAACCTTCTCCTCGTCGGCCTCCTCCGTCCTAGACAAGTCTCTAGGATCTCTGGCAGAGGCAATAATTCATGGCAAGGACCATAATGAACTCCTGGATGATGACCAGAAAATTTTCTATTGTTCCCATTTTCGTCAATGGACACTGAGGGACGTAATTCCTGAAATTTCGAAGGACCATAAAATAATATTGATAACTTCCGATCGGGTTTCTTGTGATGACCGTTAAGTAAATCTATAAAACCTCTATAGAAGAAATACATTAAGTACATAACGTGGAGTTGTTATCTCTATACTTACAGCCGTTAGACGTTTATACTGCCATAACGGCCTTAATTTTATTCAATACAATCTTCGAACCCTGGTCACATTTTGTAAGCGTTAAAATAGGGTTGGTATTTCAGTCGAGAAAGATAATTCGTGAACACTACTTAGAAACAAATGATATACATCCTGTCATATCAATATTATTGTGTCAAATCGAGATCGTATGTTGGGAACCGTCTTCTTTAGTCCACATAATTCGAATGAGTTGAATGAGAATGAAATATTAAATAAAATTGTCGGGATTATCTCCCCATAATTCAGGATTTCTCCCGACAGTCTCCAACTACTCCGTCAAATCTATCATCATAACATTTCCTGTAATTTGAAGTGGCTGAGTTAAAAACTACAACTATACCGAATAATATAAATGTAGGATAATATTTTTTATGTAGTTGAGTTTTTGATCCTTCGTACGATTGGGATCCCTGTGGGATGAGCTGTATCTACCCAAGACCATAACGCATTAATTTGTATGAGGTCATTATAAGATCACCTTGATTGAGCCTATCTAGTACAATAATGTTGTCATCTGTATGAGATCATGGTGAGATTGTTTTAGTTGAGATGTAATCTTCGTGAGACCATAGTACTTTAATCTGTCATCATCATTAATCTGTGACCATGATGAGATTACTTTGATGAAGCCACTGATTTTTATAAGACCAAAACTCTCTAATCAATATGAGATCATGGTGAGACTAATTTGACTAAGCTGTTGTGCATGTGATAACCTAATATGTTGCAAAGTATATGGATACTCATCGATCCGTATCAACATACTTACAGAAACATAACTTTCCGAAGGACTAATAAGGTAAGTAAATCCATTAATCATTTCGAAACCTTCATGACATGTCTTGTTACAAGATGAAACTGTTAGAAACTACAGTTAATCATTTGTAACCACTGAATATTTTATGATTGTTTTACTGATGAATCTATACAGTATTTCTGATTCCTGTTTTGAGTAGCGTCTTCCCTGTGGATGACTCAGCCCTGATCCAGCTGAATTTCTAACATTCTAATTTGTAAAAGATCGTGATTATAACCCCTTTGCTAGAGCTGTGATATCTGATACTATAACGCTCTGATCTGCATGCGATCATAACTAGATCGCCTTGATTGAGCTGTGATCTACCTAATACAAAAATCGTCTCTAGATCATGATTATGTGTATTCGTACTTAATAAGAAACTGTGTATAAGAATGATATCAAAATAATTTTCGAAACAAAAGCGCAACTCAGTTTAGATATGATATTTTCACGAATAATAACACTGAGTCTGGAAAAAACAATTCGAATTCCCCGCTTGATTCCTCGACCAATAGTTGCCCAAGTCAACATTTTCGTTGATTGTGTTGCGAAATCATAATTCTGGGGTATCCCGCAAATTCTCTGGCAACAGTTGTTCTGAATGGAATAGACTTGATATAAGAACCCATCTTATCAAATTTACCAGATCAACCGTTAATAACACATTTAAGTAATCCGTTGGATCTAAATTGCTACTAACGCCTACTTCCTCCCAACCTGCAATCACGCGCAAAGCAAAAATACCAACCGATTTCTGAGTGATCGTTAAAATTAAAAACCTGTAGGTAAATTATTTCATTCAGCAAAATATTACATTGTTGAGATTCATTTATGTTTTGAGATAGTTTAAATTTTTATTCCAGATGCTATTGTTCAAATATTTATTCAATAATCGAAAACGGAAAGTGTTTCGTTCAAGAAATAGACTAATACCAGGTTCATGTAAGCTGTGGAATTTTTTCTGCTCCTGTTACTTTAAACATAATCATGCGTCTCGTTTGTGCATGATGCTTACATAATATTAGTGCTGGAGTACAATTGTTAACCTGTTGAGTAATGATAAAATTTGTATGAACTACAATTGAATAATTTCTACGCCCTTGAACTGACCACAAACAAAACTCTCTTTTTTTTCTTCTTCACAACATTGTCTGGTTCAAGGGGAAACTTTTTCACGCGATTTCCCTTTACTGTTCCAGCGGCACAAAAACCTTCCTCTCTCAGTCTTTGAAACAGTTGGTAAGAGATAAAGAAATTATCAAAATAAACTGCGTGTTTTTCAGGGTCCTCGGCTACGTTTAATAGACCAAGCACAACACTGAACATACTCTTTTTTTCCATAGATCACTTAATATCGACCGAGGATCATGAATGTACCTATGTATAACTACATACATGTAGACACCCACCAGATGAAATTAATTGAAAAAATTGTATACACTTCTGCGCTTCGTGAGTCTGTCTATGGGCAACAAGAGTTATAATATTTTAAACTAGGTTCACCCTTGTTCTCTAACATTTATTTATTTATTTATTTTTATTTTTTTTTTTTTTCAAAGGTTGTAGACCCCACAACGATCAAACGGATGAACGTTCAGTCATCCGGGTGGTGTCATGTATCATTCGATTCATTGAAATAAAATCAATTAACAAACCAAAAACTACTATTTTTGCTTTGAAACGTTTCGAAATCATATATTGTTTTAGCGTTTTGCTTCTCTGACTGGTTTCACGCCTTAATCCTCACGGCGTTTCGAAATGCTAAATAAACTCCTCAAAGAAAACGAGTCGAAGTTCAAAAATATGCGAAAGAAAACTTGAAGATGCGATAGTCACCTATGCGATGGCGGATCACGAACAGCTGATTTCTCACATCTTTTGTATCTTCGGACAATACCGAAAAGTTCGATACAATCGAACACACAAAGTAAAATAATAGTGATTTAAAACACACACAGTAATATAATAGTGAAGAATAGTGAGTAAAATGATAACGAAACAGTCAAATGATGAACACGCAACGATGATATGAAAACGAATGCCAGTGATAGATAAGGTGTGATAGCGTTTCCAAGACAACCAACAACTGTTAACCTGGCGTTACGTAGCAATCGCTAACCAGAGCTGCCACAACCACAACGACCTTACCTGCTTCGGCTAACGAACATTAACCCGACTTTAATCTCGCGTTCCCTAACCCTGCGTTAACGCGGATCTGCCACAACCGGTCCTTAGGGTGCTTACAGACTGGAGCTGCGCTAAGAGCGAGGAGAGAGAGCAAAAATAACAAACGCAGGTAGACATATGATGGAGCGCAGAGTGGAGCAGCGCCTCAAGGTCGAGCAAAGATGAGAGCAGGATGAGAGCGAAGAAATCAAACCAGTTTGTTTTCGTCGCACTTAGCGCTACTATTGTAACATGAATCCTGAAGATTTAATTGGTATTGTGTTCAGTAAAAAGCCTTTATTGGACAAGTAGTCGAATGTCGTAATATCCATCCGAAAATATTCGTGAAACCTGCCGGAATCTTCTCGCAGTTCATTGTTAGCGGAGCTCCAGTCTGTAAGCACCCTTAGGAGAAGTAACTACTCCATTTCCTTCACCTCCTTGTTAAATGTTAGCAGAGCTGGTTTCAACCCATACTCCCGCCCTTCCCCCACCACCACCACCACACCATCATTAGGTAAAATGGGAAACAACCATAAAAACTTTCAAAAATTAACACGTACCCAGACCCTGTCTGCTTGGAGCCCCCCCCCCCCCCCCCCCCCCCTTGCTTTTTGAAAGCCCAGGGAGTGTGATGGATATGGGTAGTTACTCCTCCTCGATTATTTCAAATGCTGCAACAGGGGATGGTTTCTGGACTATCAGCTTTTTGGATATCCTCTGGGTGTAGCAGGTTAATCGCCTCTACCCTTAAAAGGGTTAACTACTCCTTTTCCTTCACCTCCTTGTTATAAAACTAATAGGTAACGAATAAAGAAGTGATCTATAAACAGCTACGAAATATCAATTTTATTCAATAGTCGTCCATACTAAACTAGCACTCGTGATTTTTGACAAACGTTATTTGGTATCCAAAGCGTTTATACCGTTAGTAGCGGAAATATAGATAGGTATACTAATGTCATTACTACCCCTATAATGCTTTCATTATATTTGAAAGATGCTCTAGTAAAAAAATATATTATGCAACAAGGTTTGGCTATTAGAAATAACTAAATTTTGTCAATGTATAAATAATAAAGCAATAGTGAATAGAGTACAAAAGGTCAATGGAAGATCGTGATAATAATGAGATGATTATTGCTGAATTATGTTCACTTACTTGAAGGTAACTTGAGATCTGTTGTTGGGTGTTGTGTAGTTGTACATCGATGGAACCGGATCCAAACTCCCGAGTAAACATTTCCCATCCACCCAAAGGCTGTAGTCGGCTACTTTTCGTCCGGGAGATACAGACACTGAAACCACATAAAAAAATAATATTAAATAGGATGAAAAAATAAAAAACATCGGCATCAATTTTGATGAACCCTAAAGAGTAGAAGTTGAAGGTTAGAATATTGAAAAATCGAGATCCCGACAACTTAAACTTACAAGTAAACAGTAATGTTTTTTGGGTCTCATTTATAAACACCATCCCAAAGATTCAGATTAAACCACTGGGTTTGCTGTACGTACCCTAAGGGCAAGAACTTATGAAGAAAAAACATTTGTAACATAATTTCATATATATATATATATATATATATATATATATATATATATATATATATATATATATATGTATATATATAAATATTCGGGAGGTTAAATGATTATATCACTAGTCAACCAAATACCAAATTGTATATATATATATATATATATTTATATGACTGAGAAGGGACCAAACTTCAATGTTACTGAGGGAGAATGTGATTGTGGAATGTGAATTATGCCATGTTGGGTGTGGCACGTAGCTTTCTTGTTTCCGTAACGTGAATGTACAGGACATTGAAATGTTTCAAATAATCTTATAAAAGATTCTTCGGAGGTTCCTTTGGAATTTGAGTAAAATCTTGAATTGGGCAACAGGAAAATAAGGTTTGATAGATGTTACGTTATTGCACATGCTCGAAAGCTATGTGATTCGGAAGCGATAGAGTTCATTGGGGACAGTCTACAGTCCAAATCGTTCAATCCCCAAAAATGTCTTCGAAATCGGATGGGTACTATAGATTTCATGCTTCTTTCAAGGATTGGAGGTTCGGAGAAAAACTAAAATATCATGATTTATGGGAATTACCCCCTCCATTTACCCCAACAATGAGTAAATTTGAACCTTCCAAGGTTATCCAAAAATACACGAACACATACAAACATACACCTATGGTTTTTTTCATTTTATAAATTAATATTCCTACTCTATCGATAGAAAGAAGATGTTATAATGTTTGGAATCTCATGGTATAGTTGGTTTAGACCTAGAATGGTACAGATCTTATCTATCTGATAAGGAACGACTTGTGTCCGTTAATCATTTACCCGGCAAACATTCCCAGGTACAAGTGATTTGGAGTTTTTGATGGGAGTAATCTAGTCCCGGTACTCTTCTTTATAAATATTGATGCTCTGCCCGCTGAACTTGGAAGTCGTCTTTACCTCCTTGCAGACGATGCGGTCCTTATTACTTCAGTTTTTGTGGAAGCAGAAAATTTGGGGCGGGCCTCAGATTGGTACTTTGGGAACAGTCAAACATTACACCCCATCAGTACTACATATGTGCTGATTAATTATGATGACATCCTTTCTCCTTCTGACATCCTTTCAAACTGCATTCTGGCAAATTAACAACCACTTCAAGTGGGCTCCCGTGATATGCTGCGAGGAAGAAAACTTGTTGAGATGCTCCTTGTACGGAAATGTGTTCGTCCAGCAGTAGCTAACCAAAGTTATCATGCTTTGCGCACGTTAGTCTTGTCAAATGGCATAGTTGCTTTGGGCTCGGCTCTTGTATTCTTTCCAGGCTTCATAAGACTGTATTGCACCAGTCCGAGAAGGCTCACAGTAATGTCTTGAGAGCTCATGAGCCACCAGGACTCAATATTAGAATATGAAAATTCCATCCCGTGCAATACATCCCCACGACAACTCCATAGCTCCAGTTATTAAGATTTCGAGACAAAGTAAAATTTTCCAACACCTATCTACTTTATTGCTAGCTCTGTATTTGAAAAAGGCGAGTCAGCCGAAATATAAGAAATTTAGTTTGTGAAATTCCTTTCCGTTTCACTTTTTGTTTCTTGAATTATATAGTATGTATAATATATAAATAATGTGGTTTAAAAATGGCCCTTCGAGAGCACAATACACTGATGCGAAATCAAGAAACAAAATGTGAAACGGAAAGGAATTTTACAAACTGAATTTCTTATATTTCGGCTAATTCGCCTTTTTTCAAATATAGAGCTAGCAATAAAGTAGGTAGGTGTTGGAAAATTTTACTTTGTCTCGAAATCTTAAAACTGGAGCTATAGAGTTGCCGTGGGGATGTATTGCACTGGATGGAATTTTCATCTTCTAATATTGAGTCCTGGTCGCTCATGAGCTCTCAAGACATTACTGTGAACCTTCTAGGACTGGTGCAATACAGTCTTATGAAGCCTGGAAAGAATAAAAGAGCCGAGCCCAAAGCAACTATGCCATTTTATAAGACTAACGTGTGCAAAGCATACCTAATGACTTTGGTTAGCTACTGCTGGACGAACACATTTCCGTACAAGGAGCATCTCTTATATATATATATATATATATATATATATACATATATATATATATATATATATGAAAAAGCGTTAAACTCTAGGATTCGTTTCAAAATGTCTCAAAACGGATTTCAATTTAAAAAATTTCTAAAATTTTGATTTGAAAATTTTTGGAGCCATTGCAATAGTTATCTTCTACGAAAACTAAAACACTCTGCTTCTCTTGTGAGTGTTATTGGGACGAAAGATTATGTAACCTTCTCGGTCGGTCCCTGTATTCATAACCTGAGTAGGTACCAGCTAAATTGAATATGTTTTCCTATGAGTGATCACAGTTAGTCCTTCGCGGATCAACAGAAGCCTAATACAGCTGATGGTAACTCATCAGTCCACAATATAAAAGTGAGAAATTACCAAAGAAAGAAATTTGGTACTTTAAGAAAATACCCCGGAGGATACTATTAATCATTAGTATCCAAAGAAATCAGGTCAATGAAATTGTGCAGAAGTTTTAATCAAGTCGGATAAGGAGCCCTCATCAATCCAACCCTTTCGGATCGTTTTCTCTAAGAACTTGACTCTCAAGAATAAATTATACTATCCTCCAAGACTCAAGGGCTTTGCCTAATTGCCGCAGTTTCTTTTGAAAACACCTCATAAATCCTCAAAAGTAATTTTACCGACTTTGCACGGTGTGCCCTCGATTCTTACTCTTCGAGATCTTTCTTGATTAATCCCGTTTCCTCCCCTCCAAACATAAAATTAGAGGCCCTAAATTAGTACCTATTGTCCAAAATTTTTGTTCCATGTTATAAAAACAGCCCTTTCATTCAACTCTCCAACGATGTAATTTCCACCGTTGAGAACAAAGTTTTGGGGAAAGGTGTGGGTTTATTGCGAGGTCGGTCGTAAGCTGTTAAAATGCAACAAGTAGCGGTGGTGCTACGTTCCGCACAACTTTTGAATAGTTCATAAGCTGATCACTTGAATGAGGTTAGCGCCCTATAGGTACTAACTTCCTGAGTAAAAGTATTAAATGTTTCTCTCAAGCTTTTTCTTTATAGCCTAGGGCGCCGCGTACCGAACCTACTTTTTGTTATTTCAGTGCCTGCGAGACGCTGGCGTTTGCCCTTTTATGCCCTTGAAAACGATTACGAACTTGAGTAAGTAACCACACATTTTTAATGGTCCGCAAACTAACGTAACTTATCACATTATAGTTCCCGAAGGAACTGCTCCAACGCAGGCTATAATTCAACACGGTGGGGAGAGAGGTTACATACTTTTCAGTTACTAGTAAAAAATGAAAAAATATTGGTAGGAAGTTAATTTTTTTTTTTTTTTTTTAATAAAAAAATTAACCACTCAATAGAAACTTTTAAAGCAAACAATTACACAATGTTTACTATTTCTGTGTTAGATAATTTTTTCTGACCATTGTGGACCATAGATAATATTAAACGAAGCCTGCGGCACAAAAGTTATAAGCTCGGTATAATATATTCGATTTCTTGAGATGAGAATCGCATTGAAATGTTATCAGCTTGTCGATCTTCGTAATGTATAAAATAGTATAGATGTCGACACTTCCATTCACATTTATGTTGACGATTTGTTTTCTAACCTAGGGTAACTCAGGCAAATAAGTAACATACTACCCACGTCTGTGCCGATAATACAAAATATAATATACACTCACAACATAAGCAAGCACGAACAGTACGACAACAATAGTCATTTTGGTTTACTATTTGTCAAAATTTTTGGGCTCACGTTTCAAGATGTGTTGATTACAAAAATCAAGTTTTAAAAAAATACCTGTATCTACATGCATCGAATGAAATTTTATTATTAAAACACAGAATATGTTTTAGCTCACGCGTTTCACATAAATAAACCCGTGAAACCCGCAAATAAGAATGACTCAGATTTTGCGGTGTATCTTATCACTACTATGCCAAGTTGTTTTATTTATTTATCACCAGCGCAACGACTCACCACCAGCTCAATGAAATCATCAGAAATCGCAATCATGTTCACATATCAATGATTGAGAACGATCACCTGTGTGTAAATAATTATTCAAATAACCATGCTCATAACTCAGCTTGTTGGTCACGCACTTCGCAGTAGTTAGCATAATATGGTTGGATAAATCGAGAGCTTTCGAACGAATTTTGTGGGATGAAAAACGACGAATTTCCTACCATTTCCCTATCAACGACTCGATTGCAAGCGGAAATCATCAGAAATTTTTGCAACACATTTTCGTTACACATAAACGTTTCGTTTTCGGTTTGAGATGCCAAGGCTAAAAAACATTCTGAGTTTAAAAAAAACTCGGCGCTCCGCGCCTCGCCAGGGGGCAAGCCCCCTGGACCCCCGGTTACCTCTATTTACATACTTCGGACGAAATTATTGAAGCACAGAATGTGTTTTAGCTCACGCGTTTCACATAAACCCGTCTTCAATCTTAGGTTGAAGATTGGTTAACTTCCGATAGTGAGATAATAACGTAAAATGTTTATAAATCATAAACCGAGTCATAACAAAATATCGAATAGGTTACACCAGGTTACGCGATCCTTAGTTCCGTATCATCGGTATCCATGTTGTCGTCCCAGATTTCGTCCCAGATTTTGTTACGAAATTTCGTTAGCTTTTTTGGCTAGTTAGTCCATGGCTGAAACACATTCCATGGCTTTGGAATTCACTCAGCTGATCAGTGATCACCCAGGCGTCTTCAGTATTCTCCCTTGACCCTCCCTCTCAAATTTCAGCTTCCCGCGTCGACTAGGAGCCAAAATGGCTTTGGAGCTCACTCAGCTGATGAGTGATCACCATTGCGTCTTCAGCATTCTCCCTTGGTCCTCCCTCTCACATTTCAGCTCTCTGCGTTGAATAGGAGAGAAAATTGCTTTGGAGCTCACTCAGCTGATCAGTGATCACTTAGACGTCTTCAGTATTCTTCCTTGAGTCTCATTCTCAAATTTCAGCTTCCTGCGTTGAATAGGAGAGAAAATGGCTTAGGAGTCCACTCAGCTGATCAGTGATCACCCTGCCGTCTTCAGCATTCTCCCTTGACCCTCCATCTCAAATTTCAGCTTCCCGCTTTGAATAGGAAAGAAAATGGCTTTGGAATTCAGTTAGCTGATCAGTGATCACCCAGGCGTCTTCAGCATTCTCCCTTGAGCCTCCCTCCCAAATTTTAGCTTCGGTTACATAGGTTACACCAGGTTATACGATCCTCAGCTTATTTAACCACCGCTTCACAAATCAAACCGTTCTTGCAATATTCGGATCACCTGCTATGAATCAAATCATCGAAACACCAGCTCAATGAAATCATCAGAAATTAACAAGCGGTTGCAATCATGTTCACAATATCAATTATTGAGAATGATCACCTGAGTGTACACAATTATTCAAATAACCATGCACATAACTCAGCTTGTTGGCCACGCACTTCGCAGTAGTTAACATAACATGGTTGGATAAATCGAGAGCTTTCGAACGAATGGCCAACGAATTTCGGGGGATGAAAAACGACGAAGTACCATTTCCCTAACAACGACACGGTTGTAAGCGGAAATCATCAGAATGTTGTCGTCCTCGATTTCGTCCCACATTTCGTTTAAGATTTCGTTAGCTTTTTGGCCTAGTTAGTCCATGGCTAAAACACATTCTGTGTAAAAAAAAAAGAAGCTTTCTACAAAACTATTGGACCAAAGATTATGAAACTTGGGTTATAAATTACGTTTGAGATCTAGTTGGTCCTTGAAGCTTGGCAACAACTTTTGTCAACCCTAAAGGGAATCGTCTAAGGGCAGAAATAGTCAAAATTGAGATCTCAACAACTTTTAAGGTAACAGTAATGTTGTTTGGGTTTTCATTTATAGATACTATCTCAAAGAATCGAATGACACCACCCGGAACGCTGAACGTTAATCCTTTCATTCTCCTCAAGGGCTAAAACTTTGAGGGTGAGATCAAGCGAAAATAGCTATATCTTGAAATTACAGAATAAATAGCTACATTTAATAATTAATTACCGCTAAGTGTTGTAAAATCGGAACAGTAAAAATTGCCTTATAAGTTTCGACGAATTTACCTATGAGCTGATATAGTTCCAATGTAATTCAGACCTCGCAAAATCGAGTTTATTAAAATTCTAGTCCTTTTGATAGGTTTTATATTACCTCATAAATTTTCAGTCAGGGGTACCTACTTACCTCAATATCGTTATACCTAGATCAGGGGGACTAGTAAAGTATGAATAATGTGAAAGTAGGCATATTGATGACAAAGTCAGCTTTTCGCCCGACCACCACAATATGTCATCTTGCAAATCGGATACAGAGGTGCGTTACGTTGGGAGATCCACGAAGCTTCTTTATTAGTTAACCTACGGTGTTGAAATTTGAAATGAGGCTCCTTTGGGATACCTGGTAAACAATTTCAGTGTACGGAGTCAGACTGATTAGCTAAGGGGCCTCTAAGTATGATTCGTCTCTTAATCAAGTTATGGCTCTCAAGTAGCGTAATGTTGTAAGGTCCTAGAGCTGTAAAGGCGTGAACCCTTCTGAGATGTGTGAAGCCCCAAGTTTTGACGATGTATGACATATAAGGGTTTAATAAATTAATAAAGACCAATGATCTGTGTACAAGGACTGTCAAGTACAGAAATATTTATAAGCTAATAAATAAAAAAGCCGTCGGACCTCTGAGGCAAATTCCTTTCTTAACCCTTTCACTACCATTTTTTTAATTTTAAAATTTGAAGTTTTTTAATATGTATCATATCTCTCTAACAGGTCCTAAGGAATACCTGTAGAGGTGGCCGAAGACATCAAACAGGGGAGGGGGAAATTAAGATGGTGGGTCAAATTCGTCCCCTGGTATTTCGAGATGGGACGTATATCTCCCAGTGGTACCAGGCGCAACTATCCAAGCCATCTTTTCCAATACCATTGGGATATATTTGTCCCAGTGGCAAGTTCCAATGGGATATATTTGTCCCGTTACATAAAAATAGTGAGTAATAAGGTATTATTTGCTTACCGGCGGCAGTTATCTGATGTAATACACTTCAGAAACAATACAAAACACAAACAGACGCGGTGCTAGGTTATAAACAAACTGAAAATCACGCAGTTGCGATCTAGTGACAACGTTGCGAACTAGAAAGGCTAAAATAGCAGTGGGACAGCGACCCGATGTATTTAGGGATTTTTTCAATACCTCGTCCCATTGGTATGTATTGAAACGTCACCGGGACATATGAGTCCCATTGGTAGTGAAAGGGTTAATCGACTTGTGGTGCTGAAACCGGAAATGAAGCTCGGTTGGGGCATTTAGAATAGGGATTACTAGTTGTTGGGTGCCACGTTGGTATACCTAAATCGACTATAGTGCGAGATATGAAAATAGAACTAGCCGACAAGGAGGGCTGACGAAACGGAAGATTTACCTCTCTCCTTCGAACGGCCCTCACTCTACCAATCTGTACCCTGAGTGGAACACGATTCCCATTTAGAGGGAATAATTCACTTTCAAATGAGGAAGACTTCTCTTACCCGCCGTTTTTAGACGAGAAGGGAACGTAAAGGTTCCAATCAACGCATACCTAACCAAAATGTTTGAATACTTTATTTAAAAAGAAAAAAAGAAAAGTAGGAACCAAGTAATAGGAACCAGTGATATCCCTGAGGTATTTAATTTAGAAGGAACACCTTTTCCCTTCATCCACAACCCGAAAGATCTTATCCTTGTTGAGGGCAGTTGCGTCACAAACTCCTTCACTCACTTTACTGACGTTCTTGAGAGGTCCGTGGTGCTCTTTTAGCGAATTTTTGAAGAAAATTAAGCTATTGCTCTCGCCTCAAAATTTGTAGAACGTGATTTTTTGAAAAAATTTTATGCAGAAATCCGTTTCAGGCTATTCTGAATCATATTGTGAAGTGTAACGCATTTTTTTATGTATGCGAGTATGTATGTATGTATGTGTCATTCCAGACGATAACTGTCCGTAGAATTGTGCTAGAAACTTCAAACAAATTTTAAAATGTTAAGGACACAAAACGAAAGTTCAAGTTTGTTGGCCAGCATGATCGGATTACATCTTCGGGTTGGAATTTTCAAAAATGTAGTCAAACATTTCAAAATAGCCTGTTTTTTGCGATTTGTTGTGCGAAATAATTTTTTCAGCATAACATGTGGTATATTCGGAATCAGCGTAAAATTTCCTATAAGAATATGTATCAAGTTTTCAAAAATTTCAAAGTTAAAAAATCAGTCAAAAATCGAAATAATGCCGTTCGCTAGTTGTAAAAATCGGTAATATTTGCATGAAACATTGTCCAAATTCAGATTGAACTACTCTTATGGAAGTATCCCTATATAACCAATCCTAGAACCATGCTGTTTAAAACGTAGGTAGTAGGTGCTTGTTAAAAAAAAAAAAAAAAATGTAATCACAACTGATGAGTTTATTCTGTGAAATATTCCGTCCTCCGATTCTCTCGGTCGCTCTCTTTAATGTTTTACGCTCAACTTTTTCAGAACTTGATGTAGCTTTAATACTGACTGTGGCTTAGAAAAAAGTATGAGTACCTCCTAATTATTTTTAATAATTTGATTCCATGTTTGTCTATCAAAATCATAAACTAAAATTTCTCAACACGATCAATAGCGACTGAAATGTCGAAGATTTCTTCAAAAATTCGCTCATGGGGTCATGCTGCATGACTGGACTTTTTCTTTTTGGAAGTAGTTCCAGAAGCGAAAAACCAGGAAGCGAGCTTGCGATGTTAGAAGCTTTTCCCTCTTTAAGGTTGAGTGAGGATCAAGTGAACTCTCAGTCGGCGAAGATGTAGATGCCATTCCGTCCGAGGTCGTTGAGAAATAATAACTAAATTTGTACCAACAATTTACAAAACTAATTCAGTTACTAAAATGTGTCGTCCGATGAAAACCCGAGATAAAACCAACGAGACAAAGTGCGTTTATAGAAACGATTGCGAAAAAAAAGAGGGAAGACGGGAGCTGGTAAGTAGGTCAGTAACAGTAAGTAAAGACGACGTAACGCAAGTGAGACAAGATGGGAACTGAAGGCCCGGCCTAATTGGAGAATTTTCCTTGTCTTAAGTTGGTACTCATGAAAAGTGACCAAGAAGAGGTCACCACCCCGCCGGTAAAAAGGAAGGGGAATTCCATTTTCATATCTCCCGGAGTAAAGTAAATACAGGCATACATATAAAAATTATATAATAAATATTTTTTATATAACTGCATTAATTTCGCTATGTATGTGCCTATACCTAAGTAAACATATTGATGACAAAGCCAGTCGTTCTTGGGTTACGCAAACCGATTACAAAGGTTTGTTTTTGCTAGAGGATCCTTCAATTTAATTTCTTTTTTAACCAAGCTATGGCAATGAAATTTAAAATGGAGGTCCGTTGCGATATTAAGTATCTAATTACAGTGCACGGAGATGCACTGATCAGTTGATGGACCTCTGAGCCTAATTTGTTTGTTAATCGACTTATGGTGCTGGAACTTGAAATGGAGCTCCTTTAGGGACATCTATACAATAGAATTACAAAGTATGGAGGGACTCCGATCAGCAGTGAAACCAACTCCGAGGCTGATTTCTTTCCTGGTCGACTAACTGAGTCCAGATTTGTAGGTAGATTGTAAAATAAATTAGTCTCGAAACTCACTCAGCTGAACAGAGGATTTTTTAAAATCGTAATTTCATACTTTCTACCCCAGAGAAAGGCCCCGTTTCATATTTCAGTGCCGTAGGTTGGATGGGAACAGAATTAACCAAGCTCATTCTGATGATAATGGTGATTCCACACATTAGGTATCATTAGACCCCAGCTGATCTTGGAGGTTCACGTTGTAACTAAATTCCACCCCTTCGAAACAGAATTAGTTCCAAGGCTCCACCATTTTAGCAAATTTTTGTAGATGAAGCTATTGCAATGGTTCTAAAGAATTTAAAATCAAAATTTTTGAAAAATGTTCTTCATTGAAATCCTTTTTGTAAATTTTCGAAGAAAATGATGCTATTGCAATGACTAGCAAAATTTTAAAATCAACATTTTTGAAAATCGTTCATCACAGAAATCCTTTTTTCCAATTTTCGAAGAACATTATACTATTGCAATGGCTCGGAAAATATTTGAAAAATTTTCTTCATTGAAATCCGTTTTTAGGCATTCTGAAACGATTGTTGAAATTTGCTTTATATATGTATATATGTCGTTCCGGACGATAACTCACCTTATTATTGAGATAGCAATCCCGTACTTGAGCTAAAAAATAAGCTTTCCAAATGAAAGGATGAGTTTGTTGGTCAGCACTTTTTCAGCAAATAAATTGTTCAAATTTTAAAAAATATGCTAAAAAATCACTAATAACGGTGAAGAACTGCTAAAATTGTTAAAATTATATTTACCAGCGGAACTGTAGTCATAAAGAATTTATTAACGATAAACTAGACCATTAAAACTTTTACGCACAAAATTATGCTGAAAATGTACATTCTATAATTACATTATTATTTTCTAAAAAAAGGTAAAAACTGAAAAAAAGCTAAAAATCCTAAAACTTTCAGAATATTATTTACAATGTTTTTTTTTTTTGCGTTAAAGTAAGAAATCAACCATTTTTTTGCATTCAAAGTGCTAACATTTCAAAGCAATGTAACATAATACTATACGATATCTTACAAAATTCGCTCATACGATCATGCCTCTAGAATGGAACTTTTTGACTGTTCATAGTGTTCAGAAATCATCCCGGGAATATGAGATATTCTGGAAAAATCTGCTTCACAGTAGGTCCAGCAGCTTTTCGGTCATTTTATGACTTTTGATTGATGATATATTTTTTTTTTTTTTTTTTTTTTTTTTTTTTTTACATTCAAATTACAAAATAGTACGATTCATAAAACTAAAACAAGGATAACAGTAATCCTGTATTCAGCTGAATAGAGATCACAATTCCCCGAGGGACCTCCCAAAAGCGCGATACCCGATGGGATCTTCATCAAAAATGTTACTACTAAGTGGTGTAACATGAAAAAAGTCGTTCGACAAGTTCTAGAATAGGAACTGTAGCGGTAAGTGGTTTTTTTCTACTTCTTGCTAGTTCCGGGGTGCGAACTGCGACCAGATAGCTATTTTCGTGGTTAGAGCTGGTCCGCTAGGGAAGAGATGGGTGGCTAAGAGAAAATGGAGGGAACAGGAAGAATGAAGGAAGGAGAACTAGCTGTGAGTGGTCAGCCAGGGGTAAGAGCGAGGGTTCCGTTTCCTTTAGGAGCACGGAAATGGATCGCGCCACGCGATGGTTCAGTGGCCCAGCGCAGCGGTTGGCTAACCAGATCGTCGAGGCGAAACGTGAGCCCGCGATTGCACGACTTCGCCTAATTATGACGTATACAACCAAAACGGGTTTGTCAATATTCCAGCAGGACTGTTTGTTGATTAGAAGAAGGTCATACTTGTTATTGTAAACTCCATTTCCTACTACCATGAGTAGATAACATTATTTTCTCACTAAACTTGTAAACAATACATTGTATTCTTTCCTGATACAACTCAATATACAACATAACAACAATGACAGCATGACGTATCATATTTATTGTTTCTATACCTTTCAAGAATTAGTAGACGTGAGCCGTGAGCATAGTTTTTATATCACATTATAAGGTTGAATAAAACGTCCACGAGTGATGAGCATTACCCATGGGTCCGAAAATAGAAACATAGAGAGTTGTTCTCTATTATTCAAATTTAAGTTTAAACCAATGTGTTATTTGTTTCTGATCTTGAATTCTGAAATTGTTGTATAAAGTTATCCTGTAAATAAATTTAAGGCTGTATGAATGTATTTCGAATCCAATAAAGATAGAAAAAAGTAGAAGTTCCAATTTAGGAAAACAAAACTTTTTCTGGTTCGAAATTTGATCCCATTTTACCCTTCTCAAATCTGAGAAGGCCTGAATAAAAGTTGCCCAAACATCACATATAATGGTGGAAACGGCAACAAATTATCACAATACCTGTCATGATTATTATCACAGTGCATGTGGTTTAGAGTAATGAAAACAGTTGTACGATGAAGTGTGATCAATTTTTCAGGGATGAGGGTTGTTCAAAAGTCATGAGAAAACTTTGCTCATACTGACGAAAAAACGGACGGTAGACCTACGGTTCTACAGTCAGATCATTTAATAATGATTAATTTTACACATTATTAGTCCATTATGGTTACTTAGCAATATTATTTTATAACTGAGCGTAATAAATCAGCTTTCTTTGACACTACAGAGGCTTAGGGATTATGAGATGCTGTGATAAAATGAGACCATTCCAAAAAGTGGCTAACGATTTTCCTGCTATGAAAACTAAGGGAGTTACACTTCCCTAGTAACGCATTAGTTGCACGTGAAAATCGATAGAAAACCCCACCGTGACGTGACGCTCGTGACGTGACGAAAACAAATGGAAACGTCCTGTAAATGATTATTAAATGATAAAAGTTGCTTATAAGGTAACGCTAAAATATAATAGCGATACTTTTGAAACCGCGGGCAACCTAGTTTCTGTAGGTTGGTACTTAATAATTAGCAAGGAGGTCAGAGTTTGTTTTGGCGGGGACCAAACTCTCCGGCACGGCGGGTAGGAATCGTAAAGTGGGGGGTATGTTCGGTCAGGTGGCCCCTTTTAAATATCGATTGGTACTAGAGAGCCTGGCGCCAACGTAAAGGAAACCTATTAACCGTCCAACAAACATTTGGTCCCAGGGGGGCATCTAACCCTCCCCATCACATTCCATCTCTTACCCACTGCCACCCAATGGACCATAATCTCTCGCCAACCCTTCAACACTCGTCATAAGCTGTTTGAAGTGTTGACCAGATTACGTCACGGGGTCTTTCCAAGTCTTCATTGGCTCGTAGAATAGATACACATAAACCTTGGAAATCTTGGTGAAATAATTGGACAAACTTGGTTGTAAAAGTTCCAGTCATGCAGCATGATTATATGAGCGAATTTTAGTAACTTATTGTATTATATTTATGGTGAATTGTTTTGAAATTTGAAAACGTTGAGTACAAAGAAATTGTTTATTAACAATTTTATGGACTAGAAAAAAAAAAAGAAGTTCGGCATAATATTTTGCGATTTAAGCAAAAATTTGGATTTTTATCTTTTTTGAAGTTTTTATCCGTTATTTAGATGACGTCGTCGGTCTGTCTCAGCACGGACCATGTACCCAGGAGTATAATGGGATAGTTGTAGGGTACTTTTAATACATTTTGACTGAATACACTCCAACTCCTCCCAATATCTCAAGCTCCATACCTCTGACGCATACATTAAAGTAGATCCAACCAGAGAATCAAAAATCTTACAGGCTGACTCCCAGCATTGACATTTACTGCGAGCAAGGACCTGACGCTCCTCCCGTCGAAGTAAACGGTACCCCCAAATATACATATTCCCCTGATACGGTCACAGTTTTATTCCCAATCTCAAACGTACGGTTTTTATCTACCCCAGGTTTCTCATAAAAGCAAACAACTTTCGTTTTACTGGCATTCAATTCAAGGCCCATAGACTCTGAAAATTCATATATTGCCATCATCTTATTCTCAATATCTTTACACAAGTCCCTAAACAACACAGCATCATCAGCAAATAGCAATAATAATATATTGTTACTTCCGTCAATATTTTTACCATCTAAGCCCCTACTACAAATGTACCTCTCTAGACCATCCAGGTATAAGACGAAAAGGTTTGGACTTAATGAATCTCCTTGTAACACAACAAGACAAACCCTATAGAAAAGCTTGTCAGTCCTTTCCCCGCCTTAATAGCCACCTTAAACCCTAAGGGTTTAAAAACCCTGAGGATTTTACCTCTATTCCCGATTTCGGACAGAACGTTCCAAAGCATTTCGTGGGAAAGAGAACCGAATGCATTTTTATAATCTACAAAAGAACAGTAGAGCCTTCTTCCAGTACGTTGTAGCCGAAGGTTGATCATTGCATTAAGTACAAAATATTTTCTCGACAACCTCTATTTCTTCTGAAACCCGATTGCGCCTATGACAAAACTCCGAATTCCTCAACCCAGTTAATCAACCTCATAGAAATACACTGGGTAAAAACTTTCACTAGTATTGAGCAAGGCTATTCGTCTCTGTTGATTAATGTCATTGACATTTTTAGTTTTGGGAATCGTTCTTAGGATCACCCCCCCCCCCCCCCCACTCGTCTGGCACCACCCCCTGTTCAAGAATTTTGTTAAAAATTCTATGAGTGCATTCCAACCCCCCCCTCCGGTAGACTTTTCCAAATTTCATTTGGTATCAAGTCAAATTCACCTAGAGAGTTTCTGACTTCACTCAATTCAGCAATGAGTCTGATGCGTCGCTCATTTGATACCTCATTTTCCAGCTGAAGGTCGGCAAAGTGTAATTTTCCTTCAAATAATCCTCCCATAGTTCGAAACTCAAGTCTGAATTGTTAAATCCCTTATTTCTTACTTTATTAACTGCTTCCCAAAATCTTTTAGAATCCCGTGATTGACAAATATCTATTTTTACATCTCCCCAAAATCATATATTATCACTTATGGCAAATAAATATCTTACTCCGTATTTTGTACCTCTATAAATGTTGCGGAAAATTGTGCCTGTTTTTGCGTGCTATAAAATCCGAATTTGGTTCCTATTCCCATGGAATTAAGTTCCAGTTTGAAATATTAAACTTTTGTTTGAAATTAGTTTGAAATATTATTAGCGCATGCTAACAGTTAGGTAGAGAGGGCATAGTTGGACACCCAGTGCTAGTAGGTAGTGTGTAGGTCTAATAAGAACAGTGTATACCTTAATACCTTGGCACCTATACAGGGTGGTCCCAAACGTAACGGACTTAGTTTGAGGTCTCATGGGAAATTTCACGCTGATCATAAAATACCACATATTAAGGGTCCCTAAATAAATCTTGACCACTTTTTTCGAGTTTTTTAAAAGTGTTTTTGGGTAAAAAACACGGAAATTATCTAGAAAATCGAAACACACCTCGAAATAAACGTTGAAGGCACTTAAATTCTGCCTCGAATGAGATCAACGCCAGTTCTTAAAATTGTACCAACGATTTAGGGCCAATTTTAGAAGTTTGATCTATCGATAAACTGCTCGATATGACCAGGAAGGTAGGCAGGTAATATGAACTTGAAATGTGGATTTAAATGTTTTTATTGGAGCTTCGATAGTAGCATTATTTCAGATTACAACTGGTCTTTGAAATTATTCGGATCAACGTTCATACTACCTGCCTACCTTCCTGCTCCTATCTAGCAGTTTATCAACAGATTAAATCTTCCAAAATTCCCCAAAAATCGTAGGTACAATCTTAAGAGCTGGCGTTGGTTTCATTCGACAGGCTTTTATTCCCTAGAACGTTCATTTCAAGGTGTTTCTCGATTTTCTAGATAATTTCCGTGTTTTATGCCCAAAAATACTCAAAAAACTTCGAAAAAAGAGGGTTTTTTTTTGCGAGAAAAAAAAAGTAACCAAGATTTATTCAGGGACCCTTAATATGTGGTATATTCGTGATCAGCGTGAAATTTCCTATAAGACCTCAAACTAAGTCTGTTACGTATGGGACCACCCTGTATCTGTGTACAAGCAGAGTACCTACGTAGAAGTAATAGCATTACGGGCAAAATTGTTTAGCTTTGTTTCGTTCCAAAGATTTTATCATTTCCGTGTTTTCCTACCTAGTTGTTGAATATTATTCATTCCAGATGCCTAAAACTGGGGTGAAGATCGACCGGTGAGTTGAAGTGGAAGCCCAGGTCAATTGGGTAGAATATTTAATTAGTGAATGTTTATGAATAATTAATAATATTTAATCAACTGCGGCCAAGATTAACAACGTACCCACGGAGAGGGAAACGGGACCCCTGATAGGAGCGGTCAAGTTCTAGGAAACATCTACCCAGAACTTCTAGGAAATATATACCCTAGACCCTGTTGAAGTTGAAACGTCGTTGTGATGGGATTGGTTAGGATGGTTTTGGCTCAGAATTTCGAAGAGGGGGGAGGGGGGGGGCTATCGTTTGGGTGGAATTTCACTTTGGTCTCAGGTAGAAAGCACCCGATTGATGGTGCATTCCAGAAACCATTGAAGCTGCGAATTCGATTTTTCGAATCCCACAATTATTGTTTGCTACATGAAAAATGTCGTATAGTCTCACTCATTACTAAGATTATAGAACACTCTAATAGAAAGCTGCGAAACAAAAATTTTGTAGGAATGTCTAATTAAGTATTTATGTAAGTGAGAATTTCAATTTCGGAAAAAAACTTTTTTTGCCACTTGTCAAAGTGATTCCAATCTTCCCAATCTATAGGTAGATTCGAAGCAATAGGTAACAATGCATTTGTTGGAAACTTAAAAATTTCAGCCAAGTCTGGTGGGCAGTATAGCTTCCTCACATATTTCATGGACGTATAGAAATAGTTGAAGAACAAAGTACGAGTCGAAATGATTGATAAGTCGGCGTTATAAGAAATTAACGATTGCGCATCCGCACAGACTACCATTACTGCAACGAAAACTAAATTTATTGGGGAATGTCTAGGACTAGAGGCTAAACCGCACAATCCTTGAAAATTTTAAAGAAATCGATCCATTAGACTCGGGGTTTTGTCTGTATCGTTAAATCTTAGCTTTGCGCATGGGCTGTAGTTATTACCCCACCAATTGCGATATAATTCATAGGGGAGAGAGAGAAATACTGTTTATTTAGTGCATAAGAACACAAAACAGGAGGTTGCGCCACATTACTTATGGGATATAAACGTCACACATTCTAATCGCACATCTGTGAACTCACATTTCTCTCTCTCATAGGGAATTTTTCTAGAAAATATATCTGTCTACTCTCTACTCTAAGTTTGAACGAAATCGAACCAATATATAATAAGAAATTGGCGTTATAAAAAATTAATTTGCGGATGCGCACAGACTACTATTTATGTGACGAAAATGAAACTTATAGGAAACCGTCTAGAAGCTAATCCGCACCACCCTGGAAAATTCATCAAAATCGTTCCATGAGACTCGGAGTTTCACCTGTGTCAATCGATATTAGTTGCGCGCATGCGCAACGGATATTACTCTACCAATCGCGATATAATTCATAGGGCACTTTTCTAGAACATGTAACCAGTTACCTACCGAGTGTGAACGAAATCGCACCAACAGATAATAAGAAATCAAAGTTGTGAGAAATTCGCGTTTGCGCATGAGCACAGGCTACTGTTAATTCAACGGCATTGAAAATTATAGAGGACTGTCTAGTAGCTAACCTGCACAATCCCTGAAAATTTCATCGGAATCTGACTGAAACTTGGTATAGTTTTGGGCGTGACAAGCATTAACAACAGACAGACATCAGACAGACACGGAACCAAAATTGATCAGCAAGCTCTGAAACGCAAAAAGCAAGCAGAAATTTTGATTTTGGAGGACACAATTTTTTTCAACTTCAATCACGAACACAAAGCTTCCCTACCTTCGACAGTGAGGAAGCAAAACTATGTATACTATGTACTCAGGATGTTAGAACCTACTAGTGTGTGGTAGATACATTTAACACATACACAATTGGGAAATAATATTCACGTTACCAGCTCAGGACATAATATATGGTGTAACCTGAAAATTATTCGAGAAATAACAACACCCTGTTCAATATAACACATGTTTATAAAATACTGCAAGCTTCCAAAAATGAGTAGGTACATGATAAATTTCCCAATGGACATTGCATGCAACGTCGTACCTTGAAATGAAGTTGTAAAATAAAAAGTGAATAATTCAGGGTGAGAATAATTTTGGCACCATGGATTTGTTTTATAATTAAGGTGAGTTAAACAGTGTTAAAGTTTCAAATATGGTCACAACATTGCATTCTACCTGCCTACAATCAATCAATCATTAATTAAGCTGTCTAGTTATCTAACGATTCAAAATGACCGTAGGAGATGTACTCATACGAAAATCAATCAGACTGTAGTTCTACACGTTCTTGATATATGATGGTGCATTTCTGCACAAATTTCTCCATAAAAATAACCACTAAATAGCCTCAATTATCCTATTTCTGCCAACCAAAACCTTTTTTTTCCATCTTTGTGCTTATGTGCCACAGACTCAAATCCTAGCTCATCTCGGAGTTGGAATTTCATATAAACTGGCCAGATAGCTTGAGCGTTTGACTTCAGACAATAAATTCTACGTTTACGTAAGTGCGGTGGCTCTCACTGATTGGGTAACGATAAACTCTCCATGCAATATTGTTGAGTAACTACTCATTAAATGTGGCCTTATTTTGAGTCATGTGTGGATCACTACAACTATATGTGAAAATTTGGTATTTAAATAACAACACACACTCTCTCTCTCTCTCTCTCTCTCTCTCTCTCTCTCTCTCTCTCTCTCTCTCAACGATATACAACGTTTTTTATTTTGGTAGATGACGTTTAAAACATGCCTTCTAAGGCCCGTGAATCGTTTCCCGCCATTAATATGCAAATAATAGTAAGTGTTGAACAGTTGCCGTCGAGGAGCAATGGACGCTCGGAGGTGGGTGATGGAAGGATTTTCATCCACACGCATTAGATCGTTCCTAGCTTGGCAACGAGAATATCTACCGACTCACTTAATGAGGACCATGTCAATGTTGATATATGTTCAACAAGTGTTTTAAAGCTGGAAAAGTGGCTTGGGATTTAACATAGCAGTGCTAAGGTTTAACGTGAAACAGGTTGGGACACAAACCGGAAAACCACCGGATGGGAGTGGGAGGGATGATATGGCCAAGTTGAGTTTTCCACCTCAACCGTCTATGAACTCACTCTGTGGACAGTTTAGTTTCACGTTAGCAGCGAGTTTGTTGGAAAGTTAAAACAATGGCCGAGAACAACTTGAATGGTCAGCCAGTGTTTCGAAAACCATCTCCGATCTGGTTGGGACAGTAACCGAGATTGTCAGGTTTCACTGATCATCTACTGCGGTTTGATGGGCGATAACAAGAACTTGCACACTTTTTTTTACTGCAGAAATTAAAAGTGGATGGGATTTAAAGGTAAATGACTATATATATATATATATATATATATATATATATATATATATATATATATATATATATATTATTTTGAGGAGTTACAGAAGGTTGGAAAAAGATAGGAAACACTTAAATAAACTTACAAAATTGAGAGAATATTTCGCTATTTATGAGAGAATATTTAGTTTATTTAAGTGTTTCCTATCTTTTTCCAACCTTCTGTAACTCCTCAAAATAAGGATAATAATAAGGATAAGGATAATAATATATATATATATATATATATATATATATATATATGTATATATATATATATATATATATATAGTTTTGATGAAGGATGAAAACACTCGCGTGCAATATTGTTAAGGTTGTTAAGAAGGTTAAGGTTGTCACGCGTAAAATTTGCTCTCGCAAAATTGTCCTTTTCTGAAGTGTTTTGTTGGGAAATTGTTTAAATATTGGTGCAAATTCAATCCCAGAAGGACTGCCGACCTCCGAGAAGTGGAAGAAGTGGAACTTCAAGATTATAGATAGCCCAGGATTCAAAAAACGTGTTTCGGATTTTCGAAAATGTTATATTTCGGGTAATTTTGTTGATGTTATTTATAGGTAGACATGGTTATGGTTTCGTAGTTTTGTTGTAGTGTAGTTATAAATTTGAATGGACGATTCGGTGGTGTCATTATCAGAACGGGTGGAATGTCCACATTGTGAATTGACTTTCACAAGACGTGGACTCTTACGACACACAAGAAGTAGACATGCCGTTATTCTCTCGCAGAGTGAACCTAGGACTCATCATGTAGTTCCTGTTTGTAATGAAGCGACAGTTAAACTTGGTGACGCATATAATTCACCATATCTCAATAACTCAGGTCCTTCAAATTTAGCGTGGAAAGGCAAATGGGAAAAAATAGTCCAATTACGCGGAAAGCAGTATGACTTACCGAGTGGAAGGGTAGGCTATAACTTCGTGGATGTTCTTGGACAAGAAATTGAAAAATTGGTGTCAGGTGAATATCCATCCGAACGCTTCATCGTCTACATTTCGGTCATCCTTCAGAGGGAAAAGCAAGTAAAACAAGCAAAAGACATCAGAGTAACAATAGAAAGACGAATGCAATCATGGGAGGCAGGAAGAGTAGATGCGCTGATTCATGAAGCATTCACAGCTGACAGAAAATTGGGCAAGGCAAGACAAAATAATGAAGACAAAGCGCAAAACATCAAGGTTTTTCACCGTCTGATTACAAGAGGAAGAGTCCACGAGGCAGTCCGTTTTCTCACTGAAAATGGAAGAGGGAAGATTCTAGACCCAAACTTACAGATGAACTCAACTGGCAAGACGGTACTGGACGAGTTAAGAGACAAACATCCTCCACCTGCTTACCCTGATCCGGAGTTGTTCAATTTGCCTGCTGGAATAGAGGAAATGCCACCTATTCAGCAAGTACTTGTTACATCAGAACATGTTGAGAAGGCAGCTCGAGCATTGCACGGTGGGGGAGGTCCCGGAGGATCAAATTCGGACCAGTGGACTGACTTCCTACTACGATATGGGCGGGCAAGCCTGCGATTGAGAAACGCAGTCGCTGGGTTGGCAACAAAGTTGAATAATGAAGATGTGCCCTGGGAAAACATAAAAGCACTAGTGTCAAGTCGCCTAGTGGCTCTCGACAAATCTCCCGGAGTACGTCCAATAGGAATAGGAGAGTGCCTAAGAAGGATACTCGGAAGATGTATGGCCGAAGTGACCGGAGAAGATGTAACGATGATCTGTGGCGCTAAGCAATTGGCAGGAGGCCTTAGTGCAGGCATTGAGGGAGCAGTTCAAACGATGGATAGCCTTTTCGAACAGAGGGCTCATCCAAGATCAAACTGGGGATTTCTGATTGTCGATGCCATGAACGCATTTAATGTAGCAAATAGAATGATGTCACTGTGGCAAGCACGGGTGTATTGGCCAAGATGTGCAAGATTTGTATATAACACATACAAAGGGCACGCAGAATTGGTGGTTAGAGGAGGGAGAGAGAGTTTGTTCAGCAGAGAGGGAGTGACCCAGGGAGACCCGCTATCTATGCTTCTTTACGCTTTGTCCACAATACCTCTCATTGATCGACTCGACAATCCACATATAACTCAGTGTTGGTATGCCGATGACTCTTCGGCACAGGGTTCATTTGAGAATTTGAAAAACTGGTGGAACCAGCTGAATCAAGAAGGCCCAGGATTTGGCTATTTCCCCCGAGGAAATAAGACCTTTCTTGTGGTAAACCCAGCTGACATTGATGACGCCCAGAACATTTTTCAAGGGACAGGAATCACAGTTGTGACTGGTCATAAGTTTTTGGGTGGGTTCATAGGGCAGTCCAGTACGAAACAAAATTTTGTTGAGAAGAAGATTGATAACTGGATACAAGAAGTTGATCAGCTTGTAGAAGCAGGAAAAATTCAGCCTCAGTCAGCACATGCAGCATTCTGTAAGTCAGTGCAGTTCAAATGGCAGTATATGCAACGAGTGCTGAACAGTGATGGAAGTGAATATCGCCGACTTGCATCAACGATCCAGCATTAGTCGGAGGTGTTGCCACAGAAGCAGAATGCAACCTGTTCTCTCTCCCAGTGAACAAAGGAGGCTTAGCACTTACGGACCCAAGAACCTGTGCCGAAAGGGCCCATGAATTGACAAGAGAAGGTTCAATGAAGCTAATTTCAGCAATAAATCAGCATCGCCCACTAGATTTTCAAGAGCACCATAGAAAAGTTAATTTGGCTAGGAAAAGAGCGAGAGAATATAAAACTGAAAAAGAAGATACATTACTGCAGGATACCTTGGAATCGTTTCCAGCGGATAAGAGAAGGGCGATTGAGCGTTCGGTGGTTCAGGTCTCAGGGTCGAAGTCATCAGGGTGGCTCTCAGTACTACCCCTCAGAAAGCACAATTTCGACCTCTCTCCATCAGAATTCAGAGACGCAGTGGCAGTGAGGTACAAACGGATACCAACCAATATGCCGACTTCTTGTGATGGATGTGGTTCACGAACTTTCAGCTTAGAACATGCATTAAGCTGTAAAACGGGAGGCCTAATCACTCGGCGACACAATGAGGTTAGGGATCTCTTAGGAGAGCTCATGACAGAAGCATGGGGCAACTGTGTAAAGGAGCCGATTATCATAGAGGCCACTGAGGAATCACCAGGCCTCAAAGGGGATTCAGTATGCAGAGGGGTGTGGGAACCACAGAGGGAGGTGTTATTTGACGTACGTGTCACAGACACAGACGCTCCCTCTTACGTTTCCCGTCCTGTTGCATCCATTTTTACTGCTGCAGAAGAAGAAAAGAAAAGAAAATACATGGCAGCTTGTGAAGATAGACGATCTTCATTCACCCCCCTGGTCTGTTCGGTTGATGCCCATTTTGCACCACAGATGGTTAGTTTTCTGAAAGTGTTGGCTGAGCGACTGAGTGATCGATGGGGACAACCGCAAAGTGTAGTGCGCGGATGGATTCGCGCGAGATTGGCTTTTGCGATTTTGCGTGCATCAAGCATGTGCGTGCATGGAGCTCGAAAACGCTGGCGAAGCTGTGAAGAACTAATCGGATTCTACGATGGCGCAGCAACGCGACTACATTAAAAAAAAAATACCAAACACCACGTAGAACGTCAACGGAGTCTCAGTTTCAATCTTTCAACAAGAATTTCTTACCACCTTTATATATTATCAATAAAACGACAAAATTTAGATTTAAAACTTAAGTAAGGAAGTAGTATAAAAAATTGAAAAAAAAAAAAAAAAAAAAAAAAATTACAGAGGGTTGGAAAATATAGTAAACACATAAATATTCTCTCAATTTTGTAAGTTATATTTATGTGTTTACTATATTTTCCATCCTTCTTTAATACCTCAAAATAATATATATATATATATATATATATATATATATATATATATATATATATATATATATATATTCATTTTTTTTTTTTAGTCTAGATGATTCAAAAAAAAAAATTAAACTAAGTTGAACTTCCCTGAGAATCCACCAAACGCCCGCAGCAGTTGACTCCACCCACTTTCTATTCAAACGTCAGGGTTTACTAAATTATACTGATTTCCGCAAGGCAGTCAATATTCCATTTCACGTCATTTGTGACATTGTTGTTGTGTTGTTTTCGATATTTATTTTGGTAATGTGGACACTTCGTTTTCTTCTATTTTATATTCTCCACTTTGATGGACAGGAGTACGAAATCAGTTGAAGGGGTAGGGGTATGAAACGGTGACTTCGTTTCATTTACCACCTTAGAACTACATCAGTGGGTGTAGTTCCGTATGGGTCCCCACTTTCAAACTAATGTAAATCTGTCTTTATCCTATCAAAAAATGAATTTGACGACTGTTTTGAAACCTTGGAATCTCGTCTTTCCCATGTATTCATGATAGATTAACTTTTTCCTTTGCGTAGGTACATGAGAAATATGGAATTGAAAACAGTGGAGACACATTCGGAACTATTTGCCTTGTCAAAAAGTTCCGTACGTGTCGCACGCTATATTCAAATCCACCTAGCGTGTAAATAGTTTAGTGGTCTGGATCCTCGCAAGCTCGCACTTCAAAAAAAAAAAAAAAAAAAAAAAAAAAAAAAAACGGACGGCAGACCTACGGTTCTACAGTCAGATCATTTAATAATGATTAATTTTACACATTATTAGTTCATTATGGTTACTTAGCAATATTATTAGTTCATAAATTAGCGCAATAAATCAGCTTTACTTGACACTACAGAGGCTTCGATAAAATGAGAGCATTCTACAAACGCTGGAAATTATTACAGAAAAGTTTATTATTTCTGTATCATACAGACCTTCTTCGTAGAAAACTGACCGTAATTATTAGCCTCACTTATAGTATATTTACTATCGAAACTCGTGCTTCGCGCTTCCAATATTTGGTTCACTCGTTCACTGCAATACAGTTCCAGGACCCCACCATTTTACGCTTTATCCCTTCCCTCTCCCCTCCACTCCCTTCCCTCTCCCCTCCACTCCCTTCCCTCTCCTCCGACTCCCCCACACTCCCTTGCCCTCCGCCTCCCCCACACTCCCTTGCCCTCCCTTCCCCCACCCTCCCACCCTCCCCACCCTTCCCTCTCCCCTCCACTACCTTCCCTCTCAGTCCCTCCGCCTAACCCACACTCCCTCGCCCTCCCTTCCCTCTCGCTCCCTCCGCCTCGCCCTCTCTCTCACTCTCTCTCCCGCCCACCCTCTCCCTCCCACCAGGAGTGTGCGCGTGCGTAAGTCTAACACTCAAAGCCTCGAAAAAACACTTTTTCGGCCGTTTTTGGCCCATAGCATCTATAGCCCGCCATACACGAGCAGATATCTGCGACAGATTTGGTCGCCCGATCTCATCTGACAGATATCGCTAACGATCTGGAGTGACCGATGAGATCGGTCGTTGCCCCTTAACACGAAAAACTTATCGGCCGATCTTTCATGCCCGAGATCTGTCACCTGACCAATGCCCGATGTCATCTGTTCGTTCGTGGGATGAAATCTGACAGATTCAGGTCTGTCACCGACGTTCGTCTGGCAGACTCGAGTTATCGGTCAAATCCGAAATTTTTTCCAGATCGGTCACAGATTCCGTAAGTTGATGCCATGGGGTTAGTGACTGTCCGTAGTAAAAAGCGTAAATTAGCGGCTTCTGCGGCGGGTATTTTTTTTAATTGCCCATAAAACGGCTAAGCCAAAAAAATACAAGTTTGGGAGAAGTCATGGGTTTCGTCGTAAGCAATGTTTTTGACGTTTTTGTTCATGTAGTCAACATGCTTCAACTGCCACAGACAAGGTCTGTCTCTATACATGTCGATCATCATTTCAATTAACTCGTTTGGCCACTCTTTTTTACCCATTTTTTGATACCGCACAAAAAACCACCAATAGAAACTGATTTCTTTAGAGGAGAGATCTCACAGGGGAAAACACACGTGGAAAACTGAACATCTTAACGTTAAGGGACGCTGCCCGATCCAATAGAACAGTTCTGTGTACCACAGACATCGCTTCCGAGAAGTCTGCAGGTTAAGGGGGACGCCCGACTACCATCTGCTAGATTTGAACTCTCGCAGATACCTCTGGTCGATTTTCACATCTTTCATCATTTTCTAACGCCCACTAACGCACAGATCTTTCCCACAGATATCGTTTAAAGACGCGATATCTGTCGCAGATATCTGCTCGTGTATGGGTGGCTTATGCGAGTAAAGCGATGGGGATGGTTAAACGTTAGGACCAACTAGACCCCAAATGGAGTCTATGTGCGAAAGAACGGGTTTTTTAAGTCAATTCTTTGGCCTTTTATGGCCCGGACGGCGGACGGTGAACGGCGGACGGACATTTCAAATTTGGATTCTACGCACCTTGAAACGTAAAGTGACAAAGTTTGAGGGGGGGTTATAAAAATTTTTTGCTATACGATCACATAGGCTTATTATTGCAAATAATAAACCAAAAGTGGCTAACGATTTTCCTGCTGTGAAAACTCGGAGTGACACTTCCCTTGTAACGCATTGGTTGAACGTGAAAATCAGTATTTTCGCTGTGACGCGACGGTCGTAAAAACATATTGGTAATGCATTACAGAGACGTCCTATGAATGGATAGTATATAATTTTGGTAATGGATAAAATTAAATAAAAAACAAAAATACCATGACTTCTCGGAATTACCCCCCCCCCCCTTAACCCTCTCCACCGACAGTAAATTTCAACCACAAAACTTCCAGCATGAAATTTAAAACTCTTAGAATATTTCTCAAATTTTGAACTAATTCAGAATTGAACATAAAAAAAAATCACAAAAATCTGACGAGATTAGTCAATACATCATGATTTATTACTATTATTCCCTCCATTCACTCCCTCCCATGATGAAATTTGAAACTTCTTATATTTGATCAAAAACTAAACCGAGTTCATAGATGAACGAAACAAGAATCACGAAAATCGAACGAAAATTGTTAAAACATCATGATTTATTACTATTACCCCCTCCATTCACCCCCTTCCATAATGAAATTTGAAACTCCTGATAAACGATCCAAAACTAGACCGAATTCATGGTTGAACAAAAAAGGAATCACGAAAATCAAACGAGAAGTTAAAACATCATGATTTATCAGTATTATCCCCTCCATTCACCCCCTCCCATGATGTGATTTGAAACTCCTGACGTATGCTCCAAAACTATATCGAATTCTTAATGAAACAAAATAAGAATCACGAAAATCGGTCGAGATTTGTAGCTAAGACAGTGCTTGAAGAATCGGTAACTATCCCCTCCACCCCCACCACGACAGCAAATCCGAAATTCCCAAGGTTTGCTGCTCAACTAGACTAAAATTGGAACCGAACGAAATGAGAATTACAAAATTCGGTTGAGAATTGAAGCCTGGGTTGCGACGACAAAATTTGTCACACACACACGCGTGCACATACTCACACACGTCCACACAGACATACACCTATGGTTTTTTCACGGATTCGGTCTCAGAATGGTTTGAAACGGATTTATATGTGGTTATTTTTTCTCATGCTTGGGTCGTCAGTCCCAATGGACCCCCTGGATCAATTTCAATAGGCGGCCCTCTTATTAACGAACCCTTGCCTATAAGACATAGCTTCAGAGGGACGTCCTAAAAAATGGAAACGTTCTGTTAATCATAATTAAATGATATTACATGATATCAAGTAGTCAATCCCTTAGTAAAAACTCAGATTATTATCACATATAGGTCAGAATGATGTGTATAGTTTGGTGGTCTGGATGCTCGCAAACTCGCCTCTCAAAAGTACATAACATCAAGTAGTCAAATCCCTTAGTAAAAATTCAGATTAGTTGGACATATAGGTCAGAATGATGTGCATAGTTTGGTGGGGTGGATGCTCGCAAGCTCGCATCTCAGAAATACATGACATCAAGTAGTCAATCCCTTAGCAACAATTCTGGAGCAGACCCTGCAGATTTGGAAAGTGCCCAGTACAGTTCAGGTGGTTTAGTTGCCGCTGGTGCCCAGTTCAGGTGACCCCGACTCTCCGTCGGTGGTCCCTAGTATATTGATAGGTATAAGATGCATGTGATTATTCAAGAGTCTGTATTATCTTATCCAATATAAACACCAACTTTGTATAGTCAGAGATCAACAATCAAAGAGTTTTAAGGTTAATTGCTCTACTTACTGACTCATAAATAGCGTGGGGACACAGTGATACGTAACTTTTTGAATAATCAAATAGTTCGGTATGTGTCCCCACTTTTTTCAGTTCCCTATTTCTTACGTTCGCGAAGGAGAAAGTTAATTTGTCATGAAACCATGGGAAAGAGGAGATTCGTAGGTTTCCGAAATAGTCGTCAAATTTTTTTATATATTTTTGTTAAGTAAGTAGGTTAATGATAGATTTACATTGGTTTGAAAGTGGGGACACATACGGAATTACACCCCAGTCAGTTGATATTCTCAGTGAAACTCGAGACTTTTGAAACGAAAGGAGTGAAGATATCAAAGTGGTTAAACTTTAACTACTTATGTACCTAACTAGGTACCTAATATAGTGATAACTACATAAGTTGTTTAAGATCTATAGGCACCTTACAAGTTCGGTTCGTGCTTGACCAAGTAGGTTACAGAATTCGGACGCAAAAGGCAAAGACACACTGTGTATTATGAGAACAGCACGTAACCGGCTGGTCAACTAAACCGAGAATTCCTGCACTCCAAAATCGAAATAGAGATTTCACAATGAGGATTGTAATGAGTAATGACACAGCACGACCTTACTTTCCGCGTTCACTCTCCCTGCGGACGTATGACTGTTCCTTAGTTCGTGGTGATATCATTATAAAAATAAAAAACATAATCCCCATAACAACTTGTAAGATCGTTACAATGAAACGGGTTCTGAACGTTTGTCTGAGAATTACCTACTAAAATAAGAAAATCTAACTTACCTACCAACAGGTGAAAAACTCTTGAATATTAATTTCAAAGTGATGACATGAAAACTTCCTCACTCTAACATCCGTAGGTACCAATCAATGCCCCTTTCCGCTATACAGGAATAACTTTTCCACAGACAACCGCAACATTTGCGAATGTACCTAATGCCAAACAAAATTGACAAAATACCAGACGAAATTTCTATTTATTCTCGACAAAGCGAAACAATCGTATGAACAATCTCAAAATTATCAATACAAATGTGATAACGGTGATAAAAATCTAATAAATTCTATATTTTCAATATCATAGTAACACCTGTTGTGGTTACAAATTCAAATGCCTATAAAAACTCGCAAGCTCGCATCTAAAGAAACGCTTGCATACAAGTCTGCAACACATTGGGACATTTTATGTCTTTAGTTGCAGACTCGTTAACAAGCGGTTGCAATCATGTTCACAATATCAATTATTGAGAATGATCACCTGTGTGTAGGTAACAATTATTCATATAACCATGCTCATAACTCAGCTTGTTGGCCACGTACGTACTTCGCAGTAGGTAACATAATATGGTTGGAGAGCTTTCGAACGAATGGTCAACGAAATTTGTGGGATGAAAAACGACGAAGTAACATTTCCCTAGCAACGACTCGGTAGTAAGCGGAAATCAACAGAAAACCAACCGTAACGCTTTTTTCGTTTATGTGCCAAAGTAAAGACATAAAATGTCAAAAACTTGGCCTCCAAGAGTCAACCAACCTTCCATCATAGATTCGAATTTAGGAAATACCAAACGAAATCTCTATTCATTCACGACAAAGTGAAACAAACGTGACTACTTACCAACAAACTCAAATATTAGAAACACAATAATGTGATATCGTACATAACAAAAAACTTGGCCAGCGAGAAGAACTTACCTTCCACCAACGATCAACCTAAACCATGGAAGAACAGACTGAGAAACGCCGCCAGCGCTCGAGACGTTTAAAAGCATACGGTCGGACCCCGCTATACCGAAGGAGAGGCTGGAACGCTCCTTGCGGACAATGCTTCAACTTTCTTCAACCGCCATCAATTCGAATTTACGGCTTTTTGAGACTACAGTCACTAGTTTTTCTCAGAAATGCAGTTTAGCTAGACAGAAACCTGTTCAAATCAATCAGCGTCGAATATGAGTCCTAAAATACGGGGATATTGACAACAAACTTTCCTATATTTTCCAAGAACTTCAACACACTTCCAAATATAATTGAAAACCCTTTTTTTCAGAGCCAAAAATGAATCTGTTTGCTCCTATGCTGCTCTTCAACTCACGCCCTGGCGCATATAGATGTTTCCGTGCTTTTACAGCTGACCAATTGATGAAATATGGTCACAATAATTAACGAGTTAAATTATCAAGATCAGGATAAAATTTTAATAGTAGATGGAGTGTTTATATACGTAATTTATAACTTCGCAATCATTTCTTCCAGTGTTTGCACTTTGACAGCATGATTGGAAATTTTTGTTTCCTCATTACCAAAGGTAAAAGCTTTGTGTTCCTGAAAGAAATCGATAACGTTTTTGTCCTCCAAAATCGAAATTTTCACTTGCTTTTTGAGTTTCAAAGCAACGACATTTTCTAATAAGTAAGGGAGGGCAAAACTCACGCTTCTCTCACTGTTAGCGCTTCCTACCCAGTAGAAGTGTATTTTCATTTGAAAACCAGCTTTGATTCTCAACTGGTTTTTGTGATATTATCTCGTTCACTAAAGAATTCAGTCAAGGTTTGAAAACTGTTCATAAGTTTCATATTTCAATATAGAAGGGTGGGATACTTATAATTCATCTTTGTTTTTTCACTTTTCGAGTCCAATTTTTTTTCTAATATCTCCTTATTCAATCTAGATTTTAGTCCAGTTTCAATGAAACTTGAGATTCAAATTACCCAATCTTCATCTGAATGTGGAAACACAGCAGTATAAAAACATAAATTAATGTTCTTACCTTAGTTAGGTACCTATTAGACACGAGATGAAAGTTTTTTCCAGGGTCTGTAGTACCCTTATAGCGTCTGATCAACTCCTCCCCATTCGAAAATGTTCGACAAATGTACGGTCATTGTACAGGGTCACTGTCGTGTCAAGGAAGTTGGCATTTTTGTGAACGACTCTACTTTCCTCTCCGTCTTCAGAAGAGCAAGAAATATTCTGGGGAGAAATGGGGTCTTCAGAGGAAGATTCCTGTTCAACGTCACCAATAAGATTTTCGATATCACACAACTCAGAGTAGGAAACTCTTAATAAATAACCGTAGAAGTGAATTGAGAGTAAATGCAAAGGCAGAACTTTGTAAACAGTGCACGACATGCAGATATCCGATGGCTATTTATCTCCTTCAGCTGGCTTTATCTTATCATCTCTACGGTAAACTCCTTGCTGAGCTTCCGCTACCCACACATCTCACATTAGAATGATTTGATTGGCTACTTCAAGTAGTAGCTTGGTGGGGGGCAAACCGTCAGGTTGGTCAGCAGAAATTTCTCTGATCAGTCAAACCGATTCACAACGGTTCAAACTGGATTGGTGGTAACTGCGAACGGACCACTATGGATACTAAACAGCCAGAGATTTCCCCAAATGGTCACTGCTTTTCCAACCATTTCTCACCGGTTTGATGGTCACACCAAACAAACCTATTATAATTCAATTTTTCTCATAGATACCTACGTTTTTATTCATTCTATTATTACTAATGTTTTATCCAATGTTTTGGTTTAGAAGTACGAAAAATCGGAGATTTCATTTTGATGACGGATTATTTGTGAGGAGGAGTGATGGTGGGGAAAATTAACACTACTATTTACAAAATTCTTAACAGATTTGCATTGTTCATGTTTTGTTTAATTGTTTCAAAATGTCATTCGAAGTATTTAGTCTTTTTTTGAAACCTTTCTTTCTTGGTCTGATTTCACAATAAAACTTGTAGTGTTTCTTGTCAATGTTTTTAACCTATTTCTGATCTCATTCTCATTCTAATTTGAATTTACTCAATTTTATTGATTTCAAAATTAGACCAATTTCGAATAATAATAGAATGAATAAAAACGTATAGCTATGAGAAAAATGTAGGTTCACTAAAAAAATCGGAAGCTACTCCGTCTGCCTTGCTCTCTTGGTAGCAATAGGCGATTCATCCATGATAATAGTCTCCTCCAGACTGTCAACTTGGGATCGTTAGGTCATTCAACATCACTGTCCCCTCCTTCGTTAAAGTCAGATTCAGGCGAACTATCACACCCAGTAGTTTTTGCTTTTTGAGGTCAGGGGTCCCGTTCTACCCTCGGGTTCCGGCAGCACCGGTTTGAAAAAATATTTTCTTCTATTTTAGGTCGTTCTGAATTTATGGATGACGTAAGAAATATTCCTTGTTGCTAGCGGAACTGAAAGAAATCATAACAAAGACGGAATCATCGAGTGAAGGAATAACTAAACTGATTTGAGTCAAGAAAGAACGTGAACTGAACGTTGAGGAAACTATTTGTCTCGTGAATGAGATCCATGGATATTTTACTAGTAGCGTGAACGGAAAATTGGAAGAAGAAGCTTCACTCCCGCTCCCGATCATCGGATACCTACAAAGAGCTCTTTACCTATAAGCCTATCACATTTCGGAAAACAATCAAAGCAAGGCAGAATACGAAAAGATGTAACTCCGGACGGTAGATATTATAGTACAAGATCCAGTACGGCTTTCTTGTACCTACTCATAAACTTAGTATGGCACTCCTTGCGTGTGCCTCCTAGGTTCATGCTTGTACTCGACACAGATCGGGTGGAATAGGGCATTGACGGCTTGCTCCTCGACTCAGGGTCCAGTCTCTCCCGATTAAAATCACCTAAAAATAGAGGATCTTGAGCTATTTTCTGAAGAATCTTCTAGTACTGCTGGAAAATCAGTTCTCATTATGGAACGACTTGAGAAAGTTACTTGTCATCGTTCGGTGATTATTTCATTTATAACTTACTGTTCCTCATCCTCCGGCTTTGGCAAATTGGATTCTTTAGAAAACAGCTCAAGATTAATGGTTCTCCCGATTCTCTCCCCAAGAAAGCATTGTTTCTTCATTCTTCTTTTATCCAAAGAATTGTTGGTAAGCAGGCATACTGTTTGGTGATAAGATGTAGATGTTTTGTGAGTGAGAAGGTAGATGTTAAAAAATCATGGAAAATAACGAGAAAAACATGTTTTACTACATATTATGTATTACTGTAGTTGATTACAGAGTGGAAATGGCCATGCTCCTTTCAGCTTACAAAATGGTGACATCACACAGTAGCCAGCCAATCATCTAGCATTCCTAGCGCCTTCACCCCCTCACAATTTTAAAATCCGATTTTAATTATGAATATAAATTTTGTTAACATAATTCATCATGTAGGTATTTGTGAATCAGAGGTGGTCTAGAGTGATGTAAAAAAGGTTTCAGGCCGAATTTCAGATGGGTGTTTCTCATTAGGTATTGCATTAATACTGAAAGCCAAATTACATAATTTGTTTACATAAATTATTACATAAAGGTTATCATTTTCGTGTTAGATACCCCACCTCCACAGATATTTTAGACGATCAACATTAGAACGTACCAACAGTAAAGTAAGTAGGTAAGTACATCATTATCAAAGTATAGATAGGTATCTATAAATACCTACCTACCAAAATAAATTCATTGAAATTGAACAAAACCCATAACAACGCTTTACTATTCTGTCCAGATGTATCTAAAGATATAATAAACTGGATTTCTTGATAAGTAGGTACCTTCCTTGTGTAATTTTATTCAATGAATCAATCGTCGTAATTTGATAGTCAGTTTTTAGTATGTTAACATTAGTAGGTATTTAGTATTTAATACAAAATTATAATAAAAGTTACACTAGAATTTGTAATAATATTTTATCACTATATTTCCCCCTTTAGGGTTGATCGCAAGTGATGCCGAGGATTAACGATCTGCGAGGGTCCATAAGTGACTTTTGATCCGTTCAAATAATTTTGTTCCTGTCGTTTGGGAAAGAAGCCTTGGAAGCTTTGCAGTGAGTTACAAATTTATTTTCTTGGTAGAATACAATGGTTCATTATCAGAAATTATAGACAAAAAGTAATTACACAAGCTCTACTGTATGATTCACGTCTGTAATTGTTCCTTGAATTCGTACGCAATAAAGATGTTTTATTCTTCTAATAATGTTCCAAACCATCAATTTTAAGGCATTGTTTAGCGATTATATTTTGGAGTACTCATCCCATAATTCTTCCACGGTTATTTATAGTCGAAAGTGTTTGGTTTGGGGGTAACGATTTTAATTGGTTCCCAAAAGGTTAAACTCACTTTTCGGGTACGTTTCGTAAAACGATCACAATACCAACTCACAAATTTTTGTCTAATCCTGAGACAGATATTTTAAAGATTCACACAGTATGGCAACATATGAAATACCCACCCTACAAATTGTTATACGACAACATACGATGATCATTCGAAAAGAGCAAACGGAAATTCACATGAATGTTTTCAGTAGAGTACAGACAACAACGAATGATCTCTCGTTTCAGACTAACTTAGGATGAATAAATGAACGGCAAACGACATAATACTCAACCCTATACTACACCCGATGAACCAGGTTGGACCTAACTCAGTTGTTTCGATTGTTACGTAGCGAGTTAGCGAGGAGTTTGAACTCTTGAGAGCGAGTAATCCCCATCCAACTTGTATGGAAGGAACTCAAGTAGAAGTCGAGTTGGACTTGGAAAACATAATTAGCAGCGCCATGTCGTGCACAACGAAATTCAATTGAAACCTGTGTTGTTCAAACTTTAGGCGCATGGATATAATTTGATTCACTGGATACCACTAATATTTATAATAGTGGATCTTGACCTATGGTTTGCGGACCACCAGTGGTCCGCAGGGCACCAAGAAGTGGTCCATGAAACTATCTCGAAAACTTTATGGCAAAAACTGAGTAGGTGAGCGGAGAAAAACGAGTAAGCAGGTTCGTACCCACTTATTTGCGATTTGTTTCTTGAGAGCTGTGGTATCATTTAATCGATTAGAACACATTACTGCATACATGGAATCGTTGACTAATGGCTATCCGAAAAATGGTAAGTAATCCATTTTTAGTATCGAATCGATCCCAATACATACCTGATGATGCAAGAACAACTGATAGACTCACAAAACAACAGGGAATGCAAGGATAAACTGTTTCAAAAACTGGAGAGTTCCGTTGCTAAAGTGCTTTTTCGTAGTACAATAAGACTCCGATGTTTGAAATACCTATTGCTTTTTAAATACTTTTCACTTTGATCTCTACTATCTACTAATCTACGCTAGCAACTTCTTTTCATCTGTTCTCGAGCACAGAGCTGGTAGGAACTAATCCTATGAGTGGCAGTTGCAACAAGTGTTACCTTCACATCGATAAAGCGGTCAAAAAGATACAACCATAATCATCAGTTGTTGCCTGACATTTCAAATTTACTTTAAAACCACCACCAATAACAAATATTATTAAATAACTATTGCTAACATTAATAATCGCTTTTAGACAAAATCAAGTGGTTTGCAAAAACTTTTGGTCTTATTAGTGGTCCGCCAACTCAAAAAGGCTAAGAACCCCTGATTTTAGGTGTATATTTTAGATTAGCAAAAACAAAACCTATTCTTCCAATGATACAGTAGCAAGACTAGGTCACTGCAGTCACACAATGGCCACGTTCATGCTCTTAAAACCTTCAATAAGAGAACATTTTAGAGAAAAGTCAAGAAAATAGATCGGCAAAATTGGATCTCGTCAAATTCATATCTATTGAAATCGTAGCGGCAAGTGCATATATGAACAGTAGAACATTTTAGAAATATAAGTAGAAAGCTTTTTTTCGCACATTTTACCTTACAATTTTATAGAAATGGAGAGCGAGGGGGCATTCTAATTCAATGAAAACTAGATATAAACAGGAGGAAATACAGGCTACATATGACAACTGTTCCATAAATAATTTCAGCATTCAGAAAATCAGGTGTTTGATTTAACCCCAGTTCCGACGACACGGTCATGTGGACTTTCTATTTGCTGTATCTCGATGGCGCAACGTTTGGCGTGCTTCTAATTCCTATGGTACCACCAAGTTACCAAATGACTGTCTAATGAATGAGTAAATTATCTTTTTAGATCCTACTCGGAATGCCTCTGAGCAGCGTTCAATAGTCAACACTTCACTTGACAAATTAGTAGTAAATAAATGTCCCATCACCTCGTGCATTGTAGTTTAGCACCCAACGTGATTTCTTCCATTATGAAGATAGATTATTAAGCAAAAGAAACAGTGTGAATTGATTTATTTATATTGTTTTAAGAGTATAGCGATATTTCCTCCCAATCATTTTCCTTCCTCACTAACAAAGGTGAGCAGAAAACTTTGGATGCAAGCCGAGGTTGAACAAGGTTGAATTTATTATATAGCTACTTATATCATTATAGGATTTTAATAATATTATAGTCTAATAATCTGCATAAAAAGGCTACCTACTACAAAAATAATAAATTCATGTGTAATAATTTGCAGCGTTTTTTGTTCTCCACAACCAAAAGTACTTACCATAGTCATTGTGCGTTTTACATTTTTCTGAACACTTTTGGTTCACACCAGGTGTACCGGATCACCAACTTGATAGAGTAATGTTTTGAAGAGAAAACAATTTGTTCAGCAGTATTCTTGGCCAAAGTCTGGCACAACGGACTTCAAGCAAAGTTACAAAAAAGATCTACCTACCCAGTATTACAGAATCCTAGTGTCATATTTAACAGATAGGCATTTTAGGGTAAAACATGAAAATGAATACTCGAATTTGCGGGAAATAAAAGCAGGCGTGCCCCAAGGCAGCGTGCTCGGGCCAGTTCTCTACCTGCTGTACACAAGGGACATCCCGAAACCTTCAGAAGCTGTCACTGCAACTTTTGCAGATGACACAGCAATCCTGGCTGTTGTTTCTTCAACTGAAGAAGCCACAAGTAAGCAGGGAACAGCATCCAACAGTGGACCAAAAAATGGAGAATAAAACTCAACGAAAGAAAGTCAACGCACATGAACTTCACATACAGGAAGATTACCCTAATACCCGTCGTAATAAACTCCCAGATCATCCCATGTGCAGATTTAAGTAACTTGGCATGACTTTGGATGCCAAGCTTCGGTGGAAGGATCATATAAAGAAAAAACGAAGAAATAAATTTCAAATTTAGGAAGATGTACTGGCTCATTGGAAGAAAATCCCAGTTGTCCATATATCAGAAAGTGTTACTGTACGAACAAGTGATCAAACCCGTTTGGACATATGGCTGCCCCTTATGGGGTTGCACCAAGAAGAGCAACCTGAAAATCATCCAAACAGCACAGAACAAAATACTCAAGAGCATAGTTAATGCTCCCTGGTATATCAGAACGGGCGATCTCCATCGCGACATTAAAGCCATGATGGAAAGAGAAGTCATTGAAAATCGAGCACGAAATCCGTCTCCACAAATACATAAATGTCGAAGCACTGAACCTCTTGGACAACAGCCGAGATTTGCGGATACTGAAAAGGACCAAATCTCTGGACTTAGTCATAGCTCACTGAAGTGATGTGATGAGTGGAAGTAGTCTATGGACCACAAAACGCTAGTTATATAGGCACTGAAGTGAAGTTACTAGACGTGTACATAGTTGAAACAATAAAGGTTATTAAAAAAGAACTTTTGGTTCTCTGTTTCTCTGTCTATCCGTCCGTCCGTCCGTCAAAACTGTGTTCAAAACAGACATCACTCCTTCATTAAAAGATTTTAGGTGCTGATTCCCCCCCCCCCCCCCCCCCCCCCTCAAATTTTAACGCTTAACTACGATTGGATTTTCTGGTGAATGTTTGTTACTGAATACCTGCATACCTATCCAAGCATATTATCTTAGCAATGCTGTTCACATGAATTTTCTGTTGCTTTCTAGATGTTTCTGCTTGATAAAATCTCCATGTTCCGACTTAACGATATTGAATTCAAGTTTACCGGAATAAGGCGGTCTACCACTTTGCAGAAAGTAAACTCGACAGAGAACCTCCAAGCAATCCAGAGGCGGAAGGTGGAAAAAATTGATCAGACGACATAATTTAGTCGTACTGGGATATTGAATTTTCTGATGGAGTAGTTGTCAACCTCACCGACAGCTCTGCCTGCTACGAGTAGTGGAACCTACCAACCGGTCCCATCTGTCCTTGACAATCGAGCAACTGCCCACCTGAGTCTGATTGATTTCTTGTCATTTTGCGATTGAGAGAAATATTTTTCTTTTTCCCCAAGACCGAAACGAAGAAATTGTTTAGTCTTTTTGAGAATATGCTAAAATTCTCAAGGAGTACGCACTTCATATCATTAACTAGTTATCAATTGACGTATTTAACAGCAACATGAAGTTCAACATTATTTCACTATCAGTCTTCAATTTCATCATGGTATTATCCGTTACATATCTTCTCGAAAACTTTACGCGGGAATGGAACGAAATCTTTTCACGGTATCTAGGAACGAAAATGCGATCCTTAAGACACGTTTGGTTGATAACATCTATAATTTTCCGATAGAAGAACGTTTCTAGAGAAATGGTTGGTTGTTTATATTACCGCACTCATATAATGTAATAAGATGAAGTGATACAAGCTGAAAATGTAAAGCCAGCCGGTGGATGAAGTTCGTTCCATTTTTTCAAGTTTTCCTGTCTTAGCTCTGGCACTCAATCACGAAAATGTTACTTTCAAGGGGCGACACTTTTAACGGGTGACGAAATTTTATGATGATTCTCGCATACAACTAAATCACTGCTACGGAATAATTCATTGCCATTTTTCATCGTACAGAAATTTGTTCGCAACTCGTTGGAAAGCTCTTGATTTATATGAAACATCTCCACACCTCAAGCTGCCAATATTCCTCTCCATACATCCGTGGATGAAATTAGGTTTACCTGAGTGAAGATTTACGACTCCAAGCACTTTAATCATTCCAAACAGCACAAAACATTTTTTCTTTCCACTGTTCGAATAGCCAAGTTAAATAATGATAAGTGCACATAATAAATAATAAGTGTAGCTAATCTCTTTTTCACGCATAAAAACTCATATTTCGTTCAACTCCTCGCAATCTAATTTGATAATAGGACACACTACGTTAACATACCAGCGTATTTATTATGTTTGCAAATAGTGATACCAACGTACTATCATTTCCGTTTTACATAACCATGTTATGTTGTGGCTAGCACCTAAATCATTCGAATTAATAATTATGGTGTGTGAGTTTTGTTCAATTTGAATTGTTAATTTTGTTAATTGTTAATTATTTTTCCTTAATTTCGCAGTATTTTCAATCACATTAGTATGGAGCTTCCCACGTCATCTTGAATTCGTGGGTTTGATGTCCGTTTCTCAAAACTTTTCCTATGAAGTCACTCCAGGTTCGGCCTTTCTACAGACTATCCGAGCCGAATTCACTACGGAAACTCTCTAATTTTGGGAGCTAGCGGGGGGAAGTACTTTATAAACCTACCGTTTGACGGCAGCTGCAGCCGATTTTTTTTCCCCCCTCACGAATTTGGCTATTACTTTATTGAACGAAAAAGCTCCACTTCCACGCGTGAGGATTTCCTAATTTTCTATCGTTAACGGACAGTATTCAAATATCTTCGCTTGCGTTTTCTTATTACAAATTCTCAATCGAGCGTCTCAATTTAGTTAGAACATTGAGTGTTGTAAGTATTCAGGCCAGCGAGAAAGTTATTTAGCTCTCTTTCCGAGGCACCTACTTCTGTTCCAGCTCTTCTGCCTGTGGGACTTTACTTGTGTATGATTTGGATCTGGATTAGGCGACACATGAGGCAACCATCGCTGAGGCATACGGTCCTCAGGTTACTTTTCTCTTTGACCAAGCAGTATATAGATAGGGAAGTATCATAGACTCTCCAAAATTCATGCTGTGCATTAGGTACCTAAGTATAATGAGAAGGGTTTCTTGTGAACAGCTGTTGCACAAGAGTCAGTCGATCCTAAGCTCTAGGAGAAATCCGAAGCTATGGGTTGCCTAAGAATAATGCACACCAATAGTTTGCAAGTGCATTTCATGCGAACAGTATAATTTCCTTACGGTTGATCTTACGGATCAACCATCATGCTGCCTTCTTACTCGGGGGTTTATTGCACCTTCGAATTCCGCTGAGTATCAGTAGCTATTATCATACTAGTCATTCGAGGGGTATGCAGTTGCTATAAGTAACAGTAGATAGGTACGTAAGTACATAGTATATGAGTAATTTATTGTTAAGCACCAAGTGCAGCCTTACTTATATACAATCCCTGAGGAGCATTCATTATGAGCTTGATGTGAGGTCAAAACTTGTTTCATGTTTTGAACGGGCTTAGTTACCTATTAGCATTCGAAGCACCAAACCTTATAATAGTTGATTTTGATATGAAAATGAGATTTGTAGGATTTACATTTTTAAATTTTATCAATAGACTCAGAGCATAAAGGCAGGGTTCACCAGGGGGGCAAAGCCCTTTGGCGCCAATCCTGAAAGGCCTTGTTTTCTGCCTTTGTTTCATGTATGAAATGACAATATTGATTTTGAATTTAAGGGTAATAATTATCAAAAATAGAAGAAGCCGTAAACTAATGATCTCATTCCGAGAAACGGTATATTTCCAAATTATTCAACTCCCACGTATTACTCCTATTCCGCATTCAGGATTGGGGCTGCTGTCGAGAACTCTCGATGGAAAACAAACCCTGTGTGCATAATGAGCAGCGTCGCTACTTTGCTGAAACAACAATACAAATGACGGATTTAATGTAGGTACAACCGCCCAAGCAAACTGAATGAACTTGTCTCTTCATTTTAGGCTCTACGGTCGGTGAAGTGTACATTTGAGATACGATCGCTGAAAAACGATTAAACGGTTCGCCGCAATATTGGAAAAGCAAACCGAGCCCCCCTCCACTGTTTCCGCCGTCATTGTACGGCCGATTGCTTCTCGTTATAACACCCCCCTTCCCGCCATCATCCCCTATTCCACTGTGTCTCGACAGTCTACCTCCAACTTTACTAGCGCTTCCCGCGGACGCAATAAGAGGCTTATGGCCCTCTCACGGTCTACCGACCCAGTCACTAATGTCCCTCTTCCGCTTCGAAATCATCTTCCCGTATTAATAACCCAGACCTTCCCCTGCACACCTGTTACCTTCTCTTTTAGCCCATTTGCTTTTTCCAATACCCCCTCCGCTCCCCTACCGTTCAAACTATCCGGAGTAGGAATGATTCAATGGATCTTCCTCTCTCCAAAGTACCAATCCTGAGACCATGAAAAGAAACACCATTAGGAAAAACGCTTCAGTTTCAAAAGAATTAATGATTCTGCAAAATCCATTTATTGAATTTGACAACGTGCTTGATTTATTACTCTAACTTATTTGATACTTATCTGGGAGTCGTTTAGAAAAAGAGTAGAAAAACATAGGTAACAAATTATGTTTTCAAACGCAATGAATTCTCATTGTTTTGTTTAGAGCCCTAACAGCTAACTATTTTTCATTGATTTCTTCTCGAATAAAGAATCTCGCAACGCTCATGTTATCTTTCAAGGTGGTAGTAATGTTCTTCACCAGGGAACATTCGGAGAGGCTGTTAGTATTTATCTGATTCCAAATGCTACGTATTTTTATTATTGAATATTTAAAGAAAATGAAGCTATTGCAACGGAAAAGCGATGGAATATGATCGAAATCTTGTTGGTAAGTTGACTCTACCTCTGAAACACGCGTGACGGTCTTTGCATTTTTATGCTATTATTTCACATTGAAAATGTGTTCCATAAAGATCAACTAATAAATATTTTTCCAGTCGTAGAGGACATCATTTTAAATATGTGAAAAAATCGTTTTAGGATGTAGCACTTTTTTCGAGAAAGAAGGAGGCGAATAACATGACAACTTCATTTTGCGTAGAATCATTCAGGTGAGTCTTCTCGCCAAGTTGAGCGGCGTTAAATTATTGACTCAATAGCACTCGGTTGTTTTCTTCTAGTGTTTACCCACCGATGTAAAATATTCAATTGGGATTTCTGTTTGTCATTTTAGAAGCGATTACTCCCTTGCTTATATAAATCAATTTTCTAATCAATACTGTTTCATCATGTCCTTGATATCCAATTGCAGATATTAATTTTTTCATAATTTAGCAAGAGAGATTCATTAATTCAGAGCAAGCCAATCGCCCATCAGGAATGCGTTATTTATTACTTTAACGTTATTTATTCATTTAATTTTTTTTTTCTATTAATATCATTCTGTAAAAATTGGATGCTTTTAATTTGCTTCACCTATGACACTCCTCACTCATCATCATCATCACTTCTCACTCGATCACTTCTTTATCTCAATAAAGTTCGTGTCGTTTTTGCATGGACTCGTTTGCATGGACTACTTTAAGACGAAGGGGCAATGACTAAAAATCATCAAACTAATGGTAGCGCAGTCTGATAGCTCCTATTCTTAGGATAGGGCTTACTATTCAACGTACTGCTGAGTGGTTTTAATCGATTCTTTGGGGTCAAATTTATCATTGACAAGCAAAAAATTATTACTGTTACTTAGAAAGTTTTCGAGATCTCAAATTTATTTAATGTTTAGGCCTTTAATACAACACTTTAGGGTTGATGAAAATTGATGGAAAGCTTCTAGGACGATCTAGACCCCAAATGTGATTTTTGACACCAGTTTCGTACAGTTTGGTCTAGTATTTTCGGAGAAAAGCTGCGGACGGCGGACGAACGGATTTTTTAATTCGATTTTTGGATTCTTCGCATCTTGAAACGTAAACCAAAAAATTTTCAGTAGGTGTTAAAATTTTATTTTCTTGGTCGATTACGAAGGTTTATTATTGAAAATAATAAACCAAAATTAAACATATTTGATTTGAATAGATTATTGCCTCCAAATTGAGACTTTTGAATTCGTTAATTGCCGGACTTTAAGCCCGTAGCTCTTATTACATAGGCACTGGATTCGGAAGTCTCTTAGCTGTAATAAAATAAAATGTACAAGCTAAATGAATGAACTGAACTTGGAGTAATAAGCTAAATAAAATTGCGGCTCAATGGTACTGTAGCGCAAAAGAATAAGACCAAACTTGATTTGAGGTTTGAGAATGTGCTTAAGACAAGGCAAGTTATTAGGTATATATAGTCGAATTCACGTCTTGTTTATAGGAAGTTACTACAAACAAAAAGGTGAGCACGACAAATAATTAACCTTCTATCGGGGTAAGGATATTAATACAAGATGGACCAGTAAAAAACTGGATTTTTTACACCAAACTTGTAGACGTAAACTAAACCGTAAACCTTAGCTACATCTGGAAATTCCACATTTTGATCGTGTAATGACTTGATTAAGTAAGTTGTGTCGCTTGGAGGGAAGATAATTAAACTAAGTAACAATAGATACTAAATGTAGGTATCAAATGAATTTCCGAAAACTGGATATTTGATAACAGATTTGTATTACACTTTTTCTCTGGTAAGAAAAGGTAGCAATTAGATGTAATGTCACTATAATAATTCGTAGCACGTATGACCTCTGCGAAATCTAATTGGTTTCGTCAGCCTCATCCTTGTTCTCTTAGTTGTACTACTTTATTAGATGGCTACTGTATCACGGTTATTGGATCCCGTTGCCACGGAAACGATGGAAGAAGGATTGGGATGGAAACAACGGAAATTCGGCGGAAACCGCGTTACGGCTCCAAAGGAAATAGGATCTCCTCCAGGAAGCTCACGTCAGATTGAGAAAATGGAAACAACGTCGGACTTGACTGAACAATACTTGGAGAGAAATTTTTTAAAATATTAAAACCTCCATAAATATAAAGAATGCTTCACAATGGTATTCGATTTTGGCGTTCTTCTTTATTACTCTAAGTACATATACCTATCTGGAAATACTATATAACTATCATAGTTAAACCTCGTCATGCATTAGAAATTTTAAAAAACATAGATTTTTTTATTTTCACTTTATATCCGAATTCAGGCAATTAGCTATTTAAAGTTCGTGCATGCACAGAGGTTGCAGTTCATGCAGTGAAGCCCATAGGAAGGTTCTGAAAAAGCCCCATATGTTTTCGAAATTTGAAGATTGGTAATTTATTTATTTATTTATTTATTTATTTATTTAGAAGATACGGGACGAACCCAATTACAAGAGAGAGAAAAAAAGAAAAGTGAACAGGTAGTACCTAAATTAATTATAAATATATGAAATGGGAAACAACCAACGATGACCAGAGCACCTCACTAGAGAGTCACACTGCTTCACCAAAGACAGATTGGCAAAATGAGTTATTGAGGGGTATCCAAGCAGAGGTGGCAGAAAAGTTGAGTTTTGACGGTTGAGATGGGCGAAGAAAGAATGTCTATGAAGGGAGGTGATGATGAGAGGAGGTTCGCTTGGCGAGGAAGGCGGCTCAGTGGGCGGTGATATAAGTAATTTGTAATTACTTAATTACTGTAATTTAGTAATTGCAGTTGATGTACATTATATTCCCAGCCCAACCGAGTAGCAGAAGTAATATGAACTTTTTTGGAAAGTGTTAAAACATTTAATACTCGCATTCCCCGCGACTGTTTAAAACTAATTTGATTTCTTACGTCTGTGTGAACATTAAATTCTCATAGTAACAAGTAAAACAGTTTTTTGGAAAAATCGCCGCTGCGATACTCCCGAATCAGCAGATAGGTCGAAATCACACAGCAGGAAAGGAGAACGCGAAAGGCAAGACCAGCTCAACTGTAAGTACCTACCGGAATACGAATATTCACGCATCATTATGGAACATGTTGCAAATCCTCTCACGCTCCCTTCACCCATCGGCCTCCTCCACTTTTGTCACCGCTGATGAGGCTCTGGTAAATGAAGCCCGATGCGAAATCATTCAACTAAGATCAGTCAACTGGTGACCAACCTACTAGGGAGATTGGCCAGGAGCCTAACCAGATGGAAGATCTCAAACGATTCCCTAGATGTAATGCTCTCCTCTATTCTAAGCGGATTGCTGCGGGAGGATTACATCCCTACACCATGTATCAACTGACGTCAGTATGATTAACACGAGAGTGTGCAGGACCTCTCTGCAATAGAAATGGTGAGGCCCCTAGCTCGTTAGATCTATCCACAAAGCGAATCTAACTAGTTATCAATCAATATTCATCAAAGATGAGGCTTTAACAGCCCCTGAACCTCGATATACATATCGAGAGAACTGCACTGTGGGGTTCGAAAAATGACAAACCACACAACCAGGAAGATCAATCACCAAGGGTACGAATATTTACCTGTTATTCAAAATGAACATTCTCCCACTATTAAAAGCACACCGGTCTAATAGACTGATATGATTTATTGCCTTCCAGCTCTCGTATTCTGTCTCAGCGCCCACATATGTACAGATGACTTCATACCATCTCTCAATTTCAACACTTTGGAAAAAATAGAACCAACTGCAGAATGAGTGTTACCCATGGGTGCGAAAAAGGTATTTTAACTATTTTTAAATGAAAGAAGGTTCCATCCTAAGGAGTTTGGCATCAACCGCACTCTTCAACTACGAATAGTTTCTACGATTTTTCAAAGGTGTGCACGCTGGCGACGTCTAAGCTGATGAAGTGTGACGTCACCAGTGCAAACGTTGATAAATCATAGAATATAAACTACTCATCGTAGGAGAGTGCGGATGGTATCAAATTCTTAGATTGGAATATATTTTTATTTAAAAATATAAAACGAATACGAGGGCAACGCTCCTTCACAGGACCTCGAAGAAACTACTAATACAACAGTATTCAATAAATATTTTTTCATGTGCCTTGTACTACTAGTACATAATCATTTATACAAAGAGCGGTCAAAGAGAATTTACATATTTTAGCGTATAACACGTATAGAGCTTATAAAAAATACAATACAATGTATCGCTTCATACGAAGCTTGATATTCTGATTGTAGCTAGTTATATAAATACATGATTAGGCTCGCATATTCAACAGATCTACAGGTTCGCAGGATGACGACACAGTCTGTGGCCGAAGGGAATTATACTCCTATTACTTATTTTTGATTAATTTTTTACTGTTCCTAACTCACTATTAACTCTTAAGTTCTTTTTCAAATCTTGTCATTATACTTATCGTTTTGTGCATGAAAAAAGTGTCTGTTTTGGTTTTAATTATTATTACCCAGCTGTGAAATATGGGTGAGAGGGGAAGAACCGATCTGGTTGAGTCTTTTCTTTCACGGTGTAAAACTCACCTACACTGCTCTGAAAACTTGGAGGATCACTGTAGGAAAAACTCAGTTCCGGATTCGTGGTGGCCAAATCGTAAAATACCTGTCCACTGAGACAAATTCCCAATTTTCGGTAAATAGACATCCGGGAACAGAGTTTACAACAAATCCAAGCTCAAAAGAATGGTCCAGTCTGAGGTAAACCAAGAACACATTTTGCGAAAAAATCGATTTGTGCGTCTTCAAACAAATAGTCACCCAACATGGTAGTGTCCTCACTCAATGTCAGGATGGTGCGGATAGTTTTTAAAGCGATAAATAGTATATTTTCTCATTTCAATCCGTTCTCTCGAGCATAAACCGCCATTTTTATTAATTTTTTCAAAAAGATTTTTTGTGACTGTTGCAACTCCTAGCAATCAACTTTCACGCCTCCAGCTCAGCTTAACCTTCAAAATCCCAATAAAAAAAATTAAAAAACTGATCCCTCAACTTTGAACGCAATTTTTAAAAAATTGCTTACTTTTTTCAGTGAATTTTAGGCAGTAAACCTTTAAATAATCAACCATTTCTGAAGATTTTTTTTAAATTGTTCAACGTGAACTCAGCGTTTCAATTACCCACACAATTTTCGTAAACCCTTGAAAGAGACCAGTTGGGCAACTATTTGTTTGAAGATGTGAAAATCGATTTTTTCGCAAAATGCGTTCTTGTTTTACTTCAGATTGGACCATTCTTTTGAGCTTGGATTTATAAACTCTTCTTGTGGATGTCTATTCACCGAAAAGTGAGAATTCGTCTCAGTGTACAGGTGTTATATGATCCGGACACCATAAATGCAAAACTAAGTTTTTTCGATAGTGATCCCTAAATTTTTCACAGCAGTATATTTAGGTAGCTGCTCATTTTGGTAGATAAATATTTAAAAACGGAACGGGATTTAAGCCAATGAAAAACAATGCATCTAGTAAATTGCGATAACCCAAATAAAATGAAAATTGTAATGATTAATAAATACAAATAATAAAAATGAATAAACTAATGACTGATAAAAATATAGGTAGAAGAAAATGGAAAGACAAATTGAAATATCTTTCTTTGTTTTGTTGGGACAGGGAGGGGGAAGGGGGGTGAAGTGCTTTAAGCACTGACAACGAGGGTTTTCTTGTCCTTTGCGTCGCGTCGGGCTCGCCACATAGTGGCATACCGGCTAAAACACCCATCCCCTGATGGGTCTCTTCTAATAGAGATCTGTCCCGGGACTACTTTTTTGAATTACTTCGGGACAGCTCTCTCGGTAGCCTGTTATGCTGTATTTCCTCCTATTCTGTTTCCCATTCCGTTCGTCTCTTGGCTTTCAGGACCGCTTTCACATATCCCACCACAGCGTCCCAGTTTCCTCTGGAGTCAGCCATCTTTCTTATGATCGTTTCGGGGTCCATTTCGCCTATCTCTTCTTTAAAAGCTATTCCAGGGCTTTCCCCTCGTAGGCGCACAAAAAATGTATGGTGCGCGTCATCATCTTCAATATGACAGAGCACACCGGTGGGCGCACTCGCCTTTCCCACCTCTGACAAATAGGCTCTGAAATAGCCATGTCCAGTAAGGAACTGTGTCAGATAATATCATTTTTCGCCATGTTTCCTTCCACCCCAAGTTTTCACTTCGGGATTAAGCGTGCTGTCCACCTTCCTCCACAGCCCTCTATCCATCTTTGGTTTCATTTTTGTATGGTATCTTCCCTTTCTTCCTTCTTCACTCTTTTAGGCGCGTCTTCTGCCTTTCTCAAATCGATTCTTCGTCTTTCCTTGGCTATGAAATCGATGGGTATTTGTATTACATCCATCGGCGATTGAAATACAATAAGGTGATTCGTACATATAGTATCAGTTCAAGTTCAATGGGAATACTTTATTTTATGGAAATAGGTATTTTATTTTTATGAGATGTACCTACTTTACGTTGACCGGAAAAAAAAAAATGTATATATATATACTTATATATACTTATATATATATATATATATATGTATATATATATATATATATATATATATATATATATATATATATATATATATATATATATATATATATATATCGGGCATTCTTATCATAACCCCCATCATCCAATCACATCATTCGATTCCTGGGCAATATTCACTCGACGGGGTACAACTGGCACAACTGTCAATCTCCGCGTGGAGCGCTGGCTCCTCCGTTCAGTAACAAATCGTAAAGTTATATGCTAGTCGTTTATCCCATGATGCCAAGGTCTCTGTGGTGTGATAGATAGCATATCGGACTAGAGAGCGGAGGGTATCGCGTTCAAATCCGAAATGCTGTTCTAGTTAACTTTATTTTTTGGGGGATTTAATGCACTTTTATTCACTCCCGGTGGGTAGGTCGATTCGTGGCCGTTCATGTTTTTCTTTTTTACATTGAAAAAAGATGATTTATCGCAGCTTACAAATCAATCCAGACCACCAAACTATACACATCATTCTGACTTTTGTGTGCAACTAATCTGAATTTTTACTAAGGGATTGACTGCTTGATGTTATATATTTTCGAGATGTGAGCTTGCGAGCATCCAGACCACCAAACTGTACACATCATTTTAAAAGGTGTGATCAACCCTGCATACCATAGACAATCCCTCTTCCCGGGGGCCCAGAAATAATCCGCTTACTTATTTCTTGACCACTTGCGCAGTTCTACCCTGTCCACTGTCTCTATATATCCCTAATAATCTTTTCCCGATGGCTAAACAAATCCAAAAAGAGTTAACTAAACTACTCATTACGAAAAAGTGATGAGAAAATGATGAGCATACGATAGTGATAAGAGATAAGGATGACCAGCGCTCCCCGCGGAGATTGAGAGTTGCCCCTGTTTTACACCTACCGCCGAGTGCAATATTCCTTTCGACCTGTTTACATTATAATCATCCGACGTGCTATTCTCTACGAAGGATTATACGGTCGCTTTGGGAGTCTACCTGTAAAGAGGCTGTTTTTAGAGTACAGACGGTGATTTAACGGTTAGAGATTATCGTTATTTTGACGTTATGTGCCCAAAGGGAGGTTTTTGAGGCCCGATATTCCCGAGCACGTAGAGAGCTCGGATATTACAGTGCCATCCCAAGAGGATGTCACAACAGTGGATCTGCTCCTCTTTTCCATGGCCCCTGGCGGAGAAGTCAACCACAAATAAAAGAGTCTATAAAGGTAATCTTGAAATTATCTTTACTACCTGTGCTTTATATCCTAACTATTGACTTACACAACTTCAATAAGTATAAGGTGTGGGTGTGCATACATACCATACTTACATTATTAAAAGGAAGTAAAAAAGCTTAATTACATTACTTGAGAATATTGACGGTCTCACTTCATTTTGTTAAAGACAATCAGCAATCACAAGCATTCGTGATACATCAAGAAATCCAACGAATTTTATTGCATAAGATATGAAATGGGACTGAGCTTAATCCGTTGAAGTGCAGCCTACACCTGGAAATTGCACTACGTTTCAAAGTCGTGTTCTTAACCTTTCATATTTCAGCCCAGAGAGAGAGAGAGAGAGAGAGCTCTAGTTGACGCATAGAAATGAACTATATCACGGTCCAATGACAAAACAAGTTAACAAGATTTCGAACAAATTCTCGACCAGCATGTTAATTATTCTTATTATTTTGATTTTATCGAAATTCAGTAATGATTAGTTCCGTAATTGAGCAGAGATTCGTCGGCCGATTATGAAAAGAAAATTGAGGCATATTAGCAGAGATAAATCAAGATTGTAATGACGCGAGGAGGATGGGTTAATGCCAAAAACATTGCAAATTATTACGCAAAGGTTTATTATTTATGTATTAGACAGCCCTTCTACGTAGATCTCTGGTCCATAATTATTAAACGCCGCTTAAAGTATATTTAGTATCGGAACTCGGAGCTTTGGACCTCACAAATGGGTTCAATTATCTCACAATTTTACGCTTTTTAATATAGTTGATAAACATAACAATTTATTACCAAGTCATCTTTCCAACACATAAAAGTGTTACCTATACTGTATATTGATATCATTTAATTGGTCAAATTTCAAAAAATGTGCTGACAAAATCACTGAAAATGGATAAGAATTGTAAAATTGATATTTTTTAGCATAAGATTGGTCAAATAAAGTTTATCAACTATGAAATAGGACATTATGTACGAAAATTATGCTAAAAACTTGAACTTCATTAAATTTTGTTTTAAAAAAATCTATAAAATTGCAAAAATAGCCTAAAATCCAAAATCTCTTTTTTAATAGAAGGGTATCATTTAGAATACTTTTTTTTTCATAAAATTAATAGCTAACATTTTCTTTTGACTCATAAATCTCCAATTTCTATACAACTTGAAATATACAAAAAAAAGACACTTTTTCACCTATTTTTGGCTCATAGCACCCATGGGTGTGGAGCGATCAAGCTGACGAGAAGTTAGAACCAACTGGACCCCAAGTGGAGTCTATGTGCGAAAGAACAGATTTTTCAAGTCAATATAAGGCCTTTTATGGCCCGGACAGCGAACGTCGGACGGCGGACGGACATTTCAAATTTGGATTCTACGCACCTTGAAACGTAAAGTGACAAAGTTTGAAGGGGGGTTATAAAAATTTTTTGCTATACGATCACATAGACTTATTATTGGAAATAATAAACCAAAAGTTAACTACGGATGAAAATGTACATATATATATATATATATATATATATATATATATATATATATATATATATATATATATAATAAAGGACATACTTTAAATTGTATAATTTAATGATTCGAGACTGTATTTCGGGCATGAAAGCAGATCTCAAAAATTCAGGACTGGGTGCTATGGAATGGGTATTTTTTTCAAAAAATGCGATTCGACCAGTTAGGTGTTGTAATAATTGTAGTCATTTCATGTTTCATTTATTTGATTATTTACTTTCAATTTTATTCATTCTGTTGGTTACGGAGTCCGAGTCCACCACCTGGAATCGAAATGGTATGCCAATTTTTAAAAGGAATCCTACACCCAAATTTTATATTATTTATTTATTTGATTTTTTAGTTTAGCGGGGAGTGGGGCCTTCAAGTCCTAGAAAGTTGGTGTTCCTGCGGCCCTGAGCTAGTGTTTTTTCACCCTGGGCGATAGTACTAAATCCAGGTCCAACGTGCCCTTCGTATTTGTTCCTCTGATCCTACGCTGACGTCAAGGAAACAAGTGAATTGGGTTTAAGTTCCTTCCTTCACCTTTCTTTTTTCCTGTTCTCCCTTCAACCCTCTCAACACTGTTCTCACGCTGTGCACGACACAACACACATACAAAGACACTACACATTTATGCTACAACATAGGCCGGCGGAGGTAGCACTGGCTTCGATGTCGGAAATGACACCACTGTACAATACACAAAAATAATACACATATACACACACGCACACACAAATACACACCATTTATTTTTCAAATCCATAAAAATGTCCAGTGCAAATATTGCAGGTACTAAATGTGCCATCTTAAAATCCCAAAGCCCCCCCCCCCTCCCCCCTACTGCTGATGTTTCCTCTCCATCATTTTTCAGAGGCACCCAAGAATTAGGAGGTTCCCTTAACCATGAATACAGAGACAATATTGACAACCTAGACCAGTTTCCATCTGTAAAGCTACTCAAGAATTGTGAAGACATACCATGGTGGCAGGGCCATCAAGCCCTGTTGTTACTACCTCCTCTTTGAGAGGAGCAAACATAAATGTTACTTCGAAGGAAGGAACAAGTGCTGCTGACTGTCCAGTCCTTGAACAGTCAAACAATGTTGTTGTGAAGCCTCTAGGCTCACTAAAGAAACAGAACAGTCAAGCCTAGTAATCAAGGTTACGCCGAACATCCTTGACCTCTCCAAGAGGTCAGAAGAATCCAATATCTCCTTCTAAAGAATGGAAGTCGAGTTTAAGGAGTCCTTAGGCAGTCTCCAAGAGGTCAGCATATCCCCTTTTTTATACAGTTGAAATCAAGGGGGGTGGTTTTAAAACCTCCAGTCCCCTGAAAATTGGAAATGCGTTGGTACGCCAGATAGGCAAACAAATTGAAATTAAGATCACTTCCAACTCTAAAGTTCAAATTAAAGTGGCCTCGGAGGAACAGAGGGAATGAGGTTGACCGAATTAGTTAAGTTAGGATAGACGTAAGTTGCAGTTACTCTTAAACAAAAGCTCAAAACCTCGCCAATACTTTAGGTCGTGCTCTTCGGGGGTGATTCTCAAGAGCTTTAATATGTGAATGACTTAACTATCCTCCTTCGAGGTGATAACCTGAGGAATGGAATGTTTGTGATCCTTTGCAACGTGCTATTGATACCATCTATCAAACAGCACGGATGCGAGATTTTAGATTTTCACCTGCTAAAACGACCTTCATCCATATTTTCAGAAAGTGCTAAGTGCATGATGAGTATCCACTCTCAATAGGTGGAATTATAATACCTTTTTATACTCACACACGATCCCTAGGACTCGTATTTGACCGTAAGCTGCGGCGGACGCAGCATATTGAGTACTTATGCCGTGCTACTATACCCGGTGTCCAGTTGCTCAAGGTTCTTTCGAACTATAGTTGGGTACCCAGCAGGATATTATTCTAAGGATTGCCCATTTAGTGGTGTGATCACTCATTGATTGAGGGTCTGTAGTTTATAACTCAACAAGAAAGTCTTCACTGCGTAAGCTGGAACCTATATTAAACAAGAGTCTTCGTCGGGATACAGGGGCCTTTTTTACTACCACTACAGCTTCCCTTCAGGAGCTTGGGTATAGCTAGCCGCTCAAGATTCGGCCGAATCTGTTAGTACTTTGCCATACAGAGGGCTTGCGCTATTTCCTTCGACATCCCCTGCGTCACATTGTCACGCTACCTCTCCTCCCCCCTCTCCTGGTTGAGACATATTGTGAGCTCCAAACACAACTCGACCTTTGGGGATTCTAGTTCAGGAGTTCACAAGGTGGGATGGCATAGAGCCCCCACCCCATCTGGTCCTATATGAACGGCCCCTGCTGCTCCATGGACATCGTCTGGCTTGCGTGTTAACATTCGCATGAGGGTCGGGTTAGAGGGGAATTCACCCCACGTAGCTACGATTTGGCGATCCAGAGATTTGCTGGTCATAGGCTCGTTTTCACGAATGGCTCTAAGATACCCTACGGTTTTGGTCTCTTGAGCCCAAACATTGAGCCCAAACTTCCATGTCACTAGACGATTACCACCTGTTGTCACTGTGTTCACAGCAGAGCTGTGGGCAGTAACAATGGCTGTTCGCCACTGCCAGTTGGTGGAAGGTGGGGGATTATGTGATCTGTATAGCGATTCACAAAGTCCATCGCGGTGATTTGGGGCACTTATTCTGATGATCCCCCAAGCAACAACATTGGGCTCAACCTTAACTTTTATGTGGGTACCTTGCCATGTGGGTATTCATCGTAATGATTGTGCTCATTCTCTCGTGAGGAGAGTCATTAGTGATAACTCTATTGAGATGTTGTTTATACGCAATGAGGATCAAATCTCCCACATGCAACGTGAAGCCTATCGGAGGCCACGTGCAATTGCAGGCCAAGGTCTTTGGTAAGTGTGGTGTCCTTCAGGACTTGTGCCTGGTAGGACCTCTTGTAACCCAACTTCTAAGGAGAGGCTGAATATATTGGTCAACCAGGATGCCACTGTCCTTACCCATATCACACACAGACATCTGCTTAGTGCGGAAGCTACATGCTTCACTTCGCTCATTAGCGAAACTTCACTTGGCTGAATACATACAGCTACATGTATTCAGCCTACTCATCATCTAGTGTTAGTTGAATTATTGTATTTTTGGAATTTTTCATCAGGAGTAGGAGTATACAGAGGTCATCGCTGTACCTTCCTTTTTTCCCCTCCGATTTGCCAGTGGAGTCCATGCTGGAAATCCTTTTAGTGACGGAGGGCGAAATGGCTCCCTCTAGAGTCGTAACACATGCAATGTCGCTCTGGACACCTTGTTCAATGCCGCTGATGACCCTTCTGGTTGTGATGTGGCATACACTTGAATGAAAAAAGGGGGGAAAATCATATCGCTAACGTTCTTCTTTGTTTTTAAAACCGATTTTCGATTACAGTTGACCTTTCTAGTCATCCTATGAGAAATTATTTAATTTTACAATATAAACGTTTGTTGGTGGTTACTCAGTTGCTACTTTAAATTCAACGTAGACAGGGAGAGAGAGAGAGAAAGAGAGAGTGATAGAGAGGAGAGAGAGAGGGAGAGAGAGAGAGAGAGAGAGAGAGAGAGAGAGAGAGAGAGCTCCTAACGTACAGACCTGACCTTTGAACTTTATGCTCGGTCTCTGCATAATCGTTGCGGTGCTGGTAGTCTTGCGTAGAAGGGCACTTGAGAAACAACGCAATCAAAATACGTCCACAATAATCCACAAATCTTTGCCAAAGTAGCTATCCAAACTCATCATAACGCAAGCCGGGGATTGCAATATTTACTAGAAAAGACTTTATTTTGATTTGTTGAGAATGTTTTCGATAAAACCAGGTATTATAAAATGTTATGAATATTATTGATCCATGTGCATTTCCGTAAACATTACTTTGTTCTAGAAAAAAAGATTCTAACCCTCTCTCAAAATTATTTGTTGATTGATCTATGTTTCATGGATATTCCCCAACAAGAGTTTTCTCCTTTCTCTGAGAGTAGTGCGTTTGTTCGTTATTGATAAATGTTATTTAAAAGTTTCAAATGGGACAACCCGGATGGCTGTACATTCATTTCATTTTGCTCTCAATGGAAAACTTAACTTCAATATGAGTGAGAATAAAAACACGTATTATGAAGCGTGAACATTTAAGCGTAAAATTACTCCAAATTATTACTCAGAAGTTAATTAATTTTTGTAATATACACTCCTCCTGCGATAAAAAGATAAATAATAACAATAGATAAATAAACGTAGTTACCTTCCAAATGAAAGTTATAGAAATTCAATTTAAAACCACAATGGGAAACCATAGGAAAGAAGATAGTCTGTAGCTAATCCTGTAAATTCGGACGGCAGCATATTAAACCCAAAGAAACTGCTTTAAAAACATCATCATCATCATAGGCTGAATAGCACGGAAATTTGCTTCAGAGCTCATCCAGCTGATCGGGGAGGTTTCACGCTTCGAATTTTTACCCCTATCTAGGAATGGACCGTTCCGGGTTAACTATACAAAATTGGATTCGCAGTGAGATCGGAACGGATCGGTACCCGCTCCTTTTTTTACCGATCCATACGGATCGAAACAAAATTACTGTGAACGCAACAATGGATTTTTTTTAAATCGGATCTGCCTGTCTAGTCGACGTAATCACTGAAAAAAGTGATGAAGGAACGGATTGAAGCGAGATCGGAACCCCATAGTAGGGATGACCCTACCCCGTAGGTTGAGATCCAGCCGTATGGATCTCTTCTTTTCGCTGGATCGAAATGAGATCTGACGCTGCCCAGATTTGTTCTTCGAACGAGATTGTTCCGTTTCCGTTTCGTTCTTGGAACAAAAGGTTGGGCATTGTCATAAATACCTACTCATTCCTACTATTCTGCATTGAACTTGCCATAGCTATTATCGAAAATTATAAAGGTGCCTCCTAAAAAATTTCTTCTTTTTTGTCGTTCTTTCCAGGGCATACTTAATTCTTCAACTCAATCGTGAGTCCATAACTCCAGAGGAATTCTTAGTAAGTAGTAGTAGGAAACAAGGGAGAGGGCAGCTAACATTCTGTTTCTGTATGCCTCTTCATCGTCGTCTCAACATCCGTTCCCTGCAAACGAGTTTTATCTAAGGCAGGCCTGATTAACGATCTGTTAACGATCGCCCTACCCGAATGACAGCCGAAAAATCGAAAATGTTGGTATTTTTATACACGAATTTGGGTTTCTTTTTAAGAAAAAACAAATTGATTGAAAAACTAAATATATTATACACACATACCTTCTTACTTGGAAAAATAATGTTTTTTGGAAGTATTCCTCCTATATTTCTTCCCTGGCGGTAAGTCAGTTGAGGCATATCCTTGAACAAATCGCGGGTCAGGGGACTGGAAGTCAGAATTGGTTGTAGTTCACGGAGGATCCCATTCTGACTTCCAGTCCCCTGACCCGCGATTTGTTCAAGGACATGCCTCAACTGACTTACCGCCAGGGAAGAAATATAGGAGGAATACTGTCTCATAGGCATCCACGAGTTCAGCCTTCAAGTGCAGCAGCCTGGTTTACACCGATGTGAACGTCCACGGTGCAAACTGTGTGACATTGTAATTGAAGGCTCTCACTTTACCTCTCCCAATACCTCTCATTCCTACGTATGTAAAGGGCACGCAGAATGTCAGTCACGAATGTGTGTCTACCAGCTGATCTGTAAGCAGTGCACAGAAGATCAACACAGAGGCTTCTATGTTGGGAAAGCAACTCAACTAAATTTGAGAATAAATAACCATAGAGCTTCCTTAAACCAAGATCGACCCCTGCCATTGAAGCTGCATGCGAGATCGCACAATCCTACTGTGACGTTCAACGAATGCTTCGGAGTGAAAGTTCTGAAGCAGATGCCACAACCAACGAACGACAGACTGTTACAGCAGTCTGAACGGGCTCATAGGTGGGTATTGGGATCAATGAGGCCTCCTGGTCTCAATCTAAACGATTGAGATGTACTGAGCTAAAAGTAATGAAGCCATACTTGCTTACATGGTTACAAGCTTCCAAGAAACAAGAAACGCTCCAAGTCCCATAGTTCAGAAAAAACCATTACTCTTCTAATTTTGAAAAAGATTTACTCGAAATATCAAATCACTCTTTCACCTTTATACTTGTCAAATTTCTATCATTTAAGTTCATTTAATATATAGTTCAGTAGAGCAATCACTAATCAAGTGCATATATATATATATATATATATATATATATATATATATATATATATATATATATATATATATATATATATATATATATATATATATATCCTTCTAGACGATAACTCTCCATAGGATTGAGATAAAATTCCGTTCTTGCGCCAAAAAATCAAGCTTCCCAAACGAAAGGACGAGTTCGTTGGCCAGCATTTTTTGAGCACATAAAATTGGACAAATTCCAAAAAAGGCCTGAAAAATCGCTAAAAATAGCGAAAACGGCTAAAAATCGTTACATTTACATTTTTTTAGCAGAATATTGCTCAAGTATAGTTAATTAACTATAAAATGGATTATTAAAAACATTTATGTAAAAGATTATGCAGAGAAATGCACTTAAATTTTGTGTGAAAATTAAAACATGCACGTACATATATAAAAATAATTCCAACTGTAAAACGGTGCCTCCATCAACGTGGATTTATCCATATCAATAGTTGTGTTCCGTAGTACGTAGATGATGTTTTATAGCTTTTGTACCTACCATTAGACTGACCTATGAAAAGTAATTTTCATATTGTTTCATTAATATTGTTTTGGTTATTCTTAAATAATAAACTACCAAACATAGGCTCCATTTAATAATTATCTATAAATAAGTGATTTAGACAAAACGGCTATCACATATAGAAACGGTTGACTTTTTTTCTTTTTCTTTCCAAATAAAACTCGCTAATAATTGTACGATAATTTCATGTATAATCGTAAATCAACTAAATCGGTAAATTTTGACCTCTATCCTTATTTAGTTTACTTTGGAAACCAATATATACGGTATCTTAATTTTTAATACCATAAGCACTGAACAATGCACTTTGGTGAACCAGCTGGTTTTGAATAATTTTTGCGTTATTAGGCTGATTCAACGTTGAAGTAAAATAGTTCAGCATACAGGAATTTAGGAGAAACAGTATTTATGTAGATGGAACCAAGTGTCAATATCCTTAAATCCTTCTAATACCTATTGTGACTCTGCCTGATCGAGCATTTCTCTATTTACGTGCTCGTTGTTGAAATGGGAAGAGAAGAGGACATCCGTTTTCCAGCTCAGCTCATGAATTCTCTATGCAGGTACACCTCCCTCCAACGAAATACTCCCGATGTGTACAGCTCATTGCCTCTGTTTTCGTTTAAGAGCCCCTCTGAGAGACTCCGTAATGGAATAATACAACTACTACACTCGGTATAGCCAGAGTAAGAGAGAAATTGAAGGAGCTGAAGGTAAAAACAGATATAAATTGAAAACTAGTATTTCCCGTGGAAAAACTGGGCTTCTGAGGTAACTTAAGGAAGGTCGGAAAACCTGAATAATACAGAGAAAGAAGAACTGAGGAGAGAAAGATATAAAGTAACGTTGATGCTATAGGAGCGCCCTATAAAACTAATGGGTGGAGAAATTTTCTGAAGAAGTTCACGTTTTGTGTGTGTTGTCGGCGATACGTGGGTAGTAAGGCAGGACGCTGTTTGAATGTCGGGAACAACAGTAAATTTCCTCTTCATATCGTTTTCATGATTACAGCGAAACGTCACGGAAGGCCAAATGAACTTTTGTTCTGAGTAGGGAGTGGGTACGACTCTTCGGTGAGCATGAATAAAAAGTCTCGTCGCGTCGTCGTTGGGTTGACGGTAAAGAGAAATGAAAGTCTTGTATATACTTAATCTAATTATCTATATCGCGTCGTGAAAAAAGTCATCCAAGTTGAGTGAGCTTTGTAGCTTCCTCACATATTTTAACTTGGGTGCATGGACCAAGGTCTAATATACAACATCAAGGTCATGGCCGCGACCGTGTCATGACGGGGGTTGTGGTGCGAGAAATGTGCCACGAAGTTACTCGAGTTACTCATACGAAGTTACTCATCTTGGCGGGAGTGCTCCGTGGTATCACCACCCGCGTCCTGAGGGGTTCTTACTTTAACTGGGTCATTTTATAGTGGCTCTTCCTTTCATCCCATTCTTTCTCCTCATCCTTTTGCAACTTCCCTCATCCCTAGAGCCATCGTCGGGTAAACCTGGGCGTCCTCCTCACTTCTTTTATTTATTCATTTATTTTCTGAAATTAATGGTGTGCCCCCTCCACGTTTAAGGGGAGTTTTCTATTTAAAAAAAAAAAGTGTGTATGTGTGTGGCTGTGTTAGTATGTGTGAGCGAGCGCGCATGCGCGTCTGTGTGTCTGTCATTCCAGACGATAACTCTCGTTAGGAATGAGATAAAAATTCCGTTCTTGCGTAAAAAAAATGAAGCTTTCCGAACGAAAGGATGATTTTGTTGGCCAGCACTTCTTGATCACATATAAACCTAGTCAAACTTTCAAACGCACTTAAAAAATCACTAAAAATGGCCTAAAACGGCTAAAAATCGTTAAATTTATATTTTTGAGCAACATGTTAGTCAATAAAAAAAATTAACTGAGAATTAGAACACTACGAAATTTATGCAGAAAAATGTATTTGAATTTCAATAATAGTTGCTGAAAAATCGATTAAAAAACTTGAAAAAATGGTTAAAAAATCTAATACATCTTTTGAATTGTGAATATCTTTTAGAACGACTTTATTTGCCATAAAGTTAGTCGTTAACAATTCTTTTGCCTTCAAATAGCTGAAATATCATAGCAAACTAACATAATATAGGTAGTACTATAATCTACAAAAACTCGCTCGTACGAACATGCTGCATCACTGAAATTTTTAGTGTTTGGTGGCTCTATTTCAGGCAATTTTGCCTTTTTTTTTTCTGATTATCTTTGATACACATATTCCATCAAGGCAGATGATACCTATCTATAATTCGAGGCAGATATTCCATTTTTGACAAAATCAAGATGCCTACTACTGGTTCAACTTAGTACTGAGTTTTCCAGTAGTGGGCACTTGTGCACCCCGCACTTATTGTGCGAGTTGTCCAGTGCCTACCACAGGTGAACCCACTTTTGTTTTTTATTGACACATTTCTGATCAGTTTTCAATTTGAGATCACATAGTAACTGAATTTGTCCTAGACAATGAGTAGTCCCAGTAGTAGGTTGGGTGCCAGCGTCTGAACTACAAATGTTACTGGAACATTATCTATTTCTAAGACTTTTCCTTGTTAGACATTGGAAATTTTCCTAGGTAAGGGTAGTTTATTAGGAATCCGACCAAACAAATGGACTCATCTGGATTGTTGAAAATAATAAACCATAAAAATGAATTTTATTCGAAAAAAGAACAATGCAAATAGAAGTAAGATGAACCAAATAAGATTTGTGATTCAATCAAAGCCGTTTCCCCATCTCATCACATGTTCTCTTTCTTTCTTTTGACCATTGGCATGACTATCCCATCGTCACCTATATTTGGAGAAAGAATGATGTAGAGAGTTGTGAGAGATGACCAAAAATAAAAAGAAAAATTAACAAAATAACAAATAAACATCGGCACTACTACGGAAAAAGCTGTAATGACAGCTAAAGAACAAGCGAGATGTGCAACAGGTGAAGGAGGTAATCGTCCGCAGTAATATATTGTGTGGGGTAGTATCCCACCTTCAATGGGTGGTTGAATGACAATGAACTGGAACACCTGAGAAACACTAAAAAGTTCCAGTCATGCAGCATGATCGTATGAGCAAATTTTTGTAAATTATCGTATTGTATAATGTTAAGTTGTTTTGAGATTTGAGCTTTTTGAGTGCAAGGAAATTGTAAACTATTAATTTAATGGCAAAAAACATATTCTAAATAATAATTTCCTATTCGAAAGGAGGTTTTGAACTCTTAGCTTTTTTGCAGTTTTTATCGATTTTTTAGCAAATCTTAATGAATCTTAAGTACATTTCTCATCATAGTTTGTACATAAACTGTACAATGTTCTATTTTGTAGTTAATAAACTTTATTTGAGCAATATTCGACCAAAAAATTTTTTAGCCATTATTAGTGATGTTTTAGTAAATTTTGTAAAATTTGACCAATTTAATGTGCTCAAAATGTGCTGGCCAACCAATTCATCCTTGTGGTATGAAAGCTTGATTTTTTGACGCAAGAGCGGGATTTGTGATTTGTATCTCAATTCTAAGGAGAGTTATCGTCATTATAGTTGTAAGAATCATCCCAATGGCCCCTATGGCTCGGAAATCTGTCAATTGACCCGTTTTCAATTTTACCATTTAATGTTTAATCTCATTTTCCCTTTTTTTCAGAAGATTTTTTATGCGTGTTTACTATATATTGTTACTTCATTTATGTGTTTTTCATTTAATATTTTATTGTATCCAGTTGCTAATACCTGCCTAGTAACGCCACGATTTTGAAGTAATTTAAGCATAATACCTGATAACACGTTACGAAATGGTAATGAAAATAACGAAAAATTGTCAAAGAGATGCACAGAATCAACATATTCACCAATTCGATCTAGAATTCAAAATTAATAGCGCCTAGATAATTTTTATGGTGTAGCTCACTTTCAGGTATAAGCTGGAAAAGAGGATGTAAAAATTCATTCCAGAAATAAAAGCGGTTATTTACCATCAGTTTTAGCTGCAAATTATTAATAAACGTTTAATTAAGTCAGTATTGGATGGATCTATACTTACCAAGAATATCCAAACATCAAGAACATGAAAGTCATACTGAGTTCACTTTCCGCTTCAACTTTTCTTGAACGATTTAAGTCCATAAAAAAATTGCAAATTATCACACAAAGGCTTACGAAGCCCTTCCGTGTGGATCAGAGGGCTACCTCGATAGCCTTGCACGCATCGAGGTAAAGATTTCAACCGAATTTTTTCAAATCAATGATAGGTATTATGACCATATTTTATTGGTAGATAGGATCTAGTTAGTATTGCCAATGCGTTTATTTGCCGTCGATCCCCATATATCGACGATAATTAATAATACATTATACTTATTACATCACGTGTAATATTTGATAAGTAGTCATCCGTGTGCATTGAATGAATACCAATAACAAAATTTTTGACTTCTCACGCGAACAAAAAGCTTCCGTGAGTGAACAAAACAACTACTATGTATTTATTATTTTTTATATATTTATTTGTATTAATTTATAGGGGCCAAGCTCAATTACATGTATATTTATATACGGCAGAAACATTCACAATGATGATAGTGAACAGTGTATAGTTGAGATATTGCAATAATGATAATAATTAATAATTATGTTGTTTTATTTTAAACAAAACGTATCTGTTAGGATATTATATGGAGGACCTCACTTTTGTAGGTTAATCCCTTGAAAACACCATTGCGGAAGCAGGTAAAATTTGAATTAGCGGTTTTATTCAATCGTCTATGAGGTGAAGCATTTGTCCACCTTATGCTCTATCAGCAGGAGCTTCCTTTAATTAAACGCTTTTGCGTATCTACAGTGTACGAGTATTTTGTCATTGGGAAACTTCCTCTCAATTCGTTTGTTAGTTATAAACATCCTATTTTCTATTAAAACCAAACGAACTAGATACTGAAGGATGGACACTCAGCGTCATCAGATTTCTTATCCACGTGATACACGAAGACGTAACTATGAATCATGATACAGTTGTTCCCCCTAAGAATAGTAATACCACCATAGCTCATGGACTGAGTAAAGATCTCTATACCAACAGTCGAAGATTAGGATCTCGTCCACACAAATTGTTTTCGATACGAAACATATTTTTAGCCATACCAGCCCGTCACCGACACGGAACAGCGACACGCAATCATGTCACGAAAGTAGCGAAGTATTTGAATGTTGTGAGAGGTTGTTTTCTGGACTATTATTGGGAACAGAGCAGAAACGGTCGACTGAGTGTACTTTCAAACTATTTGTTTGAATTGGGTTTTATTCAATATTGCTTTTTTTAATAGAATAAATAGATAGTGAGTGGGTGCAAAATCGTCGTTTCAACGCTGCAAATCATTACAAAACGTTTATTTATTATCTTTTTATTAGATAGCACTTCTACGCAGGGCACATGCCTTTAATATATTGAAAGATCTACTACACATTATCAAAATATATAACTGAATTGGCGTAGACGCCTGCAGAGGAGAATTAATTTAATCAAATAAAACATCTAAACTTTACTAGACCTTCTGTATTAAACTTGAGTTAATATTGAGTACAATAGTTCATGAGGATCTAACTATATCAACGTAGACACCCACCAACTGTAAATTGAAGAGATAAAATAAATCCAATACCTAAGGTTCACTATTCCATCTATAAGTTAAAAAAAGTTATTATAAACACGATTTTCTAAAGTGAGAATTTAATTGGAAATATATAAGCTGACACGATCGTCAAATTTCTAGGGCTTAGGGAGAGTGAATGGATGAACCAACAGCAATCTGGGTGGTTTCATTCGATTCTTTTGGATTATATCTATAAATTACAGCAAAAAACAAAAAAAAAAAAAATCATAATTACCCTTATTGCACAAGTTTTTGAGACCTCTATTTTTTTCAGCCCTTAAATTCTACCCTTTAGGATTGAACAAAATTGATGCCGACGATTCGGGGCCAACTATAGAAAAGCTCTATCCAGTGGGCTGATAATTTTTTTCCCAAGATAAGTAAATGTCCAGGGAACCTGTAAAACAGAAGATAACCTTGGGAGAAGTTGGGTAGATGATCGAGAAAACTAGTTTCATCTTCGCACCCAGGCTTTCCACGCCTGCTTTTAGCAAGTGCCTTAACAAAACGTTTATTTTCCGGATATCTCTAACAAATGAAAGTAATAACAATTGACAAAAAGCTGGTAAAAGCACGTACACCACAGAAATAATACCCTACCTGCGTCCTATTCGATACAAAAGTTCGATAATCATCCCAATCTCGGTCTTCTTCGCCCACAAAATCCTCTATTGACTCGTTATTACGTGGTAGAGAGTCTCTTTTGGAGAACTGTGCGGATTCACTGGTGACTGGGTAACGCTAGTGGAAAATGGAGTTGTGGAAGCCAATAACGATGAGCTATTGCTATTGGATACGTGATTCTCGCCTTATTGGGACTCACCCATCACACGTTTTTACTTTCGCAGAGCAGCACGCCATCTCTCATGAAAATGTATTCCACTGGCGACCCCTCCCACACCATCGTATCTTGTTATGCATTATGTATTATCACCCGTACGTATTTGTTCAAAAACGGATGAGTGGATCTAAATCTACACATTCAAAACCAGTAGTAATGATCAGAACACATAACGAGATTGTGCAGTCCTGTCAAAGAAGTAGAATTAATATTTCATTACTCGGAATAAATCAGGTTCATCGTCTATTAATTTCTACCTAAGGCAGCACCTTCTCTTCTCTCTATTCAATCCTTCAGGATAAAATTGAAATAATTAAAAAATTCGGTGCACAACAAAGATATTGTTTAGCCTCATCGTGAATGTTCACTTGACGTTGGGTACACAACGTGTCCCACTGTGCGCGCCTCTACCGAACCCACAACCGTGTAACTACGTTCCACAATAATCTTTTCGCTCGAATAGGTTCCGTTGAATGAATTGGCGCCTCAACTTATATTAATTTAATATCCGCTGCTAAAATATAGATTAGTAGGGAGATTAGTAAAAATTCAAATTAGTTGGACAATTAGATCAGAATGATTTGTATAGTTTCGTGGTCTGGATGCTCGCATCTTAAAAATGTATAACATCAATCAATGTATAAGTCAATTCCTTAGTAAAATACAGATTATTTATACGAATAGATAAAAATGACGTAACAAGTATGATTTAAAACATGTATAATAATGACGTTTTAAATGTTTCGGAGGTTGATTCGTCGAATGCAAAGAAATATAGTCCCGAGGTTGGGATCGAACTCGGGCCTCTCGACATAGATGTCAGATACGCTATGTATTACACTACAGACGACTGTAGCGAGCAATGAACAATCACGGAACTTAGCAACCCACAATCACGGAACTTAGCAACCCATAAGGGCCATTGGCCGTCTTAAGGGTATCCATTACCAGTTGATGCTAGGTTCGAATTCAGGTCGGCAGAGGCGTGCATAGCGGGATGTTAGGCATAGCTAGTGTCTGGTTGAATGTTTGCCATATCTAGATTAATTCCAGAAATGTAATAAAGTAAGTTTCATGAAGGCAAACGCGAGTTGTAACAAATAAAAAACAACCTTGATATAATACGTAAAAGCGAGGATTTTTCCGGCAAACGGGTCTATTTCTCGTTAGCACTTCACCCCGAAGTGCAATTCTAAAATCTTAAACATGATTTCATAGGTTAATATGTATACATACACTAAAATTTAGAAAAGGTGCAAATTATTGTTGTTTATACAAACTGACACTCCATTATTAATTGAATTATTTAAATGTGTTATATGCACATGTTGATTATTATGTTGTGTTGTCAACAAATAAAATTACTTCGCCTCTAAAATCTATCAAAGATAGTTGTGCTAATTTCACTTATAAAAATAACTAACTCTGCTTGAATAACAATTCACTAAAAATCACATATTTACAAGAGGTTATGCTCCTAGCGAGCTTCCACTGAAAAAAGGTACAAATATAAATCAAGTACCAACCATGAGCGTGAAAATTGAAACGCTAAATAAAGACAACTTTGACACTTGGAAAGTCCAAATGGAAGCCCTGCTTGTCAAGAATGATGTGCTCGGATATGTCAATGGAAGAAAAAAACGTCCAGTCGTCACTGAAGGAAATCAAGACACCATCAAAGCAGCAGAAGAATGGGATGACACCGACTTGAAGGCACGAGCGGACATCATTTTAGCAATATCACCTTCGGAGATTAAACAAGTAAAAGATTGTATAACATCTAGAGAATTATGGTTGAAATTAGAAAGTATTTACCAATCCAAAGGTCCTGCTAGAAAAGCCACCTTATTAAAGCAATTAATTTTATATCGAATGAAAGAGGATGGCAACGTTAGGGATCATCTTGCAAAGTTTTTTGACGCAGTAGATAAATTAAAAATGATGGAAGTCACAATACACCCTGATATGTTATCTGTAATACTTCTTTATAGCCTCCCAGATAGTTATAACAACTTCAGATGCGCCATTGAATCGCGAGATGAACTGCCAGATCCTGAAATATTGAAAATAAAAATAATAGAACAAGGGGATGCTAGAATAGATAATAGTTGGAATTTAGAGGCAATGACAGCGAGGGGTAATAATTACAAACTACACTCTTCTAAAGGTAAAGAAAACTATCAAAATAGATTACATACAGAAAAACGACAAAACCACGAAAAACAAAACTATCAGAATAGGGAATGGACTGCTTATAGGCCGCAAATCGATAACCGAAATTGCCCGTACTGTAGTAGGCGAGGTCATAAACCATCTTCCTGCTATTACAGACCAAAGGCAAGAAAAGTAGAAGAAAGGGACAACAGCTTATTCACTGAAGAATTCGCTTTGAAAACCAACTCCAGAGTATGGTGCTTGGACAGTGGATGCAGCTCCCACATGTGCAACGAGGATGAAGCGTTCACGTCTCGAGAACCCATTTCTGATGGAAAAGTAAACCTCGCAAATAATGAATCGACAAAAATTCAAGGTAAAGGTACAGTTAAAATAGCTATAACTAGAGATGAAAACGTAAAAATTATGACACTAAATAATACACTACATGTACCTGACTTACGTACAAACCTCATGTCAGTGAGTAAAATAACTGATAAAGGGCATGCCGTAGTATTTACGAAAAACGAAGCTGTAGTTCAAAATGATGAAGGCAGAATAATACTGACCGCAAAACGTAAAAATAATTTATATTATGTTGAAGAACGAGGTATCGAGAATTGCCGTGTAATTTCACAAAAAAGAAACATTAATAATATCGAAGAATGGCATCAACGTTTAGGTCACCTGAATGAAGGAAGTATGAGAGAAATCGTAAATCACCGTAGGGCACTAGGAGTTGAATTTAGTGGACAACTATCTACCTGCAAAGTATGTGCCATGGGGAAAATGGCACAGAAGCCATTTCCAACAAAATCTTTTAGAACTTCTAAAATTCTGGAAATCATTCATACAGACATTTGTGGACCTATGCGAACATCATCCAAGAAAGGTTCAAATTATTTTTTAACATTTATTGATGATCACACACGTTGGTGTGAAGTAAGATTTGTGAAAAACAAAAGTGACGTTCTAAATGAATTTATAAAATATAAAAATTTAGTTGAAAATCAAAAAGGGGGTCGTATAAAATTTTTACAATCAGATAATGGAAGCGAATATAGAAATAAAGCGTTTGATGAATTTTTAGATAAAGCAGGAATAGGCAGAAGATTGACTGTCACACACACTCCAGAACAAAACGGTATAGCAGAACGAAAAAACCGGTCGCTTGTTGAAACTGCGAGATGTATGCTGATCCAGTCAGGACTGCCACCATCATTCTGGGCAGAAGCCATTTTTACTGCAAATCACATTCGGAACAGGTGTCCTTCAAGAAGTTTGGATGGAAAAACACCATTTGAAATGTGGACAGGTAAACCCCCTATTCTAACCCATTTTAGAACATTTGGTTGCAAGGGCGTTGCTCTTGATAAATCACCAACCAAAGGAAAATTTCAGCCACGAGGGAAATCTTGTATTTTTCTTGGTTATTCAGAAAGATGTAAAGCGTACAGAATATTTTTGGAAGAAGAAAGAAGAATAACTGAAACAAGAGATGTAAGGTTCCTGGATGAATTTCAGAAAGAAAATCATTATGAAGAATTCGAAACGAAATTGAAGAAAGAAGCAACTGAAAGTAAATCAATTACAATACCACTAAAGAAGACAAATTCAAGAAACGGACAGGCAGGAGATAATCAACAACAGAATTTAGAAGACGCTGATGAATATGACACAGCTGATGAAGAACCTGGCCCGATAACATCCACTAGCAACGATGAGCAGCCAGTAGTTTCCAGCCGAGGGAGGGGAAGGCCTCGGATCATTCGGTCTGGAAATCCTGGTAGACCACGGAAATTTTATAAACCAGTTCAACCGCAGAATCGTACATTGGCGGATGAGGAAATCATTGAGAATCGTTTTCAAATAAATGCAAAAAGTTGCGGACAAATTCGTGACAGATGCAATGAACAGCCCAGAAGCAAACTATCTAACCAAGAATCAGACACAGCATTTGGACACGACACACAACAACATTCCTCATCAATTCCTAAGACAATGTTCAAATCACACAATGCACATTCATTATCTGTCAACCGAATCCATGATTCCTGTTGTGTTGACAGAAAATTGCCTGGAACAAACCACCATGTTTTCATCAGTGAACTTGGAGTTGCCAGTTTGAGGGGACGTGTTGTTTATACAAACTGACACTCCAATATAAATTTATTTAGTTAAATGTGTTATATTCACATGTTGATTATCATGTTGTGTTGTCAACAAATAAAACTACTTCGCCTCTAAAATCTATCAAAGATAGTTGTGCTAATTTCACTTATAAAAATAACTAACTCTGCTAAAGTAAAATTCACTAAAAATCACATATTTACAAGAATTATAACACTACGATTCTCCTACTTGGGCGTATTGTACAAAGCAGGAGGATACATTACGTTCATTTGATTTGAATTTTTTTAATAATTGCATTTATATTATAAAAACATATTTATAAATCTGATTATAGAGATGCAATGCTCTCATCCCCCTTAAGTCATACTTGTGATGGGGGATGGAGTTGTCACCTTCTCCTTTATATCTATACATACGTATTGTTGAGTAATTTTGTTCTTCCCGTAGAAACTATACTAATTTAAATTAGTATGATAAAATGATTTACAAATTCAGATAGTTTCATGTCATACTTTTAAGAATTTGCCATAATAACTGGAACTAGAATAAGATAAACTAATTTTCTCTCTCTCAAAAAAATATACAAAAAGCTATATTTTATTAAGAGAGAGATAAAATTAATGATATATATGTATAAGTTACTTAATACTTCACGCTCTCCTCCTCTACCTTTCATAGAAATGCTGACACAGCATATTATGTAAAGATATAAAAGCTCCCTCCACTCCCAGAGACCTCAGTCTTGTTTCACCATCCGAATCGTCATCATCCTGCTAACTTCTTTCACCGTGTCCGTATTGTGTTAATATCAAATAAAACAGTTTTATAAACTCTTTCTACGTGAGTTATTCCATTTTTTATATATATATAGTTTATCGATTCTTTTGAACATCCTCCTTTACCTTAGAACAATAACCCACATTACTATGGAGAACATTCACTATGGTAGACGGAGAAAGATGGCAGTAGCATGGCTGTCAAATTTTTTATTACCTACTTTATTATTGATATCCAAAATAGTAACTGGAATTATAAAAGGTTTTTTCTCCGAATGAAAAAGACGCCACAGCCAATAAGATGAACTTCTCCTGAAGCTGACGGCTAGGAGTTTTTCCTTGGAGCGAACAGCTTTCTCGTCTTTTTCCGTCGTCTTCTCCCACCTTTTGAAATTTTAATGCTCGGAGTTGGCGCTGCAGGAAATCATTTTTCCCCCCTTTGAGCTCGGGAACGTCGGCCCAAGACGGTCAGACATATTCCGCGCACATTAATGCCCCCTACTACCCCAAATCATACGCCTGACTGACCTCATTTCGCCAAAAGATATTTTATTCTGCGTACCGGCGGATGTAATATTTATCTCATAAATATCTTATACTTGCAGGGGCGGAGTGAATGAATCTGTGGGCGTTTCCGGTGGAACGCATAGATTGTCAGTCCATCCTCCCCTAACCCTGTTACATTACTACACTTATAATTTGACCACAAGGTTTCATAACCTTTTTCTTCTCAGCTCACACTTTATACGGGGTGTCTACGCTAATAATTATGGGACAAACTCAATGTTGTATAAAGTCACCTTGATACTAATATATAAATTAAATTAGAAAAAGAACAATATTCCGGTTTGAGTTTTTGGTCTATAATAAATAATTATCTGACATTTTGTTACCAAACAGTTACAAAAACATGAATTAATAGCTTAGAAAATATAAGTATGAGTTCGGAGTTGCACTTCAGCACTCAAGGAATCAATTCATAGAGCTCATTTATCATCAAAAGTTACTCACAGAGATTTCTTTTTTGAGGCTTTTTTTCGAGTTGTTCAATTTTTAAGATTTTTTCATGTTTTGTACCTTATGACATTAAAACGGCCATAACTCCCTTTAGAATCAATGTAAACTCAAAACTAAGAACACCGTTGGAAAGAACGTTGAATTCCCTATAACCCTTATATAAAGTAAAGTTGTTTTAGTTAGTATTAATCGGCCAAAAAAGGCCATGGTACAAAATTAGCAAAATTATTCAAAATCGACGTTTTTCCATTCATTTATCTGCCATCGATACGGAAATTGTTGAAAAAAAACTTCCTCAAACTGTCAGCTTTTGAACGGTATAGTCAATTTTACTTTTACTTAGCTAATCGGGGGAGAGAAGTATGTTCGTATGTTGAAAAACATGGTTTTATCTACGAAATCGAGGGTTTCAGTGAAAAATGACCCTCTACGAAAATACGAGTTTGGGGCCGGTTTCTACGTATTTTTCCACGCTGAATCGAAGGTAACACTTGCAAATCTCCCCCCACTCCGTTATAACCGAGTTTTACACGTGAACTCACGAGTTTTTGTTTATTTATTATGCTCGATTTCACGTATTTTTGCGGGTATAACTGGTTAGTTTTAAAGTTTAAAACTAAAAAATATTTTTGCTAATTTTGACCGATTAAAACTAACTAAAACAACTTTACTTTACATCAGGGTTACAGGAAATTCAATGCTCTTTCCAACAGTGTTCTTAGTTTTGAGTTTACAGTGGTTCTAAAGGGAGTAATGGTCGTTGTAATGCCATTAGGTACAAAACACGAAAAACTCTTAAAAAGTGAACAAATTGAAAACAAAGCCTTCATAATGAAATTTCAGAAATGAGCTCTAGAATCGATTTCTTGGGTTTGTCCCAAAATTATTGTAGAAACCCTGTATAGTGGAATTCAGCTGTACCCTAACGCCTGGTTTCATCATGTAGAAGTGCAACTTACCCAACGCTGAGCCAAGTAACTCGGAGATCCCAATTGCTTCAGCTTCGCCACCTCTTTTGAGATGAGATCTAGTTAACTTCAGTTGATCTGAAGTAATGCTGAACTTGACTGATTTTCCCGCACTATTTGCTGATAATTTAGATTACGGAGATAAGGCTCCCATCTGCCATTGATTTTTGAGGAACGTGGTGTTTCTCTTGTGGTAGGTAAAGAGTGGTGTGTTTTTTTTGTTTTTTTTTCTTTTGACAAATTGAAATTGAACAACAGTCTGTTCTCCTAATTGAAGATTTCCACCTGCTTTAAATCATAGAAAAAAAAGTATTTACGGAAATGGCTTTTATGCTGTTATGTCTAATTGTTTTAAAATATTATATTTAAGAAAATCATCACCAAGAAAATCCGTCTTGGAGTGATGAGGGACCCTTGAAACTAGTTTCTTTCATAATCTACGGTTCTGAATTTTGAAATGCATTTCAAAAATATGAAACTTTAATAACATTAAAATAATAATATTAAGTTTATAATATTAAAATTAATTTTAAAAGTTTCAAAACCGCGCAAGACGCCGCCATTGCCAAGGAAGCCAGCTCTCACAGGGCATATCTATTATAGTTTCTAGTTTTTCTACCTACCAGGCGCTTGATGATTTGTCATGATTCCACTACGGATGAAGTACGGTTAGATTTACAATGCATGACACACGTAATGTTATTTTCAAGGATTGTTTGTTTTAGCTCCAGATGATCCGATGAATTTCATGGTATTGAACCATCCACCCAGTTGCCCGGCATTCGTTGCCCGGTTTATTGATTAGCAATAAACATGCAAGTAGAAAGTTTATAACATAGTGTTCAGTGGTTTTTACATTTGTCCGTGTGGTAGGTACCATACATGTGGTTCCCACAAAGGCCCCAACCCGCGAAATGCCTGCGAAATACATTGAAAACGGATGAAAATTGTAAATGTCAAGTTTGTATTAGGATTTTAACGTTTACTCCAATACGGGACCCATTCAATACTACCAATCAATCTAGACCCCATCAGATAACACAACGCTTCAGTATATCAATGGAATCCTGACGATAAATGTGAAAGTTATGATTTTTACATGGATATAACTTTGTGATAATCATAGAAGACCTTCACGGGCTCAACCCGCGCAATATCAAGCAAATTAATCGATATCATATCATAAAACCTGATCAGCAGTTATGATGGTTTGGCGTTTTTAAAATAATTTTCGCAAAAACCATCCCGTTTCGTTTTGTTTTCATTGCACGGAAATCGTTCGCCTATTATGTGATAGCTCCCAATCCTTCAGAAAATTGTATGTTCCTCTACGTCTCTATGATAGCACGTTGTCAGTAAAGGTACGCTGAAATGCCAAATTATCAATTGATAATGGTAATACAGAAGGCTGAGAAAGGTTCTTAGGTTCAATAGTTTTTGCAGTAGGCTACAAGGAGTCAGCATCAGTGAAGAGGAGGAGTAAGCATTTAGGAGTTACTACAGAGGAGTCACTCTGTGGTGAAGGCCCACAACTCTCCAATGAGGCATAAAACGCCTCGGTTTTTACCTATTATTTAAATAATGCTTTTTGCCCTACCGACATAAAACGACTTTCTCATTATCCCTCCAACGCACAGTGGGCTAGATTGGGTATTTAGCTGGAAAAAAGTAGATTTTTCAAGTTACTGGAATGCAAGTTTGAATGGGCGGTGTTTCTGAGGAACTTTGTCCTCGAAGGAGAAGTCCCTATCTCTATACATCGTAACGATTTGAGAGATTTTTTTGGACAGCCTTTAATTTAAAATGTTAAAATAAAAAAAAATTTAATTTTAAATTTAAACACATTGCAAACAAATGCAAAACTTTTGCTTCTCGAATACGTTTTCTACAAGTGTTCTGTTTGGAATATATTTAAGTAATGGCCTGTACAGACCCTGAGAACATGAAATATGTTGATTTGTTGATGTTCCGGTACCGTAACTTCCAGCAGTGGAAACTTTTTAAACATCTGACGCGTGATGCTGCTATTGAAAGAATCGCTACAACTCACAATGAATCGAAGTGCAGTTCTAGGTAGACAAACAACTATTTTAAGCTATCTCATAGGAAATGTTGCCCTGATTCTAAATATACCTCTTATTCCTTTGTCTAAAACGGGTGTTTTCCAATCACTCAATCACTCTCCTATGAATCAATTAATTTAAAAATGTCTGGTGGTAAATCGACGCAGAATTTTATCCTCAAAAACTTTTTCATGGAACAAAAATTGTTTTGAAACTTATTTGTAGCAGGAAAGTTGAAAAGTATGTTGAAAATCGTGGCTTTTCCACGAAAAATGCATTAAGGAGCAGTTTTAAGTATACGAGAACATGAGGTATATTCGGAATCAGCATACAATTTCCTACAATAATTGCTCATAAAATAATTTTTTCTGTCTGGAATCGCATTTCAGCCTACTGTGCAATACTGGGATAATTCTTCTCACCCATTCGTACTATCTCATGTCACTACAAACGAAATGGTAATGAACTGATGCATAAACATTGATACTAAAAAAATTATGTGCATTCTCGAAAATGTTCCCATCATTGCATGTTGGTGAATGTAGGTATCAAATTTCCGGTATTCGATATTCCGGATGCTGAGCACGAAAAGTGGAACGTTATCATTTTTCCATCGTTAACTTCCGTCTTCTGGCCCTTGGTGAGGCGTGTGGAAAGTGGCCTAACTGAACTTTCTGATAAGTTTATCGGTGGAAGGGTGTCAAAAGGAACTTTCTAACATCCAACACAAGTTTCCCCTGCACCCCTGGGAGGAGGGAATCTGACCCGTTTGGATAACGAACTAAGTAGACCCTCACTCTCTTCCTTCTCGTTCCCCAGTTCCTCACTCCTCAGATTTTCAGTCCCTCGTGTTTCTTCAGAGTTGGAAACCATCAACCTTGTCATTTCCCTGTGACAGTACCTGTAGGTATTCAATCTTAGTTCATGTCACATTTCCAGTTGCCAGCTTATTCCACAAGAGACCTACATTTATCCATTCAATTATTTATTCATCTTACCTAATAATATTCCATAATAAGGGTAATATATATTTATATTTTTCACGCGTTACACCTTCCACAGCCCAAACAGCTAGCCCGCTAATTTTCACGAGGTTTGGACCAAAATAGCACTTCACTATTGTGATGTGATATCAATCAATGAACGCAATGAAGAGATCTGAATGATCTCTGAATACTACATTATTTTAGTTTATTATCTTCAATAATAAACCTTTGTAATGTCATAGATCCCCATCCCCTATTCCAGTTTCCATGCACTTCCTTCCAACATAGCCTTCTAAATGACGAGAAGTTTTTTCTGTTGGACGGTTGGCTATATTGTTTTCTCCCCTTCCCTTTTCAAGGGATCCTTTTGTAATGAGAATAATTTCTCTCCCCATTCTCTTATCTGAAGCCATCCAAATAGTCTTGTCCCAAGTAAGCCAACTCATCCATTTTCCATATTTGATTTTTAAACAGCCTAGTGCTCTTTTTCTTTTCCTTTTTACTAAAGTTTAGTGAATGTGTTTAGTTTCCATTTATTTTCGCCTCCTGAGTTTTGCATCAGGGTCAACAGCAAGGTTTGAACATAATTTAATTTTCTTTTTCAGCATTGTTTCTTTTCATTTCCATTTTAGGTTAATTTCCCATTTTCTCAGGGGTTCTGATTTTTCCTTTATTTATTTCCACTGCGCATGTGCCTTTGCCTTTTCAAACAAGCACAGTTTATTTTTCACAGTTTTATTGTCACAGTAATCGACAAAGAAATTTTTGTTTTTCCCCCTCTTCCTTCCTCTTCAAAATTTGTTGGTCAAGATATCGAGATACGTGGATTCCACAAATCGTATTTTTTTAAAAACCGTCTAATCACGACGTATAATGTTACCCGTCCACCTTCCGAAGCATTTGCCTGAAGCCACTGAACCAAAGCTTACGATAGTAGTCTCGGACTTTCGATCAACCCCAAAGGATGAAATTTAAGGGTTGAATTTCTGAAAATTACCATCTCAAAACAAAAACTTTCTGAGTGAACCGGTAATTCTTTTCGTTTTTGAAATTAAACGGCCTGAGTTGTAAATTCGACCGAGTTGTAAAGCGAATGAGACCGCCTGGAGTGCCGAGTGACTTGGCATGCGGGAGTAAGCTAAGCTTCTCCCAATTCGCATTTCTGCTGTAATTGCGTATGCACACGTTAAGGCTGACTCTTAATATATTGATTGAGGTGGTATATTTAAAGCGGCTAGAGTTTGCACCGACAAGGGGTTTTGTAATACATAAGTAATGAACCATGTGTATTTGTTTCCATTATAATAATATATTTTTTGTGTTTAATTTTTGTATTTAAGTTTTTTTTTAAGCATTTTAAAACGTGATTCTAAAAGGAATTCATCTGGTAGAAAACAGGACCAAAATGAAAACTTTAAAACGTACCGCGCTAGACAACGAAACGATTTACGTAGAATGAGTCATTTGAAACTTGTGCCGTGGGACAAGTTCCTTAATTGGAACATTTTGGCAAAGAGTATTATTGTTAATTCTGCATGTTGTGAGTTATTATCATTCAAACAAGTTCCAGTCATGCAGCATGATCATATGAGGGAATTTTCGTAAATTTTTGTATTATATTTATGTTGTGTTTCGAAATTCGTGCACTTTGAATCCAAAGAAATTGTTAAATACCAAATTAATGACAACATAAATATTTTAAAACAGATTTCAATTGAGAAAATGATTGAAAATGTTTATTTATAAATTTTGGAGCCATTGTAATAGTTGTAATTTTCTATCAATATTCTCAAAAAGTTAAGATTTTAAGAACAGATGGTAACAGAAGTCATTCATGAATCTTCATCAGATAGATGATTAACTGATTCAGAAAACAAGCTCTATGTTCTAGTTTTAGTTTGTAAACAAAACCAAAAAACACTGGATAGGTAGAATATGGAGCTTACTCTATGCCTGTACACGTTACACCTTGGCTTTGTGAAATAATAACGTGTTTTGTGCATTTTTTGAAAGGTGGTTCAAGTGGTCAGAAAATACGATTTCATCATAATTTTTCTTCGATTATTGACTGCTGATTCAATTCTAAATCTGTAGTCTCAGGTAACATTTTGAAGTTGACATTAGATAGTTTTTGCTTTTTAAGGAAGCTGCCCCTATGTGGCCATTAGGCGCAGTCAGCTGATACGATGACAACCGAAAATCTCACGAACTAACACGAGTTGGCTCCCATTCCGAAAACAAATAAAGGCAAACTCGAAGCTCCATATGTCACTGCCCCCACGGCCTCCGACAACGTAAACAAGGTAACCTTAGTGATAAGCTTAGTTCTCGTTTTTTATTCTATTTGTTTTGTTGGGAGCGGGATGAATAAGTCAGGTTATGATAAGACGCCGCGCAGAACGAGACGTTCCAGATCCGACGCGAGCAACTCCCACTCCATCCTGTTCCTCCCCCGCAAGCAACCCCTCAGCGTTGCCCCAACCCAACCTTCGTATATATTCGTAACTGTAGGAAATTACTGTCAAATGTACAAACAAAAATTACTGAATCGAACTTGAACGCATGTATTTTAAAGCTATTTCATCTCTTTCTGATTCAAGTCAATCCCTTAGTAAAAAATTCAGATTAGTTGACAAATAGAACAGAATGGTTTGTATAGTTTGGTGATCTGGATTCTCACAAGCTGGTATCTCAAAAATACATAACATCAAGAAGTCAATCCCTCAGCAAAATACAAATAAGGATGTTTAAAAATATGTTTCGGAGGTTGAATTCAAATGCAAAAATATAAAGGCCCGAACTTGGGATCGAACACAGGTCCCTAAATTCGATAGTCTGTTACGCTATCCACTAGTCTACAGATGACTACAGCAACTACTAAAAAACTACAGCACTCCCTGACTACAGCACTACTAGTAGTGAACAACCATAAAACTTCGCTACCTACTCAATACCGGTCAGACTGTGATTTCCACAGTTTAAGCAACGAGCGCTACTGTCGCGCGGCCGCAGAGGGCAGGCTTGAGAACTTTTAACAAACGGAGGGGAAGTGACTGGGGTAGGGGAGGTGCTCGCGTTGGGTCTGGAACGTCTCGTCCGCGCAGATAGGTCTCGTGACCGTAGAGTCAGATTCTCTGTAGAATTCTGGTTAGCATCCACCTGGTTCCCTAGGTTTACGTTCACGGGCGCGGCCAGGCGGGTGACACCGTGGAAAGCAAAAACTCTATTTTTCTGGTTAACGGCCCGTATGTTTTCATTATTTCGGTGACCACGCTATTGATTTGTACGCCCATTAAACATTTGATCGACAAAAAATGAACTTTTTTTTAATAAAATTATTCATGAGGGCCATCAACAGATTCCAATTCATTTTCAAAATAGCTGCTTTCTATGTTCTTCTGAATAAGAATCTTCCACATTGTACCGTGAATAGATCCGGATTTCGGTTGGTAGTAATATGTACACGTTTGAAGCCCCTCATTGACACCAATGATTGAACCAACTTATTACAATTGCAATGAAATTCTATCTTCAACAAACTATGAACGGTTGAGATAGTAGGTTTTTTATTTTGTTTACCTAACTATTATTCTTTCTAATTCGGTATGTGCCTGGTTTTATTTAGTAAGGAATTTGGTGTAACATAGGGTTCGTTCAAAATTATCTTTATAGACTAGCGGTCTAAGCCGAAGTTCTATTTAAGACTAGGCGCGACAAGATCAGCAAGGTAGAGGTTAAGCGACGCATGCAAATTCAGTTTCTCTATGCCAATCAGTGGAGCAACTATCTGAACTGAAGCTATTTGTGCTACTTCAGTTTTTTCTTATTTCTCTCAATTTCGCTCATGCTGTTTTTCAAAAATGTGAACCTACATGCCTCAGTACAGTAAAAGCCATGGCCAAAAGAAATGTGCGGTCAACTGAAATAACGGCGTAGGTTATGGGTGCAAAATTTTCACTCTTTTCACAGGCCAGTGGCGTAAAAAGAGTTTACTTGAGTAATTGCTCAGACATGATGTTACCCTTTTTACGCAGAGGGCTTGAGTGAGGGATTACACAAATCTTAACTATCAGTGTGAAAAGCGTCGCGATATCCCCGTAAAACGTCACAAACGATGATACTTTTTGGGTGAGTTGTGCGAGTAATTTATCACGCTTGTGGAACACCCTTTGAGTGAATTCATTTCGCTGTTATGAAAATATACCTGAGGAAGAGAGCAGAAACCTCGTCATAACACTCTGAGAGTGAATACTGTACTCGCTAGGCGAGTCACATCTCTCACGTTTATTTTAATCAGTGACTTAAATTCCGAGCCCCTTTGCCTTTAAATCCTTTTTTATATATCCTTCGTGTAATCGTGAGGATGAGCACGTAGTAGCATAGAAACTAAGATTTATCAGACATTGTTACGTGCCTACTGCTGTGTTCATTTAACGTCACGTGCCACATTTCATTTACGCAACACAGTTCATTTAGTTCATAAATCATCAATTGTACATTAGTGAAATAATTAGGTTTGAGTTTCGTGCAGAATGGATTTGACTTTTTCAATAGAGTGGGGGATAATAATACGTCGCACCTACCATTTTTAGAACCAATGAAGGAAAAATTATTTTAATGAGAGACGTAGTCAATTTCCAGAAACGCAAAGATTTACAATGTTATATCGATCTCGACGGTTAGGAAGGGAAAGGCTGAGAGTTACAACCAATCATGTGCAAACTAAGTGAAAATGGAATATATATAATTCGAAGTTTACCAAACCTATCATTTTTTATCATTTTGAACTTTTCATGTATATCCAACATACCTCTCTTTGGTCAAACATCAAGAAATATTATTGCACTCTTTAGCTAATTTGCTATGTAAATTAACACTTATTGCCTCTGAAATCCTATCCATGCTTGTTTAGTCTTTCCCAGAATTTCTTACCACTTTGACCACAATATGGCTAGAAGAACGTTACCTAACCAACTTTTATCCTTTTAGCCTCACCTTTTACACTGATTTTATATTTAACTGATCCTAGTAAAGCATTAAGACTATTTTTATCTTTAAACTCTACATTGTAATCCCTGGATGATGACCAATTTTTTCAGAAAATTCCTGAGAAGAATCCATTGTTTTTCCATCCAAATTTCCATTTTCCTGAAAAAATCCATCGCTTTTCTTCCAATTTTCTATCGTTCCGAACCAAATTGAAGACTTCGTCCCTACTCTTTTTCCTAATAACCTTATTCCATAAGGTGTCAATGAGATCTCTTCCATATCCATTACTCACCGAAATGATTTTAATACTTGATTTTTCTTTTGATAAATTTTATTCCCTCATTGGAATTGACAGTAGTGCATAGTTTATAGTAGTTGATCATACTGTTTGAGGTTGCATGATTGTGGACTAAAAGGTAATTTGACGTATTATGGTTAGCTATACTATTTATATTCTATAAATTTAATAACTGTGCTTTTTGTTTACAAAAGCGATGGATAGATAAAAACAATCATTTCATTCCTCCTGAATTCAAGGATGAATTTGACAAAGGGGTCTAGTTTATTGATTTTTGTGTGAAGGGAATTTAATTTACTTTCTGTTTATCTCCGTAAAATTATTATATCATCGACATATCAATGCCAATAGAGAAGATTATAAAAGTAACAAGTTAAAAATATTTGTTGTTTAAGGAAATCCGTGTACCTTGAAGCCGAGGAGATAGCTATAGCCATGGCTATCTTTAAGTGAGGGTAACATTTTCCATCAGATAAAAAATAATTTTGATTCTATACAAACAGAAACGGTATTAAACAGTTTGCTTTTTCGAAAATATCGAGTTTAGAGGCGTGAATCAGCCTGCAAACCACCATCTCTGCATCGATATTAGTGAACAGATCAACCATGTCAAAAGTTATAAGTTCAGCATATGGAAACATTTGAATGTTCTTAATTTTGGAAACCAAAGCATGAGAACTTAGTACAGAATGTTGACTCCAAAAGTTGATTTTGTTCCTATACAAAATATTTCGTTTTCTAGCCAATGATAGATTTGAAAATTATTATCTTCTAGAAATTTCATAGTGTTTTTGACACATATACTTGCTTATTTAAAATAACAGTTATATTAGATTCATCTGTTTTGAGGGTAACAAGCTTGTTCAGGGCAAACTTCTTCGTCAGTTACTTCAGTCTCCTCTTTCCCGAGTGGTATTTAGTTTGTTCGTTTGTGCGGGAGATTGATTCTAAGAAGGGAAAATTTCTATCACACCATGCATTCCACTTGTATATCTTCATCACTGATGCTTAATAATATGCTAAAATTACCACGCGAAGGTTTATATTAATGTGACTCTCTCTGTGTTTATATTATTACTGTGACTCCCACTCTATTTTGCCATGTGAATAGGGATATCTGAGCTGAATGATTCAGCGCCCACAGTGGGAAAAACGAACAATGTAGGTAGGATTTTCCTAGCGATCGACATTGTACGCTTTGAGGTGTCATTTCCAATATACTTTTTCACGATGAGTCGAATATACAACTGGCCCCAAATCGATTTCCCTATATCAAGTGGTCAAAATTCACAATGTAATGGTCCAAAGTCCTTTTTTCCAATGTTGGAATGTGGGGTATCATTTTCCATGCATCTTTCTCGCCTAATTGATTAAAATGAGTTCCGTGCCTCCATTCTACAGATTGTTTCAACCGAAGAAATTCTATTAGGCAGAAAATGCTCAATAAGTGGCTACCATTTCAGTATATTTAACGTCTCAAATGTCGGAATAAGGGATTTTCTTAACTATAACTTAAGCTAATTTCACATCCCCTATAGTATTTTTCTACACCTAGCCATCTGACCCCCCAAGAAAAGCCTCAGAAAACAAATGCATACCCTTCAATTCACATTGGTACAAGATGTATCCAAAATACCTCGATAAATTGGTCATCTCAGTGTAAACATAAACGTATATGATAACATAACGAGATTGCACAAGTTTAATAATATGTAATGTGATTCAGAGATTCACTTAAGTTGGCTATCAGTTACATAAAACAAAACACAGGTCAACACAAACAGTGCATTTATCTTTTTCGTTTCTTCTCCTCTCAGACCAACCACGCAGGATACTCACCCAACCCACAATAGGTCATACACTGCATCCACTAATAACCCACAGCTTGTAAGACAATTTGAGTCCCAGATGAAGAAGGCCAATTGCCCCTAACACACAACGAAATTCAAGGTCGTAGTCAAGTCGTAGGAAGTCTGAGCCAACCTGTAAGGTGTGTCTCTTACCATCAGAATAGGTAACTGAGATCCTACAGTTCTTGATCACATCATGGTTCAGTTATTATTCGACCGGTCCCCATCACGTGTCAACGAATTACCTGGCGTTGCAGGGTGGCCTATGTGGGAGAAGTTTCCTTCAACACTTAGATCATACAACTTTTGACAATTTATACTATTGAGGATAAGCCCAGAAGGGAAGAAGAGCAACCAGACACCACCCACTGTAGTGTTGCTTGCAACTGGAGTACCTCTTGTTTTAAGGCAGGTAATGTAATGCTCCTTCTACTGAGTATCATGAGACTCAACTGGGACTACACATTCACCTCTCTACTACTCTTGCAGAAATAGGTTAAAAGTGAGCTAGACCTTCGGCCCGGTTAGTTATACTGCATAAGTGAACTAGAAGAAATTTTGTTTGCTTATGTCTCCAAGAAAACATGCCACCCTTTGCCAAGAGCATTCTGTCCACACTGTGTCTGAACCTTTGGCACCATAGGAACGTTTGGTACACAAATGCATGGGCAAAAGCCTCATCCCCCAATCTCCGCTATGGTATATGATACAGAGAATCATATGCTCTCTTTCCAATATCAGAGACCACGTGCCAGTTCAATAAGTTATAGTAGTTTTCTACCATAACTACTACATGGGTTTTACATAGAAGTTAGCAGTATAAATTTGGTGGTTTTATGGTAAATCGGGGGTACTACTGTAGTCATGATACAACAATAATCGTAGTGCCTCCAAAACCATACAATAAATAAATATATCTCAGAACCACCAACTGAGCTGATTGGTAAGATGCGCGGTCAGACATCATGGCCAAAAGATTCACCATTCGGGAACGGATTCGTCCAATAAATCACTGCCGATCAATCTAGTTCCAATAGAATTATTTGTACCCCAAGAGTGCGGCATAGTTCTACTAGATAGTACATCTATTAATCTTCTTGAACTATGAAGGAGGCCGACCACATAATGCATTTCCTCCAGACCTTTTGCAAGTTTGAATGATGGTTTAAATGAGTAGAAGAGGACTTCGATCCCAGGCACTTTCATTTCACGCTGAAAAAAGATGGGTGACATTTACGTTCAACCCTGCACATGTTCTCCACCGAGTCGCAAGCCATCGTTACTTCCCTCATGTTGGGGATTATATTATACGATGATTATGGTTGGGGATTATATGATTTCAACAACAGAACGTTAATGATTTATTTAGCTTTCTAAAATTCAGTCATGATTAGACTTTCAAACAATACAATTTTTCATGCGTTCTTCAGGATTTTCATAACAAAGTGCCTAAGGTACAATTAATTCAGATCTTTTGTTGAGTTGTTGCAATTGTTTTTGCTTTACACTTACCTTGATAAACGATGGACGGGACAAAGACATTCGTAGTAAAAATTGGGTGGTCTACAGATAAATCGATGTCGACAATGGAACCGAGTCGACCCCCGGCTTCGTGCGGACATCTGCTCTCCTCGTGGATTTCTGAAACAAAAACAAAAAAATACTCTTCTAACCAAATTTTAAGATGACGATATAACCATCAAGGTGACATCATTTATTTATTTCGCATCAATGAAATAAATTATTATTTTTGTTATAAATAATATTTAACATCCATGCAAACTCAGATACTATACTTAAACAACGTCGAGAACGAACATTATATTTACTCATAATGACCCGTTTGTGGGAAACCCAGACATGCAAGAACCTGTAAACTCTTGAAGCAGAATTACTATTAGAAGGGAAGAATCAAGGGAGTGGTGCTGGATGTAAAAAGTTGCACAACTTGTAACTTCAGAAAGATCCTGTTTCAAGAAAAGATGATACAGTTGTCCGTCATGCCATATAGTGTGGGTTCAATTTTATTAGGTTGTAGATGTGTGGAGTGGATGTTGTAAAGTATGTATTGATGTTCTATGTACCATTTAACCGCACTGAATTTCCAATACATCCTTATTTACCTTTAGGGAACATTTCACCCTTTACTGAGGCAGTACCACTTTGAGACAACACAGATTGGTAAAAATGAAAGAAAAAAGTACTAAGGTCGATCATCTTCAGGCTAATGAGCAACCAAAATTGCCTTGGAGGAAATTTTAATGTAACCATAAAGTATATATATAAGCACCTAAAATTGGAAAACAGTTCTGGGCTAGGTGAGGCTGGTGGTGGCCAGGAACCAACAAAAAGCTTGGATGTCTCTGAAATACCTCTATAAAACTTGGGAACCCCAAACTTAGATCAGGGCCGATATATTATATATATTTATATATATTGCAGAAGCTCGAGATGTTGTGTGGGGGTGATCTGTCCATCCGCCACTTGCTGGACCCCTTGTGGACCTCTGTGCCCCCTCAGTGGGTTGACGTTTTATCCAGACCAGACAAGGTCCGGTCCCTGTTGTTGTACCTGAGAGCCACCACAGCTCTACTACGAACTGTGATATCTGATCTTTGATATATTTATATACATCTAGTCGTAGTTTTATTTCACTTTGCTGATTGTATACAGTAGCACTATCTAGTTATTCGCCTATTTTACATCTAGTCTTGGTTGTATTGCTTTATTTTTGGGGTTGTTTTTATCCACTTTGGGGGCTAAACCGTGGTCATGACTGTACCCCTCATTTCCCCCCCTCCGAGTTGCCAGTTGAGTCCGTGATGGCGCTCCTTTTTAGTGAAGAATGGCAACATGGTTCCCCTAAGAATTGTACCACTTCCAGTGTCCCTTTGCCTCAATGCCCCGCTAATGACCCTCCAGGTTGAGGTGCGGCTTAAAGAAAAAACTGCCAAATAAGTGAGAAAATAGACAAAAAAGAAAAATGCAGTGAGGAAATAATGTATTTGCTAATTTTTTTGACATGAATGTCAATGTTAAGGGTATCTTAACCAAGTGCAAAAAAGTTGGGGGCAAAAAAAAAATGGGAGTCAGTAAGTGCAATAATTTAGAAGTGAATTTTGTACGCAGAGCGCAATCTTTTCGAGTTTTGCACGTTGATGTATGTTCAATCATTTTTCTTCGATTACTGAATGCTCCATCCTTTTCCCTAACTAGAAATATGATCAAATTGATTTAAACCTCACCTTGGATTTGGGGGGTTTTTGCCGCGTCTGGACCTTAGTGCGCCGGGAGAAGTAACTAGTCAGAGGTGCGGTCACTCTATTGTCTGCTTCCTTGTGCTCAATACAGATTCAATTCGCACCGACCAAAGAACATTAAATTCTAAATAGTAAACAATATTTTTATAGGATTCATTTTGATAGATATACTTATCAGTGAAAATCCTGTTGACGGGAGAAGTTATCGGAAGTGTGGTGAACCCTGTAACTGTAGTAAGGACTACCTGTTACCATAATAGGTATAATAATCCTCTCAGCTTGTAGGACATGAGACAGATGCTCTCTGTCGGTGCATTGTGATGAACGAGAGTAATGCATTAGGAGAGTGTATAGGGTTGAAACAATTAGTAGAACATTGAGCCGTCTTACCATAAGTTGTATTGTACTTCGGTCCTCAACAGTAATAATTTACTTGTTGATAGTACCGATCGGTTGAATAGTAATGTGCAACGGAACATGCATACATAATTAAATAGCATCGAACCTACCAATAGTACTTCGTTGAATCCAAATTATCGGTATTATAAAAAGATTGGACGTTAGATGTCCAACTAATTGTTGGATGAATGTTTATGAAAATTGCATGTCTATCCGAATAAACGTGAACCATTTAATATTCACGTCGTTGGTAAGTGTAGCTCTAATTGGAATATTGAATATTTTAGACTATTGCATTAGTAATTCGTAGCATTATGAATTTTTACTGAACCAAACTTGTTGGATTAGATTACACAATTATGTGTTCTATACTATCGACTTCGCTAGTTTTAGCTTGAATTTACTTTGGAGGGTTTAGCCATGACCCAACTATCGTAAAAGGCTGTAATTTTTTTATTAGGTTGGGCGGGTACGATAGTAGCGCGAAACCGATGAACAATTCAGTAACTATGCAAAAATGATCTAAATCCTGATCACCCTAGGACATTGAAAGTTGATAGGGAGCATCTTTTTTCATCTTTCTAAAATTCCCATCACAATTTCAATGAGGAGCCTCTCTGGTACAACAAGAGAAGAAATTAATAATTGGCTTCATCCTGATCAGTTGATGAGTGAGCTAAAAATTCTCCTGTTCATCCTAGGACCTAGGACGTTGAAATTTGGTCGGGAGCCTGTCTGGGACAACAAGAAACGAATGGAGGGCGGCTCAACCCTCCGCCGAAGATCATTTGGCCAAATGGCGTAAATTACATTAAGTGTCATTTTTCGTTTCTTAATTGACAAGTTAAGACATTTTACACTACTTCCTGATTTACTCTTTTCTGCTTTGGAATTTCTCAAGATCATTTAAAAATTTTAAATTCACGATAGGTAAACGAGGAAGCTATGTGCCACACCCAACTTAGCAGACTTTATTTCTTAGTTGCAGCCAGGAATTTGTTCATGTTTCAGTCATGTTCTGCTTTATTTCGCCTACAGACGGTTACATCATCGATGTAGTCGTCACACCAGACAGTATTTCATTTCGAATGATTTTGTCGATTACCTTCTGAAATCCTGACACACCATTGGTTAACCCGAAGGCAATCACCCTGAATTGATAAAGACAACCACCAGCTTTATAAGCTGTGAAAGGTTTGTTCTTTTCAGCAATCAGGACTTGATGATGAGCACTTTTTAAGTCGAGAGTGCTGAAGAAGGAGTACTGAGAAGAAAAAGAAAGTAACGGGGGGTAATAAGCAACAATTGATAGTGAAATCAATAGCTAGCTTTGTTTTTAACTGGTTGAGGTGATTATGGTGGTTATGATTTTAGTTATTTGGTAGATCTTGTGTATGAAGGTAGAATGGTTGGGTGCTATTAACCCTGGAATGTCCCGGCTCAATTTCAAACACTTAACTCCCCGGTGGGGTGTGTCAAATCCCAACTTTGAAAAATGTTAGAAAATTCAAAAATAAGTTACACCTGAATCAAATTTTATTTTTATTCTGTTATCAAGAGTGTAAAGAAACATGAAGTAGGTACCTAAGCTTATGAAGAAAAAATTAATAGTAAGGCAAACCTCACGCTCTGAAGAAAAAATTATAGCAAAAAGGCACCTCATTGTAACAAAATTTCAATATGAAATTAGTACATTTTCATTTAAAAACAAAAATAAATAAATAAATAATATCTACAAAACAATTTTCTGAGATTAGTTTGATACCACTTACAAAAACCAAGAACTAGAATGAAAAGGTAACATAAAATTGTCACCAAGCAATAGGATCAACATTCTCAACACTTTGAAGATCTATGATGTTCACAAAAGGAACATCGAACTAGTTTCTCCAAAACTGTCACTTTTGACGCTTCTTCATCGGAGGCAACTTCTTGTAACTCGACATTATCTCCCGTGTTTGAATTTTCTCCGCCAAAATATACATATTCTTCCTCCAACTGTTCCAAAATGGATCTAATGTCTTCAGGATCCGAAAACTTGCGTTTTTCAGCCATTTCTAACGATGAGCCAATAACAAAACTGTGGGAACTCCCAAAAAAATAACACTTGCTATACAGAAAATCACTAGCGATTAACTTCCCGTTGGGGTTTGTCAAACCCCAGGCACAAGGAAGAACTACACTACACAGAAGTCCTGAACGTACTAAACTGGAAAAAGGCTGAAGCCTTAGTGAAGAAGTGGGGGGTGATATAGAAGGGGGCGAGAAGAGCCAGACGTGCGGGATTCAACATGATAAACTGACTTCAAATCGCGATTTTGGTTTGACTAACCCCGTCAAACCCCACGGGGCATTCCAGGGTTAAGTAGTAGGTACTAGTAAAAGTATCTGACGTTGGGTACACATGTCCCGCTGTGCGCGCCCTAGCTGAATTGTAACTAAGTTCCCCTATAGTCTTTTCGCACTAATAGGTTCCGTTGAATGATTTGGCGCCTCAAAATATGTCCGCTACCAAAATATAGATTAGTTGGTAAAAATTCAGATCAGTTGGACAAATGGATCAGAATGATTTGCATAGTTAGGTGGTCTGGATGCTCGGAAGCTCGCATCCCAAAAATACATAACATCAAGAAGTCAATCCCTTAGTAAAAATTCAGATTGGTTGGACAAATTGATAAGAATGATTTGTATAGTTGCGTGATCTGGATGCTCGCAAGCTTGCACCTCAAAAATACATTTGCATACTTGCATTTGCATACATACACTAGAAGTCAATCCCTTAGTAAAATACAGATTAGTTAGACGAATAGATCAAAATGACGTTTTAAACTATGATTTAAAACATTTAGAATAATGAATATTGCGAATGCAAAAAAATATTGCCCCGAGCTTGGTTCGAACCCGGGACCCTCGACTTAGATGACTGACTGCAATACACTACAGCAGGGGATCCAACCTACGGCCCGCGGGCCAAATCCGGCCCGCAAGCAGATTTTGACCGGCCTTTGGAAAAATTACAAACTGAAAAAAGTTTTTTTTTTGAAAATATATTTTCCTTAAAACACTTTTACCGGTAACTACGAGTACAATAATCGTCTCTATTTTTGTCCCTTCCGTTCTCGATAAGTGTAAAGTTATCCGTAAACCAGCAGTGATCAGCTATTCAAAGAGTGGTCAGCCTGCTAAAATTCCACTTGAAGTCATCGAACTTACAACAAACGACTCACTCAAGAAGGATTTCCAGGAATACTACAAAGAAGGTAACATGCTTCCATTTTACAGTTCTCTCCCAGAAAAAGACTTTAAGAACATAAAAAATCATGCTAGAGCTATGTTTTCTCTTTTTGGATCCACCTTCAAGTGTGAGCAGACTTTTTCAAAAATGAAGTTTGTTAAATCTAAATACAGATCTTCCTTATCCGATGAACATTTGAAATCAATCTTAATGATCGGAACTACTAAGTTTGACCCTAAATGGACTGATATTTTAAGTGGCAAACAAATGCAATCTTCTCATTAAACATGTATTTTTATTTTTAAGCTTTACACTTGTGTACCTACTCATTTATTGTCAAGTTTTTCTTTTTTCATCATTAAAACTTAAGAATCATATAAATTTGTAGTACATTACAATGATTTGCTTTTATTATCCTGTGTTTTCATAAGGATTACTCGAAAACTTCTTTTAGAGAACAAATGTAATTTTATGACAAGCAGTAATATTAATTCAGTTTTCTGAGCTATTCTAATTTCTAGAAGTTTACCTAATATTATATTAAAAAACGCTGCAAATTATTTCACAAAGGTTTATTATTTTTTCAATTGAGTATGATCGTAGTTTTAGTTGGCTAGCGTACGTCATAAGGCCCGTCCAGACTCCTCGGCGTGTCCTACTTCGAGTTGCCACAACCTATACTTCTATAATTATATACGCATGTTTATATTTCTCGATTTGAGCTCCTATCTATTCAAATAGTTATTGCCTTAATAATATCATTATCTAAGTACGTACGAAAAGTCGAGAGGATATGTTATTAAATATGCGTAGGAAAAGCTTTGGTATTAACACACAAATATGACCTTGAAAAAAACATATTCATGCCTCGAACGAACGCCGGCGCCGTACCCACCACAAGCCGCGGCGCCGGCGCCTCCTCTCACTCCACCCCCCCCCCCCGCTCGCCCCCGGATCACCCCCCCCCCCCCCCTCTCCACCCACCGTGCCCCCCTGCCAAGCGTGCCAGGCGTGCTCGCGTCGAAAAAGACACGTTTTTGCCCGTTTTTGGCCCATAGCATCTATGCGAGTAAAGCGATCGGGATGGTTAAACGTTAGGACCAACTAGACCCCAAATAGAGTCTATGTGCGAAAGAACGGGTTTTTCAAGTCAATTCTTAGGCCTTTTATGGCCCGGACGGCGAACGGCGGACGGCGGACGGCGGACGGACATTTCAAATTTGGATTCTACGTACCTTGAAACGTAAAGTGACAAAGTTTGAGGGGGGGTTATAAAAATTTTTTGCTACACGATCACATAGGCTTATTATTGGAAATAATAAACCAAAATGTATGGGTATTTGAAATAATCATTGAAATTTTTAGTGAAAGTAGGCCTAAGAAAAATGATTAATAATTGTCTTACTTAGGTCTGGTATATTTTGTTCACAACGTTATTTTTAACTATCTTGAAAGTACACGATTTGAGTTATCCAACAACAAATATATATAAGGGAATATAGCTGCTTAGAAAACTAAGCCCAAAATATCTCAATAACCACCACTGAGCACTCTTAATTAAAACAAAATATTAGTAAATTGTCTGTCCGCCTTGTCTCAAATATTTTATAGTGTGGCTCTTCAGTAAAAAAGGTTGGAGACCCCTGCACTACACCACGGATTCTATAGCAACTATAGCACTATAGCAACTAATGAATAATCACAGAATTCGGCTACCCATAAGGGAGCTTATTTCCATTGCCAGTGGACGCTAGTTCGAATTCAGGTTGGCGGGGGCGCGCACAGCGAGACATGTTGTGTACCTAGTGTCTGGTGTAAATAGTAGCTACTATAATACTATATTTTCTCCTGTTTATCCTAGGAAGTTGAAATTTGATAGGGAGCCTCTTTGGGACATTTATCTTCTGTTCCCCCTCAGGATTTAGAAAATCCCAATGTTGAATAAGGGAATATCCCTGCCCACTGCTTACATCCTCCCTTCCTCCTTTTAAGAAGGATGAAACTCTTTCCTGGTAGAATACCTAGGGAGACTGTCGCACCCACATTCGGGGTCCTCTCACTTGAGTGTCTTTGGGACAACAAGAAACGAATGAAATGATGGGCTCTTTACTGATCAGCTGAGAGAGCTAAATCTCTCCTGTTCCCCCTAAGAAGTTGAAATGAAATGAATGAAGGAAGTTGAAAAGAGGCTTCAACGAATGTAGTTTCTGGATGCACCCATATGTTGTAAATTAAAGAATAAACCATTTGAGGAAGAAAGTCTTTTCAACCTGAAACCTCAACATCTTACAGCAAAATAAATCATGAACCCACATCAAACATTGGTTGTGTTATTCACCCCCCCCCCCCTCTCCATCCTTCTTTGTACATTACATAGTCTGAAAAAAGACTAGGAGGATGTCTTGTTCTTTGAGGTTGGAGCAAATCAGTTGGCGCGGAATTGTGCAAAAAATCTACTTTTCAGAGCTAACGGAACAGCTTTCCAGATGGTAGCATTAAATTTTTCAATTTGTCCATTGCCTTCAGGATGATGTGGAAAGCAGAGGCTCGTAGCCGTTCCCCGAGAGAGAAGAAAACTAGTCATCGGACAAAAAGGACATTCCCTTAACAGAATGTATGTTAGCTGGCATGAGGTAAATTGTGAAAAGTTCAATGAAACATTTTTCAACTGTGACTGAGCCGATACCTTTGCAGCGGAATGAAAAGGGAAACGTCGGAATTCATCCGCAATTGTCAAGAGAAACGGTTTTCCATTAATGGATGGTAGAGGGCTCTTGAAATATACACTAAGGCGTTCATACGGTTGGGTAGCATTGATCAGCCAGCCGTCGTCTTAGCCGGCTTTTAGCCGTCGTCATCTTGAAAAACCTTGTTTAACTTCAGCTCACAGAGGACAATATGTTTTTCAAACTTCGTCAAGACTGCAACGGAGTTTCTGGCTTCGAATCCAATGAAAGAATCTATTTAGTCCCGGGTGACATAGGAATTCATGGAGTTTTTATAGTTTGTTTGAATGTGATGCTTCACATACGCGCAAGAATGTATCGGCCACGATATTTCCCTTACCCGTCCGACATGCTATGTCTGAAGTAGCTGATTGCTTTCGTTTAATTTTCTTAATTTTAATTTCACTTGAATGTTTTGTGTCAAAAATCTTCTTGGCCGGCTATGATTTTAAAATGTCTACCTATTTATTCAAAAAATGCCTCCATTTCCTTCATCATTAACTATAGCACAGGCGTCTATTTCAATTGAAGGATGATTCTTTTCAATTTCAGTCTTCAATTTCAGATAGCGTTCTAAAGAAGAAGGCGACTGGGCGATGTTTTTGGGAAAGTGACGTTAAGGGCAAAATCACATGCATCGGTTTCTAAAACCAAAGGAATTCCTTCTTCCAATATTCCTCTTCGATGATTTGGCTACGTCCCATTTAAGGTGCAAAAAACAGTTTTTTGCTGATGGAGTCATTGGAAACGAGTTACATTAAACTGAAGAGCGAATTTAATTGGAAAACCCACGAATCCATTTGAAATAATAAGCTAACATTCCCAGTACTCTTTTCAACGATTTAGGGTCTTTTGGAGGAGGCCATTCATTCTCTCAAGATCGAGCCAGAGTGGAATTTAGGTTGGAAATTAGGTGTGCCAGGTTGGAAATGGCGGTCATAGAACGACCGTCTGGTGTTACTTTCATTCAGAGTGAGCCCATATTTTTTGTAGCTTCCGAAAATTTGTTCAAATTTTGGTCGTATCCAGTCTTATGTCCACCACAGACAGTAACTCATCGATGGAGTCGTAAACACCAGAAAGATTTTCGTTATGAATAATTTTGTCAATAAATCTCTGAAATCCCAAAACTCTGTTGGTTATTCCAAATGCAATAACACAAAATTGGTACAGACCCTTACCAGTTCAAAACGCAGTGAAGAGATTACCATTTTCAGCAATAGGTACCTGATGGTTGCACTTTTCAGGTCGAGAGGGCTGTGGTAAGAATAAGAAGAAATATCTGAAAACATTTTGCCAATATTCAGAACCGGATGAGCATCCAACAAAATGAATTTATTAATGGTTTGAGAATAGTCAACAACCGAGTATCTCTTGTGGTGCTCATTATTAACTACTAAAACCAGAGTTCACTATGGTGATGAACTTTCTTCAATGACTCCGTCTGAAAGTAATTTTTTAACTTCTGTAGCAGTAAATTTTTAAATGTCGTGGTAATCTCGCCTAGATTGAATGGAAATATGCCAGTGTGGTGGGTAAATAGATGGGCAGGTTCCACCAGGTCTTGAGCGACCTACGAATTTTCTAAGGTGGTTTCTGTCCAGCAAAGAATAGGTTTTATTTAGATGGTTGCCTCAGCTCATCATATCCCATGAGCATATCATCGCATAGATTTTATTCAATATAGATAATTTAACATTTTTATAACGATGTTCCATTATTTGAAATCAGTTTGCAGAAACCCATGGATTTCTGTTGATAGTTAAGTTAACGCCATAGATACTTGGTTCGGTTGAGTGGATCGAATTGTTTTCAAGTAATGAGCAATAGCAAATTCACTATTGATATAACTGTAAGGACTACCTGTGTCAATCAAACGATTGACTACAATGTGAGACCAAATGAAAACTATGGCAACAACCTTGTATAAAAGTCCGGGATTGACAGCAAGCACAGTAGTAGTGGTTGCGTCATCATCCGAACCATAGACATTAATTGCTAAATCAATTTGTTATTTGGCTTTTAAGGTCAACAAACTTTCGAATAATGCTCCATTTTATGCATGATGTCACTTGCATTTCGATTAGCAAAATCACTTCCATAATGTTTAGCAGAAGAACAATACAAAAATAACATTTGAATCCTGGCGTACCAATGTGAATTTTAGGAGTTGCTGCTGATGTATCTTGCTTTGCTGGCTCTGTGTCATGTGAGGTAGCAGTAACAATAAAGATACTATCTAGACTGATAAAATTAGGAGTGTTTTATACCTGATTCTATAGTTTTTGAAGTGGCCAAGGAATTTGCTAATGTCAAAGTTTGATTTTCTAGTAGTTGCTGTCGCATTTCAGATGTTGCTAAGCCTTTTATGAAAGCATTCCTAATACAATCAGATCGGCTGGTATTGCAGAAACAGCTTGAAATTTGCAGTCTTTGCTCAAAACTTTCAAGACTAGATAAAACTCGTCAACCGAACCCTCTGGGTTTTGTTTGCGAGTAGCCAAAAGGAATCGGGAAAATACATCACCTTTAGATGAATTGTAAATTTTTTGCAGAGCCTCTATTGCTGTATTATAAGATGTTCAATCTGAGTTGTGTTCATACACAGAATAGGAAAGCTGGTGAACAAGTACCTTCAGTTTCTTTCTGCCTTCCTCAATTTTGGATTCTTCAAGGAATTCTTCTAATGTTCGAAGCCAGTATGTCCATTTCATTGTTGCCATGGCCAAATCAGGATCAACACTTCAAAATGCATTAGTTTCTAAATGTTCTCCAGGTTTTATGTTGATTACAGTGTTGTAGACTAAAAAGTAGAATTTTTGAGGGAGTAAGGTTTTATTGAACTCAAAACCTCAACATCTTATAACAAATAAATTAATCATGAAAACTCGGCTCTTCGGGGTTGCTTTCGCTTTGAGCCTTCGGCTAAAATGCTACAACATGGAACATGTTTCCTTCTCACTAATTCTTAAACGTAAATAAATTTAAAACTACGATCTAGGTAAATGTTTTACTAATCGAAATTAGAACAGAGTACCTAGCTAGGTAATTTTCTGTTAAGGTGTGCGTCTACAATTACTATAACCAAGATTAACTCCTCAACCAAGTGACAACAAAACAAGCGGCATTGTTTACTATATCCATTTATAACATAAATAAATATAAAACTGCGACATGAATAGAAGAACAAATACGAAAGAAATGCGTGATAAATCGAGAGCTTTCCAACGAGTGGAGGACGATTTTTGTCCGTTGAAAACTAAAGAAGTTTCATTTCCCCAGCAACGGCTTGGTTGTACGTGAAAATCAAAAGAAAAGGGGTAATACAGTACTCGTATCTAGCGATTCGCGGTTTTTCGTTTATAACTCACAAACGGTGAGTCACACAAAATTTTTTACTCGGTCATAAATGGAATCCTATTAAATTTTGCACAACTTTAATCCCATACATTATTCACGAATTTCCAACAGTTTCCGGGATATGCGCTCTGAGAAAGTGAAGATTACCAAAACGTCAAATAAACAATTGAAAACGACAATCATGAGATATTTAGGGCTGCGTCCAAAGAAACACACATTTGATTCAGCGTAAAAGATACGTAGAAACCGACCCTAAACTTGTATTTTTATCGTAGGTAGGTCAATTAAAAAAAAAAAAAATCGTAGAACTTGAAACTCATACGGTGGATACAGCTTTCGTACAAGTACGCAACCACGAGAGACATTTTATGTCTTTGCGCCCCCTTTCCCCTTCCTATAAAACCCCGTATTGTATTCTAGAGCCACTCAGCTGATCTGGGATCGGTCAGTTGTGTTCAGAAGTCCCTCATGGGCCCACATACCAAATCTCAGAATCGTGAGATCATTAGGGAAAAAACTGGATTCTAGAGCCACTCAGCTGATCTGGGATCGGTCAGTTGTGTTCAGAAGTCCCTCAAGGGCCCACATACCAAATCTCAGAATCGTGGGATCATTAGGGAATCTCCGCGTAACGCGTGACGCGTGACGCTCCCCCGCGTGACGCTTTTTCATTTATGTGCCATAGTAAAGACATAAAATGTCAAAAATTATTGTACTGAAAACTCGTAAACGAGTTCCACTATCTGCTTTACAAGCAGATACCATGTTACATGGATATGTCTTTGATTGGGGATTTCATAACGGTTGTCCTCGAGAGTTGTAAACAAATCCTTTAACTTTAAACAAATCCCTGGGCCGCATGGCCGCATCCCGACTAATTCCAACAAAACAACGGTTTACTTATAGAAATGTTGAAAATAACTGTGGAGAGAAGCCACTACAATGAGTTGTTGTTAACAGTCAACTGTTGTCAAGATGATGAAAATTTTTCCTATGGAGTGGAGTAAATGATGCTATTGCTTTACGTTAAGAATATTGTAACCGGCTTATTAAAATTGTTTATAGTCCAATCAACTTAGTTTAGAAATGTAGCCAGGTACGTAAGGAGGGGGAAATTGGTAGCTTGAGATGTGAAGATTTATCACATAAATCAAGCGCTTTCCAACGACTGGCGAACGATTTATGAGCTATGAAAACTGCGAAAGTTCCATTCCCCTAGCAACGGCTGGGTTGTACGTGAAAAACACGGAAATTGTGAAACAAATTTTGCATCACGGAAATTTTTGGTTGACCCCCCAGAGCAAAGACATATCCATGTCAAAAATTTCGTGTCACATCCGCGTAACGTTTATCGCTAGTTAGTCCAAGTTTCGGGACACTTCCGCTTAGTTTTCGGGCAGTTAGCTCAATGCTGAAGCATGTTCCATGCTACAATCACCCGATCATTGGTTGTTAAGAGTAGCTGACGCATGTGGTTAATAATAATAATCAGTTCTGAATTTTATTATTGCGTCTAAGGTGATCTTATAGTTACCCGAGAAGTTGGTAATTTAGTCAGAGTACCTAAGTGATTTTCAATTGATTTTAGGTGATTAACCCATACTACCTCGAGTCGTAGGTCTCCATTTCATTGTTGCCATGGCTGATTCAGGATCAACACTTCAAAATGAATTAGTTTCAGAATGTTCTCCATGTTTCAAGTTTATTACAGCGTTGTAAACTAAAGAGTAGAATTTTTGAGGGAGTAAGGTTTTATTCAACTCGAAACCTCAACATCTTACAGCAAATAAATTAATCATGACAAATTATTACTCAATCATTGCTTGTTAAGAGTAACTGACGCATGTGGTTAATAATAATAATCTGTTCAGAATTTTATTATTGCGTCAACGGTAATCTTCTAGTTACCCGAGAAGTTGGTAATTTAGTCAGAGTAAGTACCTAATTTTCAAGTAATATAGGTAATAAACTCATACTACCTCGAGTCGTACGCCTCCAGTCCAGAGTCGTGAAGGCGTCCTCGTCCACGGGTGGAGGGGAATCTGTAGGTTGGAGTTCCGGAATCGAAGGGCTCCGGCATTCCCCACGTTGGACAACCAGTGAAAGCTGTAGAAGAAGAAGAAGAAGGAGAAGGAAGCAGGAGATTCGGTGCGGGCACGAACATGATCGTGGAGGGAAGAATGTGTTTGCGGAAGGTCGTCGAAGTATCCTCTCTTCCTCTTCTTCATCGTCCATTATCGGTCAGCAAGGTGGCCCCTCGTGGTTATAGCCACCTTTGTCCATCTGAAACACATATTTTTATATTTTTTACAACTATTCATTGTGTTAAATATAGACAAGTGGACAAATACGATTCACTCTAACAGGTTAGCAAAGACTTGCTCCAATTCGCAATCATGTACAGTGTGGGTCGTAGGTAGCTCTATTGAGACCAAGAAACGATCAATGCTATCTCTAAAGTTAGTTACAATGTATATTTTAATTCGTATAAAGTTTGGATCAAATAATTCCAAATATTTTTTACAATCTACAAATATCTATACTATTTTATAAGAATGAAACTCCGTCTGTTTGTTTGTGAGCTAGTCGTCTCTATGGACGGCCAAACGGCTGATTGAGGTGATTCTACGAGTGGAGGGATCTTCTTGGATTTCTCCGAAATGGGGCATAAGTGAATTTGAATTTTCTAATCCCACCCGAATGGCCATGGGGGGTGGGATCCCCTTTTAATACGCCGTTTTTTCGCGGAGCGCTCGATCTTCTATCCGCTGCCACATTAAAATTTGATCAAGAGCACTTCGTATGTCGGAAGGAAGTTACGTGCCTTGACCCGTAGAACATGACAGTGCCGTAAAAATTGCCGAATGATGCTATATTCCCGGAGAAATCAGCGAAAATATGCGGGAAATGATGAAAAAAATTCGTTCCTCGCTGTTTTTTTCCGCCACAGTCCCAGTAAATGTCGACGGTTTTGGATCGGGTTGGATTTGGTCCCATGCGAGTTTCGAGACATGAAATTGTGTTTTTCCGATTGTAGTGAACGAAAATGGAGACGAAAACGTTGGTTTTCCAGCTACCGTTCTTCCTTATTTTGCCGAAACGTAGTTTGAACTTTGTATTCGAAACCTCTTGTCTATCAAAAGCAAAACAAAAGCGGGCCAACTTTATTTTTAAAAGTTTTAGAGATAATTATTTTTTAAATTTCAACCCTCCAATTTTACAGCTTGGTGTTGATTGAAAGTGATGCCGAGATTTCACGAACATCTTTGGCCGATAAGTGATTTTCATTTACGTTTCGCTAACTTCGGTCCATTAGTTTGGGGGAAAAGACTTCTTAAGGCAGTGAACGCCAAGAAAACGGATTTCTTTTTGTCTTTCAATTTTTGGAATAAATAATATATTATGTCTTTAAACTTAAACCAACACATTCGAAAAATAATTAATCATTTCAATATTGATAATAATTAATCAAAATCAACAGTTGTAGGTGCATGATTTCACAAATACGTAGTAAATTCAATCGAATATAAAATTGTACACTAGTAGTGATGATGTTGGTAAAACGGTTTATCATTGGTTTTCAATATTTATTTCATTTCATATTTGTTCATTGTCTTCAATAATGAACCATTGTAATCGGCCAAGAAAAAACAATTTTAACACCCCCTGAAATTTTTTTGGTTTACGTTTCAAGATGTGTAGAATCCAAAAATCGAATTGAACAAAATAATAATCCGTCCATCCACCGTCCGCGGCTTTGCTCCGAAAACACTAAACCAAACTATGTGAAACTTGTGTTAAAAATCATATTAGGGGTCCTAGAAGATCGGCATCAATTTATATCAACCCTAAAGGGTTGTATCAAAGGGCTAAACATTTAAAAAATCGAGATCTCGACAGGTAACTAGGTATTTTTAGGGAACAGTAATAATTTTTTGCTTGTCAATGATAAATTTAATCCCAAAGAATCGATTAAAACCACCCGCAACGCTGATCGTTGCACGGTTCGCTTTCCCTAAGGGCTTGAACATCGAAAAAGAAGAAAAAATTCCTTGACCCCCAGCCAAAAGACATATCCATGTCAACTATTTTATTGAATTCATTTCCCCACCAACGGCTTGGTTGTACGTGAAAATCAAAAGAAAACGCTTGCATACAAGTCTGCAACGCATTAGGACATTTCATGTCTTTCCCCTCCCTCCTTCTTCCCTTCCATCTTCTAGCAATCTTGTCTTCCTCTGTGGATTACATTTTTTTCAATATAAAGAAAACAAACGTCCTAAGGAGGCTACCAGCCAAATTTCAGCTTCCTACGGTTGATAGGGAAGAAGTTAGCTTCAGGAGCCACTCTGCTGATCAAGACCCTGTACACCTTATTGTTCATGTCCTAAGGAGGCTACCAGCCAAATTTCAGCTTCCTAGGGTTGATAGGAAAGAAGTTAGCTTCAGGAGCCACTCAGTTGATCAAAACCCTCTGCACCTTACTGTTCACGTCCTAAGGAGGCTACCAGCCAAATTTCAGCTTCCTGCGGTTGATAGGGAAGAAGTTAGCTTCAGGAGCCACTCTGCTGATCAAGACCCTGTACAACTTATTGTTCACGTCCTAAGGAGGCTACCAGCCAAATTTCAGCTTCCTACGGTTGATAGGGAAGAAGTTAGCTTCAGGAGCCACTCTGCTGATCAAGACCCTGTACACCTTATTGTTCATGTCCTAAGGAGGCTACCAGCCAAATTTCAGCTTCCTACGGTTGATAGGGAAGAAGTTAGCTTCAGGAGCCACTCTTCTGATCAAGACCCTGTACACCTTATTGTTCATGTCCTAAGGAGGCTACCAGCCAAATTTCAGCTTCCTACGGTTGATAGGGAAGAAGTTAGCTTCAGGAGCCACTCTGCTGATCAAGACCCTGTACACCTTATTGTTCATGTCCTAAGGAGGCTACCAGCCAAATTTCAGCTTCCTACGGTTGATAGGGAAGAAGTTAGCTTCAGGAGCCACTCTGCTGATCAAGACCCTGTACACCTTATTGTTCATGTCCTAAGGAGGCTACCAGCCAAATTTCAGCTTCCTACGGTTGATAGGGAAGAAGTTAGCTTCAGGAGCCACTCAGTTGATCAAAACCCTCTGCACCTTATTGTTCACGTCCTAAGGAGTCTACCAGCCAAATCATAATAATCATATAGCCAAATTTCAGCTATAATCATATAGGTACCTACCTACCTCACTTCTACGAATCATAATAATCATTGAGCATATTTCGTTACGTAACGTTACATAACGAAAATTTGGTTGTGTGCCATAGCAAAGACATGAAATGTCAAAAAAAACCTTCTAATTTCTATGCGCGAGAAGATTGAGAAATCACGTGCTGCTAGCGGATAGATAGAATCAACAGTCAAGCTATAAATTCCATGAATGGTCGCTAGATAGAGAGACCAGGATATAAAGAAATACGAGACCATCTCGAACGATCAAGTTTGTCCCCCACCCCGGCAACTACTTGGAACCGTTCCCTACAAGAAGAACTTATAAACCATAATCGGCCTCCTTAAAAACCATAATCGGCCTCCGTGTAATAATCAGCCTCCGTATAATGAAACAGGCTGACGTAATAGATAAGACTGATTTTTATAGTTAGGTGGTCTGGATGCTCGCAAGCTCGCATCTCAAAAATACAAAAGTATCCTAAATCAATCCTTTTAGCAAAATACAGATTAGTTGAACAAACAGATCAGATTTACGCCAAAAATGATGTTACAGAGGTCGAATATGAAGAATTGGATCTAGATGGCACTGGTGGTGGGGGGTTGGACGTATGTGACTTTTCATTTGTGACTCATGAGCTGCTCCGCGTTGAACTCACAGTTTTTCTTGTAGGGAACGGTTAAAAGTAGTTGCCGGGGTGGGGGACAAACTTGATCGTTCGAGAAGGTCTCGTTAAAGAAATTGCCTTATATATAAATATCAACTGATATAATGCCAATAATGGAAATATCAGGTGATATCGTTCCAATGGATTTATTCTAACTTTGCGAAATCGAGTTTATTAATTATTGTACCCATTAGTGAATCACTAGATGCCTAATTTCATCTCTTAAAAGTGCTCCCATGTCTACCTATAGGTAGCGGAAGCATTGTTTTCGATTTTGAGAGTTGGAAAAGTTTTAATCTCCAAAAAATCAGCTTTTCAAATTATTACTTCATTATCCGCATGCGGAAACGTTAATTACATCAACCATAATTTTTTCACGCCTTAGTCGCCCAATCTCGCTTGAGTTTGATGCATAGT
>CM061040.1:167599999-167667499 GCA_030762985.1 Adelphocoris suturalis | reverse complement strand
CATTGTGTACTGCAGCTATCTCTCTTGCTTCTATTTCTATTGGTTTCTCACCAGCAACCACACAGCAGGCATGGAAAGACACTGTCCTCACCCCCTTAATTAATCTTAGGAGCATCAAGCGCTGGACACGACGGAGACGCCTGACATTGTGCTGCACCTCCAATGCCTCACCCCAAACAGGTACCCCATATGTGATGATTGGCACAATCGCCCCCCTGTAGATGACCCTCAACGCCTCAGCCCCAAGTCCCCAGTACATGGGGCTGAGGCGTTGAGGGTCATCTACAGGGGGGCGATTGTGCCAATCATCACGTGTGTGTGTGTGTGTGTGTGTGTGTGTGTGTGTGTGTGTGTGTGTGTGTGTGTGTGTGTGTGTGTGTGTGTGTGTGTGTGTGTGTGTGTGTGTGTGTGTGTGTGTGTGTGTGTGTGTGTGTGTGTGTGTGTGTGTGTGTGTGTGTGTGTGTGTGTGTGTGTGTGTGTGTGTGTGTGTGTGTGTGTGTGTGTGTGTGTGTGTGTGTGTGTGTGTGTGTGTGTGTGTGTGTGTGTGTGTGTGTGTGTGTGTGTGTGTGTGTGTGTGTGTGTGTGTGTGTGTGTGTGTGTGTGTGTGTGTGTGTGTGTGTGTGTGTGTGTGTGTGTGTGTGTGTGTGTGTGTGTGTGTGTGTGTGTGTGTGTGTGTGTGTGTGTGTGTGTGTGTGTGTGTGTGTGTGTGTGTGTGTGTGTGTGTGTGTGTGTGTGTGTGTGTGTGTGTGTGTGTGTGTGTGTGTGTGTGTGTGTGTGTGTGTGTGTGTGTGTGTGTGTGTGTGTGTGTGTGTGTGTGTGTGTGTGTGTGTGTGTGTGTGTGTGTGTGTGTGTGTGTGTGTGTGTGTGTGTGTGTGTGTGTGTGTGTGTGTGTGTGTGTGTGTGTGTGTGTGTGTGTGTGTGTGTGTGTGTGTGTGTGTGTGTGTGTGTGTGTGTGTGTGTGTGTGTGTGTGTGTGTGTGTGTGTGTGTGTGTGTGTGTGTGTGTGTGTGTGTGTGTGTGTGTGTGTGTGTGTGTGTGTGTGTGTGTGTGTGTGTGTGTGTGTGTGTGTGTGTGTGTGTGTGTGTGTGTGTGTGTGTGTGTGTGTGTGTGTGTGTGTGTGTGTGTGTGTGTGTGTGTGTGTGTGTGTGTGTGTGTGTGTGTGTGTGTGTGTGTGTGTGTGTGTGTGTGTGTGTGTGTGTGTGTGTGTGTGTGTGTGTGTGTGTGTGTGTGTGTGTGTGTGTGTGTGTGTGTGTGTGTGTGTGTGTGTGTGTGTGTGTGTGTGTGTGTGTGTGTGTGTGTGTGTGTGTGTGTGTGTGTGTGTGTGTGTGTGTGTGTGTGTGTGTGTGTGTGTGTGTGTGTGTGTGTGTGTGTGTGTGTGTGTGTGTGTGTGTGTGTGTGTGTGTGTGTGTGTGTGTGTGTGTGTGTGTGTGTGTGTGTGTGTGTGTGTGTGTGTGTGTGTGTGTGTGTGTGTGTGTGTGTGTGTGTGTGTGTGTGTGTGTGTGTGTGTGTGTGTGTGTGTGTGTGTGTGTGTGTGTGTGTGTGTGTGTGTGTGTGTGTGTGTGTGTGTGTGTGAGTGTGTGTGTGAGTGTGTGTGAGAGTGTGTTTTGGGTTGCTGGGGTAGGGTAACTGTTGATGCTTTTATCTCTTCATATCCCTACCCAAGTCAAGGTCATACGTCCCTGTCGTGCAAGCCCCTGGGTGAACAGAGGGTGGCAGAATGACCCGCTGGCAATTAGGGGGGAGGCTCGTGTCAACGCATCTTCCGACCCTTCTTAATGTGTCACCCCCGTAATGGAAGTAACCAACGAAGAGCCTCATAACCCCCACCGGCCCATTGACACGCGGGGTTTTAGGGGAGGTGCTCGGGGGTGCTCCAGGTAGGGGCGTCGGCAATCCTATTACTCACCAATATGTTTATTTTTGGCGGGGAAAGTAGGATGGAAGAAACCGCGATCGTAATTTATACTAGGGTCTAGTTTTTCTCGCAATACCAAGGACTTCTAGTCATCTAGGGTTATGCTCTCGCACTACCAAAGCTATGTTCTAAGTAAGTCTTTCTTTAAGCTACATACATTATTAATGTTGATATTTCATCAGTTCGTCACTGTCAAACTTGCCATTATACAGTCTGAAAAATGCTGGAAATTAGGTCATTTTTCACCTACAATACCGCTTTTTGACCTCTCACTGTCTTTGGTTCAGTTAAACGTTCGCATAACAAGACAATTGAGCATCTCTCCTGCCTACCCTTAGAAATTGGAATTTGATTGGGATCCTCTTTGAAACATCAAGGGTGGAACAAATTATGGGTTCCACTCTGATCAGCTGAGTGAGATATATTGTCCCCTACCCTAGGCCTTTTAATTTGATAATTCCACTCAGGGGCATCAAGGGACTAATAATATTGCAGGCCCCATCCTGATCAGCTCTCCCCTCTCCTGTTCTTTCTGAGAATTGAATTGACAGTCATAAAGATAGGAAGATTTATAGACATAAAGAGACGGATTAAATTACGGGCTTCACCCTGATTAGCTCAGAAAGCTAAATTTTCAACTGCTCACCCTAGAAAGTGGTGATATGATAAGCAGCCTCTCTGGGACTTCAAGAGACGAATGAAATAACGGGCTCCATGTCATGACCAGCTGAGTGAGCTGAATATCTCTTGTTCAGCCTAAGAAATTGAAATTTGATAGGATTTTTTTTTTAATGTGAAAAATTGTACTTTTTTGTTATAATGGATATCGTTATAATTATCCAATATAGTGAATTGTTTCGAATTAGTATTGCCGCGTCGGCTACACGAATCGGTTTACATAGTTATATTACCGTACATAGTTGTATTACCGTACTTTTTTGTTATATCGTATATTGTTATAATTATCCAACATAGTGTATTGTTTCTAAATGAAGACCTTCAGGCGCCAAGGGCCTAAGTGCCATCTCGGAAGTTTTTCAATTTTTCCATATTCGATACCTATGTGCCACCAGGAATATATCAAGAAAGGTCGTTTTATGTAGGTTTCTCCCCTTTATTTGTTGGTTGATGTTGTTCACAGCCACTCTTGATTATTAGAATGGATCGGGGACCAATATTTTCAACATAAGGTTAGGTAGTGATCAATAGTCATTGATAGAGAAACTAATGGCACTTTTACGCTCTTGGGAAACTGGGTGGTACATTGGCCCTTTTGAGCTTTTCAAAAACATTATTTTATTATTAATAACAAAGAAGTCCTGTGAAGGTGTCCTGCGGGAAATATCAGCACTTACAACAAAGGTAACTCAAGATAACTTTCAGGAATTCTAAATGCATACTGAATACATTTTGGACATTATGAAACATTAAAATTGCGATAACTTTTTTGAAGTTTTTGGCACTTCAAGTCCCTTTGGACTTGAAGGTCTTTAATTAGTATTAGCGTGTGGATGTCATGCTAGACAAATTGGTGTACATATATTACTAGGTACCTACACGTCATTTTATGGTATGTACCGTCTAACGGCTCATTTTGTGACGTTGCATCGGTTGCGAACATGACGACACCTTGAGAGGCACTAGAAGCTTATTGGCCCTAATGTTGACTTCGATGATCGGGAAATTGGAAGCTATTGTAATTCTGCAACTAGGAACGACGAGCGTACCAAGTCGCTGTGCCTACACCTACCCGAACTCGGCGTGGGCAGGAAAATGATTATGCAAATCCGGAAGCGCAGCCCCGGCTTCGGTGCGGTCGGCTGAGTCAAACCCGCCCCGCGTTCGCAATTTCATTAGAGTTAGGGGAGAAAGGCAATCGAGGTAACTGATTAATTCAGACCTCAAATTTCGCATAATTCAACTTGAGTTGATTTGACTAACAAAGTCAAATTAATAAGTATGTGTTTGGATTATTAAAGGTTCCGTATATCAAAGGCATTATAGGTATTACCTACCCATTTTTCAATGGTTTACGTGATTATGAACCTAGATTTTATGATTGAGTTCAAACAGCAAGGAATTTAGGTTTTCCAATTTCATAAGTAATTATTGAATCAAATTACACTGCCCCCCCCCCTCTCCCCCATCAAAGTCTCGCCTTCACGAAACTGATACTAGTTGTAGGGGTTTTCGAAGATACTGAATCCGAATCCCGTTTTTATAGCAGAAGCATAATTTTGAGGTATGGCACCTTCATTTTTGAAAAAATCTCTTAAATTCCAGGATAATTCATATTCAATTAAAAAATGATATTCTTGTTGGAAATTTAACGTTAAACACGCCTATACCACACACAACAGGTCTGAAATGCCTCCTTAAAGTGTCTTTTGCCTGAAAACTCCTTAAAAATGTGGTTTTTCACAGATTTTTGACGATTTCTCTACAGTTTTTTGATAGCTTTTATACAAATTACATAACTTGGCGACCTGAAAAAAAATTTAGCTATTACTTGGACTATTTCTGCGTCGAATGAAACCACCAGCAGCTCTGGAGGCGTGATAAGTGGTTTTTGCGAATTTTCAACTACCGAAAAACGTGTTTTTTGGGGAATAAACTGAGAAAAAATAAGAGGTCAAAAAACTGACAAGAAACACGTTTTTCATAGCTAAAAAATTGCAAAACACCAATAATCATACCTCCAGAGCTGTTGGTGGTCTCATTTGACGCAAAAATTGTCCAAGTATTAGCGAAAATTCTCTCTGGTTGCTAAGTGGTGTAATTTGTACAAAAACTACTTTAAACTGTAGAAAAATCGTCAGAAATCGGTAAAAAACCACGCTGTTTTTGGCAGTTTTAGGCAAAAGACAGATTAAGGAAGCATTTCAGACCCATAATATGTGGTATAGGCTTGTTCAGCATTAAATTTCCAACAAAACATTTTGGAGATTTCTTCAAAAAAGTAGGTACCGTCTCAAAAATTAGACGTCTACGAGAAAAACGGGCTTCGGATTCGACACCCTCGAAAACCCCTTGGACAAGTATCAGTTTCGTGAGAGCACGACTTTGATTTTTTTCTTTTCAGTGTTATCAATGATGATAGAATCAGTACTATTGCCGAATCAATCTGTAATTTGAGAATCAACAAAGATAGTGCATCAGGTAGTGCTCTTCATAATGTCCATGAGATTTAGCTGATATCGTTGAAAGAACTATGACGCTTCAAATGAAATCAGAAAAATTCTGAAACTAGGAATTTAGGCAGAGAGAGAGAGAGAGAGAGAAAGCAAAAGCGTGAACTATTTCTTGGCAATGTTATTAATTGCAAACAGTTCTAGTTCAATTCCAATGATTTTTATTATGCCAAGGCGAAAATGGATCGTTCCCATTTCAATCCTTAGCAAGTTTTAACAAAGCTCTTATGTTCATCAAAAAAGTTTTTCAGGGATCGTGAATGGCCGACCAATGTACGATTTGGCACGATCAGCTAGTTTTGATTTGTTGTTTCCAAAATTAAGCCTCGTATAGAGAAAAAATATCATTTTCTCTGAAACTTTGTCACTTTACGTTTCAAGGTGCGTAGGTTCCAAAACTGCAATGTCCGTCCGCCTTCCGTGCCATAAAAGACCTTTGAAAAAAATTCTCACTTTCGCACACTTTCGCGCATAGTTGGTCCATGAATCTAGACAGCCCGATCGCTTCCGTCATACTTAAATTGTTCCATTTTTATTGATTTTCAAGTTCAACCAATGCATTATTGGGAGTGTAACTCCCTTAGTTTTCATAGCACGAAAATCGTTCGCCGCTTTTTGGAATGCTCTCATTTTATCACAATATCTCATGATCCCTAAGCCATTGTAGTGTCAAGGAAAGCTGATTTATTACGCTAAGTTATAAACTAATATTGCTAAGTATTCATAATGAACTAATAAACGTGAAATGAAGGCACTAGGTACATGGTAGGTATTCTATTGAGTAGTAGGTACTAGACGATTGCAATTATTGGGTCTTTCCTAATCAGCTGAGTGAGCTAAAATTTCTTCTGTTCATCTTAGGAAGTTGAGATTTGATAGGGAGACTCCCTGGGATATTAGGAATCGATTGAAAAGATCGGCTCATCCTTACTCAGCTGAGTCGTTGAATTGTCTCCTGTTTATTATAAGATGTTGAGATTTGATAAAGAGACTCTCTGGGACACTAAGAGACGATTGCAATGATTGGCTCTTTCCCAATCAGTTAAGAGCAAAATTCTCTCCTGTTACCCCCAGGAAGTTGAAATTTGATAGGGATACTCTCTGGGACACTAAGAGACGATTGCAGTTATTGGCTCTTTCCTAATCAGCTAAGTGAGCAAGGAAATTGAAATTAGATAGAGAAATACATGAGGAGAAATTATATAGAGACGATTGAATTGATTGGATCTTTTCTGATCAGTTGACTGAGCTAATTTAATACAGACATTTTTGACTGGAGACTCAAAACACATATTTCACAGGGAAAAAATAAGGCATATCAATGTACCGATGTATCTGCATGTAGTGTAGATTTTTCTTTCGGTAGGTGACATCGTTCAGTTATATTTCGATAATGCACCATAGACACAGTTTGGTAGGTAATTTTTTTTTTTTTTTTTTTTTTTTTTTTTTTTTTTTTTTTTTGGAGTAGCGTTCTGCGGTGAATGGCTGTTCAATACAGGTATACTATAAACGGGGTTTAATAATACCCAAAGTTATTCCTACTAATTCCCAAAGAATTGATGAAACCACCCAGGTAGCTGTAACTTCATAGGTTTGCTCTTCTCTCTAAGGGCTAGAACTTTAACAGGAAAAAAAAAGAAAATCGACATGGGATGAATCGCAACAGGTGAAACATTGTTAAAATTACCTGTAATGAACTATGACGATCGTATCAGCTGATATAATTCCACAAGAATTCAGATTATTATAACTTTTGTCACCTATAAATGGAGCTGTGAAGCGTAGGTAGGTGATTTATTTTACATCATTAATTTTCAGTTGGTGGGTCAGCTTGTGTTAAATTCAAAAGACTGGTAAACTGTAGGTGTTTTTCATTTAATTTCTCCTCGGTAGGCGTCTATGCCTCTGCATTTAGATAATGAATGATAGACTTCGTTTAATTAAAGGGCTATCTAACACATTAATAATAAACCTTTGTTTTATAATATGCAGCGTTTTTTAGATTGATACTCATCAGTCAAATAGTATAATCAATTTCAACCAAATTTTAAACTTCACCCCAGCTACCAGTCCCGCATTGAAGGTGTAAGCCAGAAAAGGTCTGCGGCTGCTATAGATGCTGCGGTGAGGAGGAACCCCAAGGTAGCTAACTCACCGATTCTTTGGACTTTCAATACCACAAAACCAAGAGCATTGCTGTGCGACTGTTATCTGGTCTGTGGCTTGAGCTAAAACAGCCCTGATGCCTTCAGCATTTTTGTCTCTACATATAAAGAATACACGGGTGAGAAAAGTTGTGAGGGGAAACCTTTTTTTTTCCCCGTTTTTCCATTGCGTGACCCGCCGAATTGCCCCGCCATTACGGCAGTGTCTCCCTCTTACTCGGACACAAACTCATAGAAATTACGCGGTAGAGCAACCGCGTTTTGTTGGGACGGGGTCTGTACCAATAAAAGTTTATTGGACACTCAGCATTGCCACTTTGCCATCCCCTGCAGCGTAGTGGAACGGTGTATACGAGCCTTGGAGTGAAAATTCTACATTCGAATAAACTGAAAACTCGGGAAGGTGTATTCGGCTTCTATCTCCCAAAGAATACCGCGGCAAATACTTGTTATCCAAACGCTTAGAAAACAGGGTGAATGTAACCATTTAATTCACCAAGTTAAGAGATAATACAGAGAAATTAATATTAGATTGCTCAACATATAATACCATTGTAATAATTGATCAAAAAATAAAGTAATAATATTAAATTGATCTGAACGGTGCAGGGCGAACGGATGGAAAAAATACTGTTTCCCCTTTGAATTATCTTCCATTGTATTCATTATGGATCTCAAACGTCCAACCGTTGGTAAATTTTATTGGGTTTGAGTGGAATTAATAGTCTAAAATTCTTCTAGGCCTTATCAAACTGTAATATCGAAGTTCAAAATGTTTGGGTTAGGGGATTGTGGAGGTGAGGTGCAATAACTGGCGTCCTCAATCTGTATTTCATGTTTTCATTTCATCTGATGAGCTTTTGATAATCCTTGTAACGACTTTAATTTCCACATTTTTCATCCAATTTTGAAGAAAACGTCGGGGAGTGCGCGGGTCAGGTAATAAATGGTCCCCTATCAGTTTCATTGTTGCCGAACCAAACTTCACTCTGCGCATGAGCAAACGTAAATTCCACTATGCTCCATTTTTGCACACTCTAGTCGTTCGGTTTCGTTTAAATGTGGATTGTAGTTGGGAGAAGGCGATTTGATTACCCCATATCAATGTCAACATGATTGTCTCATTAATAGCTACTGCGCATGCGCCAATGTGAAAAACATGTAACGACCTTAATTTCCACAGTTTTCATCCGATTTAGATGAAATTGTCAGTGAATGCGCGGGTTAGGTTGTAGATGGTCCCGTATTTATTTCACTGTTCCCACTCACCAGTTCATTCTGCCCATGCGCAAACGAAAGTTACATTGAGTACCATTTTTTTGTTTTTAATTGACGAACTATGATGTTTCACGCTACTTCATGATTTACTCTTTTCAACGATAGAGTTTCTCGAGATCTTTTAAAACTTTTCAATAATCTATACATTCGTGATACATAGCGAGGAAGCCATGTGCCACACCCAACGTTTTTTCTATGATTATGATTGGTAACGCGTGTAATCAAACCTTTTTTTTTTTTTTTTTTTTTGCAATTACAGCTGTAATCTTATTTTTTCTGCAAATACGACTGTGATTATAAGTAACTTATCTTGTAACAATTGGTAGCTCTTGGTAAATTTTTTACATGAATTCTACTTCAAACGAGGCGAATCGTATAAAATTTGATCAAGACTCGAAAACAAGACAAGCAACCCCCCCCCCCCCCCCTATAGTCTAATAGTTATCAAGGATTTAGGTCGCCCCCCAGAGGTGCAATGGGGCCCTAAATCCTCGAAAGAGAGGTAGAGGAGAGTGACAGTATCCCGTGACAGTACCACTCGTACTAATAGCATTAATAGAGAGTTTTTGGTGACCACTAACGTACCCTTAACGTCACCCTACCGTACCCAAGGGTACGTGACCTTGAGGGGACGTTAGCAACGTCGTACGTTAGAATGGCTCATTTAACGTCACCCGTTTGGGGACCTAAAGGCACCTTCCTGCAAATGTAACAGTACTGGGCACCTCAAAATTACTCGAATACTGGTGAAATAAATAATAGTAGTTTTTCTTTTCAAATGCCTCATTACCAACTAATTTTGTTGATGTAGCGGGTAGGTTTTTGAACACCCCTCAAACTTGGTTATTTTTCGTTTCAAGTCGCGTAGATAGAAACCGAATGTGCCATCTGAAGTCCGCCTCCGCCGTTGCGCTTTACTACCCTTCAACTCGATCGAAAGAAATCCGTTCTTTTGCGCACAGGCTCTATTTGGTCGATTAGAGCTTTGTTTTTATTATATTTTCACATATTTTAAATGAGGAACCTGAGTTTTAAGACACAACTTCTTCGCAGTATTGTTCTTTGTTAGCCTGATCTCAGCTGTTTTCTCGTGAACATTGCGTGAAGTGCTGCCTCCACTGATGATTATCAGGTAAAATCCTAGTTCATTGTCATAAAGATGAATACTATTTCATACTTCTTGATACATTACCCAACCGAAAACCCAAAAACATGAAGTTCGTAACGACTAAAGACCTAAAAGTGCAACTAAATCGCGGTGTTTCCCACTTGAGGCTTACTATCTTTGTGTTAAATCCATGCCCATGCCTTGTTTACGAATTGAAAACTAAAAATGAGAAACTATCCCGTATTTGTACTGAGACTAACATGAAATTCGAATTTAGGATTGAAAATCGGCATTTCACATCGAAATAAAGAAGTTGATTAGTCAACCAGTAGACAACAAGATAGCTGAAAAAATATCGCGTTGCCCAACCACCGTTAACGTGACATCAAAATTAAGGCAACCGTTCTCTCGGCTCCTTTTGGGTTAGCATCTTCGTTTGCTCCCTCAAGACTACGGTAACGGGTGACGTTGAGTTGAAGTCGCCAAAAACTCTCTAATGTGCTATGTTCGGAGTAGATTGGTTTTCATGTTCTCGGATCACCCATCCATCGCCAAACGCAGCCTTTCGAAAACATGAGAAGAGGCGTGCGACGCCCGTTGGGTAACAACGGAGCGACGGCAGCGCTTTCTCTGGGATTCTGACGGGAACTATGTCACATAGTCTAAAACATAAAATACGAGTGGAGATTTTACCACTGTAAAAAAACAACAGCCATTAGATTTTAGTGGACTACTACTTTTAAATCTCTCGAAAGTGAAAACAATGCTTCCGCTACCTATAAGAGTAGACTTGGGAACAAATTAAGAGATGAATTTAGCATTTAGGTACCAATAGTTCACTAGTGGGTACATCACATGGAATTTATTATAACGTTACGAAATCGAGTTAATAATAACGTTACGAAATCGAGTTAATAAACTCGATTTCGTAACGTTATAATAAATTCCATTGGAACTATATCACCTGATAATTCCAATATTGGAATTGGCTCGTATGTATTCCATTATTACTATCTAGCGATTTTCGATGGAATTTCGAGCTTGACCGTCTCATTCAATTGATCCGATTGCAGCGCGTGATTTCTCTATCTTCTCGCGCTTAAAAATTAGGTTTTTTTCGATGTTTACGCCCTTAGGGCAAGCAAACTATTCAACGTAAAGCGTTGCGGGTGGTTTTAATCGATTCTTTGGAATTAAATTTATCATTTACAAGCAAAAAATTATAACTGTAACTTAGAAAAATTTAGAGATCTCGATTTAATTAATGTTTAGCCCTTTAATAAACCCTTTAGGGTTGATATAAATTGATTCCTAGCTTCTAGGACAATCTAGACCCCAAATGTGATTTTTAACACGTTGGTTTCATATAAATTGGTCTAGTATTTTCGGAGAAAAGCCGCGGACGGCGGACGGACGGATTTGTTTTAATTCGATTTTGTTATTCTACGCATCTTGAAACGTAAATCAAAAATGTTCAGGGGGTGTTGAAAATTGTTTTTTCATGGTCGATTACAAAGGTTCATTCTTGAAAATAATAAACCAAAATACGATTAAAAGCATACCTAACCATAATATACATTGTTATTTCAGTTGTAATCGCAATCACACTTATTTCGTAATCGTAATCATGATTATGATGACTTCCAACTTGGCCGTGTTTCAGGAATATACACTGCAGGCGTTCCAGCGGGGACACCAGGTCTATTTGATTACGACCGACTTCAAGGCCTTCGACAAGCTATGCCATCAAGTGATTCTACCTGTGCTTAGCTCACTGGGGATCTTTGGCAGTCTTTTGTGTTGGTTGGAGAGCTACTTGAATGGTAGATCAATGATAGCTAGGTGTAAAGACATGTTGTCTAGGCCATTCCTTGCCACATCTGGTTTTTTTTCCACAAGGATCACATGTGGGACCTCTGCTATTTCTATTGGAAACCAATAGTGTGAGCACAGTCTTAAGTGTTCTCAAATACCTTCTATTTGCTGATGACTTAAAAATTTATCGGATTGTGGAGTTGGACGGGGATGGTCGGGATCTCCAGGGTGCGTAGGGTTCAATATCAGTATGGTGCTCAGCTAATGGTTTATCTCTCAACCTTTCGAAATGTGCCATCATCTCCTTCCACCGCTCTGTGATTCCACTGGTCCGTGACTATTCAATCGGTGGTTTGTTACTTAGAAGAGTCAAGTCCACCCGTGATGTTGGGGTACTTTTAGACATCCAGCTCACTTTTACTGAACTCAACATCACATCGACTTGTTCCCGAGCAATGCGCGCTTTGGGGTTCGTCAAAAGGAACGCTAGGGAGTTCACCCATGTCCCTGCTATAACTGCTCTTTACACTTCTCTGGTTGTACCTCTAATGGAGTACTCTTCTGTGATTTGGAGCTTATTATATAATTGCCATACTGACCAGCTAGAGAAGTTTCATCGCCGTTTCCTCCGTTACGTGGCGTTTAAGCTTGATATACCATTTGACTCTACAAACTATGAGGCTATTAATGAGCACTGCGGCACTTTATCCCCTCGAGTCAGAAGACAACAATCCGATATATCATTTTTAAACAACATCCTGAATGGAAGCGTCGATTCTCCCCACCTTCTGGAAATGGTGAATTTGTTGGTACCTACCCCGTTCCACCTCTCGATCCAACAGCATATTTTCGAAATCTTTCTCGCCGACAAACTACGTGTACCACCGCCCCCTGTCGATACTCCCTCGTATAGCCAACTACCTTCTAAATGAATGTCCAGATGTCGACCTTTTCAAAATCTCATTAGCCTCACTTCGCTCGACAGTGAAAAACTTGTGTGGAACCACCCTTAACTTTGGTCAGTAAACTTTCTTTTCTTCCATCTATTTTCTATTCTATTTTAGAGTATACTTAATTTTATTTTTTCCCGCCGCTATGTGATAATTACTCTGTATTAGGCTTGCCCGTATTATTGAAATAAATAAATTATTACGGCCAACTCTGCTTTCAAATAATCCTACCTTACTATAAGTTAGGAAGCCATACTGCACACTCAACTTGGCAGACGTTCTTTCTGCAGACGCTTCACGACTGGGAATCTTCGTAGATGGGCTATCTTTGACGAAGAAAAAATAAACGTTTACGGGAGTTCAAGTGCACAAATGCGACCAAGAATTCATCTATACAATGATTTACGTAACCAATACTAGTATCTACTTTATATTGATAATCCGTATATTTCAAAACACTTTTCTTTCCCAATACAACAAATTATCTCAGTGTTCCTGCTGTCAGATGAAATAACTATACGTATTGTCGTGAGAGGATTAGGATCGAGTTCAATGAAGATGCTTGTGTGAGATCTGATGATGTACTTAGTATATTTAATGTGGGCACCTTTGCTTCTTTTATAGGGACCTGGCTTGGAGGGGACAATCCTCCACTCCAATAAGCCACGAAAGCAGAGGAGGCTCACACATATATATTTGAACAGGATCTATTTATTTGCAGTGTCTCCTGAAACGGTCTCAACTTACAGTTGTAAAAATAATACCACTAATGCGCACATTAGCGGTTGCGGCTAATTCGTATAAATAAGTAATTGCAGATAAAACGAGTGTTGACCCGTATATTGGTTATTGGTTGTAGTACGTACATTCCTACTATGGTTATTTCATATATATGTGAATAAAAATGTTGAAAATTCAGAGTATTACACCAATGAATCACAAACAGAATTATCAGAATGATTTATTTCTGGTAGGTACTTTGAGATCAACATTTTGAGCAACATTTTTAGTACTTAAAGGTTAAAAAATTAATTTCATTGACAGGTTTAACCTTAATTAGCAGGCAACATAAAGTTGATTTCTTACATAAGTACTTACCTGTGTTAACTATCTCGCTTTTACTAACTTTTTTAAAACTTTCAAGTATGATGAATGAAATCAAGACAGTACAAGTTGTGTAGATAACAAAGTTCAAGTCAATATTTCGCAGAGAAATAGGCATGGCCACCAGCAGCATTTAATGGGGTTGTCATTAACGTTTCTAGCGCGTAGCTTGCGCTCACTGCCAAAATTCTTAGTAGTGCGACCGACTGCCTTGTTTGAATTTTACTTCATACTAAAAAACTAATATATTAGCACCAATATTATACGTTATCTGTGACTAATACCGATTATAGGACTTCTGCCCTGCTACTGAGTCTGAGTCTGTCTCCTTTGCTTCCTGCTTTTGAAGGTATTACCCAGCTAATTTTCCCATCTTTGCATATAAAAAAAAAAAAAAAAGATGTGAAGCTTGCTTTGCCTTTAGGATATTAACCAACCTTGTTAGTAACTAAGAGCGTTTAATATATGAAGAAATAAAACGGAAAAGTCAGTCGTACTTCGGAGTAAAGACTCACTGAGGTTAGGTCAAGGGGGAAATGAGACCTTCATAATACCTCATTGGCCCTGAGATAAAACCATTTCATCTTATATATACAGACTTGATTTAAATAACCCCTCCAGCTGCTGTATTGATACTGTTTTCATCTCTCGCGCCATAAGGTGGAATGGAAACTTGAGAACCCTGGGGGGAGGGGGAGGGGGGGTTCCGTTCCATTTGATTTGAGCCAAGTTTTCAGATGACAGTCGTAGTCGGTCAAAACAAGCAGACACTTCCTACTCGAAACATGTAATCAGTGAAGGTTGGTTGCTAAGCGGTATGCGAATTCGCTGTTATTTTGTTCATTCCATATTTCCATTTTGGCATAACCCTACAACTTCCGGTAAGCATTACATTGTTATTTAGTTTTTATTTTAATTAAATTATTATTCAGCACGCATTCTTATTTGATAATTTTAACTATATGCAATACAAAATCGCTGGTTTTTTCACTTCCGCTAGCTCTTTCTTGAGATTATGTCGTTCCATAAAGTCCCTACCTTGTACACAAGTTACAAACAGACTTATAAACATACCTGCGTATTATTAGGAATGCAAGAGAAATAAACTACTCAAAATTTGAAACGTTTCACTTAGAAATCCACTGGAATCTACCTCCCCAGTGCCGGTGGCTACTGCGAGCAGGCGTCGGCCACTACGAGTGGCCATGCACGAGTATATTCAGGCCATGTTCGAGTATGTGGTTATCAATGCTTCGAGAGAACACCTCCTTTACTCAGTCAAACCTTTGATAACCAAATCTACTCAGCGAATGCACGCGGATATTTGTGTATTTCTAGGTGGTACGTTTCAAATGTTTTTTAGACATTAATATAGTATCTATTCGGTTCGTATAGATGTGTGTTAAGATAAGGTCTACCTATACGCATGTATTGTGGGGTTGCAGAAATTTTCTTTGAGAAGATCGCATGACTTTCATATATATTACCCTTTGGGCGGGTCGGAAAGTAGTACACTTACCGCAGTAAACATTTAAAATGAAGCATAACTTAACAAGAATTTGTACGACAAAACAGTAGTTGATCTGGCTTTTGAAGGTGATTCGAACTTCAGGCGAGCAAGATTTTTCAATGTTGAATTTACTCTATTCCTGTTGAATAATCTGCCAAAACCGGGAGTTTGTTGCAATTTTTAGGGATGGTTAGAAGACATATAACTTTCCTACTCGTCCCGAAAGTAAATACAGGAAGTCATGCAATCTGTGTTCATCGGTCTCTTACTGACAGCCACCTGAAGAAACCTCTGGACTAATGGAGTCCTATACTTGAAAATCAAACATTCGAATAACAACCCCTCCTTCCAAGATGTGATCCATCATGATATCATCCACGTAAAATGAATACAAGTAAGGAAAGTAATTTGAAGCCTCGCAAAAGATGTTTTACGTATTAAGTTGGCTCAAAAATATTGGGTTGGCACCAGGTAGATAGAAAATTTAACGATCTTTCCAACGGTCTGCCTATTTTTTGGTTTACAGTGATAATGGCCTGATGGCCATTTTAATGTCATAAGACAAAAAACACTTTAAAAAATTAGAAATTAAACGTAAATTTTTAACCGGTAATAAGTATGACCCTAATAGGCGCGCTCTAGCGGCAAAATGGTTAGTTGCACAGAAAAATGAAGCACACGGAAAATGTAGCAAATAGGTCCACTTCAATGTTTTATGAGCTGGTTTTGCCAGAAAAACGCTTCGTTTCTGAGATATAGTGCAAACACTGAAAAATGAGCTAAAATGTGGGCAAGAAGGGCTGAAAATTAATTTTCCAGGCAAAACATTTACCCTAAAACTTCAAACTCATGTTCAGCAAAAAAAAAAAAAAAAAAAGTGAGGAAGGCTTAACTTTCCTCTGAGAATTTTGAAATGCCTAGCTTATTGAGATTCATTTGTGTTTATCGGAAATATAATACAAACGAGAATCACGAATCATTTGATGTCCAATTATTTGTAGAGAAAGGGAATCCGTATAATAAGGATATCTCTTCTCGACTAAACACTGTTAGTCCAGACTTCAAAGCGAATTTAGTTCCATTGCATTGTTTTGGTGGATTAACGATGCGAAGAAGAATAATAGGCACTCCAACTTTTAGCGATAATATGGTTGCCCCTGACTTCAATGTTTAGGGCTGAAACAACTCTGATCGATCGTCGTTGTCAGATACCTTGCCATTTTCATTTCTCCCCCGCCCAAGCTCTGTTTCAAGTCTCAACATCGACAGTTGAATATAAATTAAATTAGCCTCAGGGATCTCTACTGATTGGGAATGCTACTTGTGTCGTACCCAGCAGACGCTCCGCTTTAAATTTCAGCGTCATAGTTTGATCAGAAATGAAAATAGTCTCCACGGTCCAACAGCAGCGGTAGCTGGATTTTCAGGGAGGAAACTATCGGAGGAACTTGCTGGTCGTTTGGATTCAAAACCGCCTTCGCTATCGATCTGGCAGTTTGCAAGTCGATACAATAGAAAGAGATACACAGACAGTTATTGGACTTTATATTTACTAGAACGTTATGGACTACATGTTTCATTTTAGGTAGATAACGAGATGTTTATAGGCGGACGAGAATAATCGAAGTCATTCGGGGTTGACAGTCTTCTCAACTAAACGTTCCACTTCACCCTTCCCCCTCACTCCGTCTGCATCGATCTACATTTACTGACGTTAGAATCGTTGAAACTTGACAGCAAAGCTCATTACGTTCTTCCTGGGGTCCCAAGGAGGCCTCGTCGAAGTTCTTCTCAAATGCCCGTCTTTGAGAATTTATTACGGTCGATCCCCAAGGGCGATATTAAGAGAGGTACGTCACGTGGAGATATCTCGGTATCGACTCCCAGCCTTAATTGTCCTTGTCGCGTCAAAGCTCAGTCGTAACAAACAGATTCCGACCCTATAAAACCGACCCAGCGTTTAGCTCTGCCCATTGTTCGCGGATAGCTGAGAAGGCAACGACTAGACAGGGTCTGTAATTGAACGAGGGATTGAGGATAAACTTTAAACGAGGTCTGCATCAACCCGATGTTATCTACTTTGAGACCTCGGCGTAAGTGGTCCTGTCAACCAAGTTCTGAATAGGGAGTGATGAATCGGTGTTATTCCATTCCATCAATATTACGTCAAGTGACGAGTAGCTACGATTAAACAGTCATCGAACCTGGTCTTCACTGACACAATATTCCTTTACAAACCAATAAGATGAACTTTACATGACTTACTTAAAATTTACTCAACTAATGTAAACCAGATCATTGGCGAATGGGAAAATTAATAAAACAATTTAATTAGGAAAAAACTGAACAAGAAAAAAACTAGGGCAAATCATCACTGGTGGAACATAGTGGAAATCACCTATAAAATCTACGACGATTCCAATCCAATTATAAGCTGATATAATTCCAATGGAATTCTGACTTCGTGAAATAGAGTTTATCAACTATTGTCCGTGCGGATGGGGTAGTGCGGCATTGTCAGATGCTTCATTCTATATCATGAATTTTCAGTTGATAGGTATCTACCTACTTAAACGTCATAGTATTTAGATCAGTGGGATTAAGTAAATCTAGATGTATTAATTAATTGCATTAATTATCCCCTGTAGGTGCCTACATCTACGTAGGCTTATCGATGACAACCTGGGCCGCCACATCTCCAAGTCCAAATCTGGTCCCGGGCCTCCCCCCCCCCCCCCCCCCCCCCCCCCTTTTTTTCGCGCCACTTTTACTAGAGATGGCTATGGTAATTGTTTTAAAAAAGCTATTAAACCTTCTCTAACCAAACGAAAAATAATTTATACTTCCTACCAAGGTTCAGTGTTCGAATAAGAACACTTGTGGGGCTGAACTCTTACTACTTCACTACGTTGTATTCAACATTTAATCAAAAGTAAAGTGTAACTTAAGAATTGAAAATTCAAGTATTCATACTCTAGTAATTACCAACCAATTACAAAACCATAAAAATGACATAAATTACCTTGAAACAAAAATTCTATATCCAATCAGTCATAGGATTTTTATTTTAACTACTTTAAATACAATTGTTTGTGAATAGAGGGCGTATTCAGAGAAGTTCCACTTTACTCATTCCTCAATTGGACGATTGTGGTAGAAATGATTGACTAAATTTCATATAATCATTAATCAACACATACAATTAACTTTATTTTAATGTTATGGACGGATTAAAAAGGAAAGTCTCTGTATACAAGATGGCTGAAGGAATTAATTGAAACAATGATTATGTTTGAAAGAATACATGACTTATTTATTTTGGAAAAAAAAATCTACAAAAATATAATTGTTTTATTACAGTTTATCTACTTGTAATGAAGCTATGCAGTAAAGAATTAGATTTATAACAACAAGAGATACAAGAATTATTTAGTGAAAAACTATCAAAAATATGAATTAGTAAAATGAGAATTTGTTTTGTTGAGTTATAACAGCATTCTGTAATTGTAATTATAATTGTGGAAAACTTTTTAAATATAGAAAACTGTAATAGGCTATTTTAAAACTAATAAAGTGAAGTGAAGAAAAGTGTATTTGCATTTGAAAAATACATGACAAAAAACTTAAAACTTTTGTGCCTTTTTAAGTGAAAATTCTTTAATAACCTTAGAAAAGTCAAAATTGGCATGCTAACTTGTGCTTAATGCTGAGAATGGCAAGGGAATTCAACCTTTCTTGGCCCATGGATGCTCTCTCCCAAGTTTTCAGTCGAGTGCCTACTGGTAAAGACGGTAAAGGGTAAAGAGTAATATTTTGGGCCATCGCAATCATCGCAACTATTTAAGAGAAACAGTCAGGTGTAGTAAATCAAATATAATCTGATCATTGCCCGTCAAGTGTAATACACTCTGTTTTATGTATGCCTAAAAATTCTAAAATACTTTATTTACTAAATACAGAACCGGACCCCCCCCTGGGCCCGGGGCAACAGTACCCCCCCCCCCCCCCCATGTGGCGGCCCTGATGACAACCTATGAATCTGATCTGCAATTTGAAATGGATCTTCATTGTGATATCTAGAATTCAATATCAGTGAACGTAGGCACACTGTTCTTCTGAGGGACCTCTGAGCCTAATTTGTTTTTTAAACGAGTAATGGTGCTGAAACCTGAAATGGGGCTCCTTTTAGACTTTCAGATTACAATAATTGCAAAGTATGGAAGAACCCTGATCAGCTTTGGGGCCTCTGAGGCTAATTTCTTTTCTAATCGACTTACAAACGGTGCCGAAATTTAGTTGGAGCTCCTTTGGGACACCTCGAAAACAATTACAAAGTACGGAGGCGTACCCACTGATCAGCAGAGGGGCCTCTGGAGCTAATTTCTCTAGTTTCGACCTGACGTGGTTTTACGTCCTTTTTTCTAAAATGTTCGACTTTTAATTAAAAGCGTAAATTTTAGAGGTCCTGGTGCTTTAAAGTTGTGGACCCATTTGGGAGGCGCAAAGCGCCAAGTTTTGTTGAAATACTTTACATGGGGTTCAATAATTCATTATAGACAAATGATTTGCGTGAAAGTGCTACCTAATTCAGAAATAATAAACCTTTTGTAATTATAAAATGGTAGTCTGTTTTATTAATTTGATTTTGATAGAACTCGGTCGAATGAATCGAGACCACCCGAACCTTTGTACGGCCAACCATTAGCTGTCCCAAAGGGTTTAAGTGTTGGAAGTGGAAATTTTTAAATTTTCACGTATTGAAAGGGTTAGAGCATCAAATATTTATTTATTGATAATGGATTGCTTGATCATCATGAAATTTATTCATAAAGGCGATACTATCTCGTAAGGTAAAATTAAAGTGGAGACACCATTGCGAAAGACTAGTGAGATAAGCCCAAGGTAGGTATAATTGTCGATTTTTTGTTGCAACCAATAAATAAAAACCATGTATCATGTTTGTCAATCGTACACAGCAGGCCTATAGAACCTCAATACCATTCATGAGATATTGAGATAAAGTGAGAGCATTGCAAAAAGTGGCGATCGATTTTCCTGCAATGAAAGCTAAGGGAGTTACACTTCCCTAGGAACGCATTGGTTGTCCGTGAAAATTAAAACGTGATGGCTCGCGCTTGATTTTGCTCAATTTTCGAGCAAAAAACCCAGCCGCAAACCTTGATACATGTTGATAGGGATTATAATAACAACCTATGCTATATCAGATAGGGAAACGAAGTTTTCATTTCTAGTATGTATCTCATAGCCTTGCCCTCTCACATTAACATATTCGTGGTATCATCAGTCCTACCGCATGACCTTATGAACGAATTTTCATTATTCTCCAACATTTCATTTTTAGTAATTTCTTCAAATAGTTTAAACTCTATTTTATAATTAAACATAAAATTGAAAGATTTTTCAACATTTCAAAACGAAAGTTGAAGTACCTAGAGCCTATCTATCCTACTGATTAACAAAATCCGAAAATGGGATCGAAAGAACTATTTTTGTGTCAAATAAGTACCATCTAGCTCGTTCCGTTCGTAGGTTTAGGCGCGCAACGACGAATATATAACTACATAGAATGTATAAATTCATAAACTACTATTAGCAGTAAAATCTAGAATTCAATTTCGGAATTCGGATTTCTTTGTAAAAACTCTTTCAACGTTTCAATTTTAAAATTTTTGACACTAATGCAATAGCTTCAATTCCTATAAAACTTCGCTACTAATATTTAGGATTTGATTAAACGCTGAGTAAGGCAACAGTAAATCAAGTCACGTTTAACCAACAAACTAGTAGGTATTTTAAAAACCAGAAGGTTCTTGAGCAAGCGTTTTCTTTATTATTCACTAGCCGCTCCGGCTCGCTACGCTCGCCTCCACGTCCAGCCGGGGGGCAAGCCCCCCGGACCCCCCATTAAATTGCTCGCTTCGCTCGCAAAGTGTGGCATGTAGGGAATATTTCTCGCTTCGCTCGCAAAGTGTGGCATGTAGGGAATGTTGCTCGCTTCGCTCGCAAAGTGTGGCATGTAGGGAATGTTGCTCGCTTGGCTCGCAAAGCTACGTGGAACCACGAAAAAATTATTCGGGGATGTTGCTCGCTTCGCTCGCAAGGTATACCTGTATAATATGTGTAGGACAAAGTCCGTATTTATTCTGTTGAAATGGCCCTCGCTTCGCTCGCAAGGTAGGTATAGCTGTATACCTGTGTACCTGCTCGCAACCTGAGTCATCACCCTTCTTGACGTCTTCGTAGAGCCTTCTCGCGTCCACGGCACATATTAACCCTTTCCGGACGAAACCCGGTCAGGACCCGGCAAGGCAATATCCGCATTAGGACGGAACATTTTGAGAGAGGGATGTCTCACAGGACGAATGCCGGTCCCTGCTCGGCGACCTTGTTACCTCGTAGGGGTCGAATGCCGGTCACTGCTCGGCGCCCTTTCTTGTCTTCACAGACGAAACCCGGTGGTAGCTTGGTATTTTTTAAATATTGGGGGCAATTCAGTAGGTTTTACTGAAGGTTTTGACAATAGATCGCAGCACTTTATTGATAAAATGAACCCATTGGGAAGGAATATGAGAAACCTTTCTGTGACTGGTTACTACTTGACGACTTTTTATCATTATTTTCTCACTGATAACTGTTTCTAGACATGTGAATCATGATGTAAAATATGATTTTCACTTGAAAAATAAATTTGTTTTTAGAAAAATGTATTTTTTCCTTCATGGTGAAGGAAGGAAAAAATACATTGCTCATCATATTCCCATCTCAAACATGACACTCTAAATAAATAAAGAATAACGTCGTCCAAAATTTTTCATATTTTTTGTTCTGGGGAAATGATTACAATAAAAAAAAATAATAATAATAGGTAATCTGTGCTTTTATTTGATGAATATGTCTTCAAACGTGATGTACCGTTTTTAGGTGACCTATTGCAAAAAGCTTATCGTCCTTGAAAGATATAATGGCGTGTAATAAGCCGTCCTGTTAGGTACATGCATAATGCCGGTCCCTGACCGGGTCCCGTCCTTGTGGACACGATCGGAATTCAACTTTCGACCGCAAAGGGTTAATTTCTCATGTTAAACGCTTCCGCTCGCATTTTGACCGACTGCCCGTCACTTTTTTCGATATCCGATTTCGGATTCAGATTCGGCGGACCCAAAGCTGTATTTCGCCCGCGAAAACCGTTCCGAAAAACGTACCTTTATGGGGTATATTTTAATCGGAAAAAACCAAGTTTTTCGGCGGACTTTTCGAGAAAACGGGTCCGTACTCTCGCATTTTTTTGACGCATTTCCCGATACTTTTTTCGCGATCCGATCGCGCCGTCGTCTTCCTCGTAGGAAAACCTACGAAACCCGTATTTTTCCGGAATCGTCAACGGCCGTTTAGAGGGGTAGGGGAAGCGGGGAAGTGGAAAAAGCGCACATTAATTCTTACTTCGACCCCCCTCCCGCCCTACGGCCCATGGTTCGGGTGGGATTAGAAAATTTTAAATTCGCTTATACACCCTATCGGAAAATCCCAAAAAGATCCCCCCACTCGTAGACTCCCCCCACTCAGCCGTTTGGCCGTGCATAGACACGACAGAGCGACAGACGGAGTTTCATTCTTATTAATAACTAGCCGCTCCGGCTCGCTACGCTCGCCTCCACGTCCAGCCGGGGGGCAAGCCCCCCGGACCCCCCATTAAGTTGCTCGCTTCGCTCGCAAAGTCTGGCATGTAGAAAATGTTGCTCGCTTCGCTCGCAAAGTTTGGCATTTAGGGGATGTTGCTCGGTTCGCTCGCAAACGGTAGATCTCTAAGGGTAGGTTTAACTTCTGTAGGGGATGCTGCTCGCTTCGCTCGCAAACGGTAGATCTCTAAGGGTAGGCTTAACTTCTGTAGGGGATGCTGCTCGCTTCGCTCGCTTGAGGAAGTTATACTGCCCACCCAACTTGGCAGACGTTTTTTTCAGTTGGGAATTATTACAAACAATTTAAATCTTATAAAACTACGTGGAACCACGAAAAGTTTATTCGGGGATGTTGCTCGCTTCGCTCGCAAACGGTAGGTCTCTATGGGTAGGTTTAACTTCTGTAGGGGATGCTGCTCGCTTCGCTCACTTGAGGAAGTTATACTGCCCCCGGACCCCCCATTAAATTGCTCGCTTCGCTCGCAAAATGTGGCATGTAGGGAATTTTACTCGCTTTGCTCGCAAACGGTAGATCCCTAAGGGTAGGTTTAACTTCTGTAGGGGATGCTGCTCGCTACGCTCGCTTGAGGAAGTTATACTGCCCACCCAACTTGGCAGACGTTTTTTTCTGTTGGGGAATTCTTACTTACAAATTAAATCTTATAAAACTACGTGGAACCACGAAAAGTTTATTAGGGGATGTTGCTCGCTTCGCTCGCAAGGCCGTATTTATTCTGTAGGGGATGCTGCTCGCTTCGCTCGCTTGAAGAAGTTATACTGCCCACCCAACTTGGCAGACGTTTTTTTCTGTTGGAAATTCTTACAAACAAATTAATTCTTATAAAACTACGTGGAACCACGAAAAGTTTATTAGGGAATGTTGTACTGCCCACCCAACTTGGCAGACGTTTTTTTCAGTTGGGAATTCTTACAAACAAACTAAATCTTAGAAACTACGTGGAACCACGAAAAGTTTATTCGGGGATGTTGCTCGCTTCGCTCGCAAGGTATACCTGTATATGTGTAGGACAAAGTCCGTATTTATTATTTGAAATGGCTCTCGCTTCGCTCGCAAGGTATTGCGTAGAAGTGCAAATGGGAACCCCCCTGTGAGGGTCCCTTCAGGTAAGCAACGTTGTGTAACGGCGGCCCGTGGTCGATTAATTTCTGATGTTAAACGGTTCCCTTGCAATTCCCCTCCCAATTTGACCTACTTTCCGTCACTTTTTTCGATATCCGACTTCGGATTCAGATTCGGCGGGATCAAAGCTGTATTTCGCCCGCGAAAACCGTTCCGAAAAACGTACCTTTATGGGGTATATTTTAATGGGAAAAAACCAAGTTTTTCGGCGGACTTTTCGAGAAAACGGGTCCGTACTCTCGCATTTTTTTAACGCATTTCCCGATACTTTTTTCGCGATCCGATCGCGCCGTCGTCTTCCTCGTAGGAAAACCTACGAAACCCGTATTTTTCCGGAATTGTCAACGGCCGTTTAGAGGGGTAGGGGAAGCGGGGAAGTCCAAAAAGCGCACATTAATTATTACTTCGACCCCCCTCCCGCCCTACGGCCCATGGTTCGGGTGGGATTAGAAAATTTTAAATTCGCTTATACACCCTATCGGAAAATCCCAAAAAGATCCCCCCACTCGTAGACTCCCCCCACTCAGCCGTTTGGCCGTGCATAGACACGACAGAGCGACAGACGGAGTTTCATTCTTATTAATAACTAGCCGCTCCGGCTCGCTACGCTCGCCTCCACGTCCAGCCGGGGGGCAAGCCCCCCGGACCCCCCATTAAGTTGCTCGCTTCGCTCGCAACGTGTGGCATGTAGGGAATATTGCTCGCTTCGCTCGCAAAGTCTGGCATGTAGGATATGTTGCTCGCTTCGCTCGCAAAGTCTGGCATGTAGAAAATGTTGCTCGCTTCGCTCGCAAAGTATGGCATTTAGGGGATGTTGCTCGGTTCGCTCGCAAACGGTAGATCTCTAAGGGTAGGTTTAACTTCTGTAGGGGATGCTGCTCGCTTCGCTCGCAAACGGTAGATCTCTAAGGGTAGGTTTAACTTCTGTAGGGGATGCTGCTTGCTTCGCTCGCTTGAGGAAGTTATACTGCCCACCCAACTTGGCAGACGTTTTTTTCAGTTGGGAATTATTACAAACAATTTAAATCTTATAAAACTACGTGGAACCACGAAAAGTTTATTCGGGGATGTTGCTCGCTTCGCTCGCAAGGTATACCTGTATATGTGTAGGACAAAGTCCGTATTTATTATTTGAAATGGCTCTCGCTTCGCTCGCAAGGTAGGTACCTATGTAGGCATACCTGCTCGCCTCGCAACGTTGTGACATCGAACCCTTCACGTCAATTCTTGAGCCTTCTCTCGTCCACGGCAGAATCATTTTAATCGCTTTGCTCGCTTCTGCTCGCAATTCGTCACGCTTCTCGTCACTTTTTTCGATATCCGATTTCGGATTCAGATTCGGCGGACCCAAAGCTGTATTTCGCCCGCGAAAACCGTTCCGAAAAACGTACCTTTATGGGGTATATTTTAATGGGAAAAAACCAAGTTTTTCGGCGGACTTTTCGAGAAAACGGGTCCGTACTCTCGCATTTTTTTAACGCATTTCCCGATACTTTTTTCGCGATCCGATCGCGCCGTCGTCTTCCTCGTAGGAAAACCTACGAAACCCGTATTTTTCCGGAATTGTCAACGGCCGTTTAGAGGGGTAGGGGAAGCGGGGAAGTCCAAAAAGCGCACATTAATTATTACTTCGACCCCCCTCCCGCCCTACGGCCCATGGTTCGGGTGGGATTAGAAAATTTTAAATTCGCTTATACACCCTATCGGAAAATCCCAAAAAGATCCCCCCACTCGTAGATCCGGCCCACTCAGCCGTTTGGCCGTGCATAGACACGACAGAGCGACAGAGCGACAGACAGACGGAGTTTCATTCTTATTAATAATAGAGATAGAGATAGAGATAGAGATAGAGATAGAGATAGATGAACTTATATATATGCTTGGCGCACGCTCAAACGTGAGATCCTCCAAAAGCTCTGGTTTTACTTTAATAATATATACTAATAAATTATACTCTCAACGTTTTTGTGAGTGTTGCTAATGCATAAGTTCGTGTAAAACACATATCAAATATATTTTTTGTGAAGGCGTTCTATGAATTTGAGAAACTACGTGCTACAACCAACTTTGCAGTCATTTTCTTTTTCTTCTTTCTTTTCAATTTCTTAAAACTAGAGTTTTATTGTCATCTGACACAGAAAAAGTCCATAATGACACTCTTATAATTTATTTGAGTTCTAATATTAATTTTCCCCGCTAACTTCATATTTTTTTAGCCCTTGGGGGCGTTGAGAAAGTAAAGAGGGGTGAGCTAGGCTTGAGATGATGCAGAAGTTGCTGAGGTACGTACAACGGATGATTTTTGGTCTCACCTGTTAGTGTAGATCGTGCTCTACACTTCTGTTTTATGTAGGCATTCCATAAAAACTATGTTGAGGATAATTTCTGAAAAATCTTGATAATGGAGACAACACCATTTTTCTCCCCTAATATTTTCCCATGAAGGACTGGGAGGGTTTCACCATCTGAAAAATAACACCATACAGAAAAAGTATGAAATAGTACTCTCATGAGAACTAGCCTTCTTCGGACACTCTGCTGTTGATGTGGGTCCAAGTATAATTGGTGTCGGACCATTTTCCGACAACCAGGCGTTCTTTTTCCCTCCAGAATCAAGAAGAAACAATCGCTGAGTGACATGTACACCAACCTAAGGGCGAGATGAGAAAGAAAAGGAGCGATTAAGGGCTGACACTCGTTATGGCTTTTTGATCGTGATTGTCTTCACCTTTTCTTTTGATACATCGATCTGAGCTCAAGTGAAGCGTGAGACACCTTGCTTTCTTTGTAGCAGCGAAAATTAGTGTTAACATCACGTGTAGGTGATTACACTCACGTTCTCAGTTCATTTGAATGGGAAAGAATCGTAATGTATGAGCCGAGAAATAAATGTATTCTCCTAAATTGAGACATAACGCAAGCGATGGAGATCAAAGAGCAGCAGCAATTTCATTCGTTATTTACGTTTGTATTGAGGCATTCAAAAAATTACATAAACGACATCATCTCCTGACCCCCATTCCGAAATCCTGTTATGAAATGATGCAACCAGTTCGCAATGCGTACTTTTATGGTACCGATAGAAAGAGGTATCGTCTATGTAGTCCTTATTTTAAAGTCGTTCACTCTCATTGGAAAACTCTCAATTCATCACTCAATCTTCCGATGAAAAAATGTCGATGCAAGGCACACTTTGAAGAAAAGCACCCTCAATTATAATTTACTTTCGTACGAATAAATTTGAGGTGGTAGGGGGTACACTCCAATTAAACCTCGAATTGCAGAGCATATTTATGTATTCAGTTTCACGAACATAGAATTTATGGGGCATTCCACGTCAAACGGGAAGCTCCGAAAATAAATTCTCTCCGAAATTGACCATTTGGACCATTGTTTCTAGTGTTTTTGACAGAAAAAATCCTGCTCTAGTGGTGCATTCAGTTTTTTGACAAAAACATTTTTTCACGCCGAAAAACGCGTTTAAAATTTGTAAAAAGTACCTAACTTTTCAAATTTCGACATTTTTAAACATTTTATTTTTGCTTTAAATTGTACGTATATTAGTGTAGAATATGCGCCAAAAAGGAATTTTGGGATAGCCGGTCATTTGGGCCAAGCAGTCAAAAGTATGAACCATTGCACCACAAAAAACTGGTTATTCGCCGTTTTTAGCGAATTTTGAGTACAAAGAAGCTATTGTAATGAATTCTCCAAAAAAATTAATTTTTCCAAATAAAAGGATCAGTTCACTGGCCAGCACTTTATGAGCACATTAAATTGGTAAAATTTCAAAAAAGTTGATCAGAAAATCACTAAAAATGGCTAAAAACGCTAAAAATTGATAAATTTATATTTTTCAACAGAATTTTAGTTTAAAATAAGTTTAATACCAATGAAATAAGACATAAAAGTTCTGTAACAAATTTCTGCATAAAAAAAAAATGTGCAGAAAATGTATCTACTTAAATTTCATTGATTTTTTCCTGAAAAATTTGTAAAAACTACAATAAATAGGTAAAAATCAAAAATCCTTTTTTTTTCTTGCAGAATATTATTGAGAATTAATTGGCTGACATAAAACTGGTGGTAACAATTTCTTTGCACTCAAAGACCTCAATTTTCAAAGCAATGTAACATAATATAATACAATAATATTCGAAAATTTGCTCATACGATCATGCTGCGTGACTGGAACTAGCATGAGAGTTGTCCGACGGTGCACTAAACTCTACACGATTTTCATCGACAAAATGAGTAGAATAATAATTTTAAATTAAATCAGGATCAAAATTGGCTCCATTAATCTGCTATCCAGTTTTTTGAAACCGACCGCCGTTTTAAACATTTTTAAAACTTTTAAAACGTCGCTCACAGTGGGCAAAAATGCGATTCTGGCTGGACAAAATTATTTTTTGGCCCTGGTCTATAGGAAATTTTACGCTGAAACCGAATATAACCCTTCTTCCTATACCTAAAATTGCTCCTTTATTTGTTTTTCGTGAAAAAAACTTCCCAAATAACACGTTTTTAAGATATTTTCCAAATCGTCTCTTATAAACACAATTCAAAACGACTTTCATCGCACAGTGATTGATGGATTCATAAGAGAGTAATTTATTGTATTTCAAAGTTTTCAATACTCAAAAAATACCAGTTATTTGAAAATTAAGGATAAAGCTGATATTTAATTGATTTTTATAGTAAAGAAAAGTTGTAAATAATTCTAATAATAATAATTTGCGTAGACTGACCACCAATTTGTTTTATTTTCCCCGAAATTGTTAGAGTTATGGTGTCTCAAAATTTGAGAAAGCTGGAATTCGTAACGGTATAATCAATTTTTATTTAATTTTGCTAATTGAAAGAGAAAGGTATGTTTGTATGTTGAAAAACATTTTTTTGTTCTTTGAAATCGAAGGTTTTCGTGAAAAATGAACATATAAAAAAATTTGAATTTGGGGCCGGTTTCCACGTATTTTTTCACGCTGACTCGAATGGTAACACTTGCAGATCTCTCCAACTCCGTTATAACCGAGTTTTACACTTTAATCACGAATGTTTAGTTTATTTGTAATGTACATTGCTGGCGGTTGGCCTGAAACGTTGTGATGCGACTTATCCAGAGGCATGGAGAACACTCAATTATTTCTCGGCGATCGATATTGATATCTAGGCAGATATTGTGTTCCTGGAGCTGATGTCATTCTTTCTGTGTTTATTTTCATATTTATGTTTCCTTCAACCTTCCTCCGATAAGAAACTTGATTGAACATCAACTTTTACCCTTCATTTAGCAAATAACTGGTATTTTCCGAGAGCTACAATTTTAAAAACGAGTTCCACTATCTGCTTTACAAGCAGATACCATGTTACATGGATATGTCTTTGATTGGGGATTTCATAACGGTTGTCCTCGAGAGTTGTAAACAAATCCTTTAACTTTAAACAAATCCCTGGGCCGCATCCCGACTAATTCCAACAAAACAACGGTTTACTTATAGAAATGTTGAAAATAACTGTAGAGAGAAGCCACTACAATGAGTTGTTGTTAACAGTCGACTGTTGTCAAGAGGATGAAAATGTTTCCTATGGAGTGGAGTAAATGATGCTATTGCTTTACGTTAAGAATATTGTAACCGGCTTATTAAAATTGTTTATAGTCCAATCAACTTAGTTTAGGAATGTAGCCAGGTACGTAAGGAGGGGGAAATTAGTAGCTTGAGATGTGAACATTTATCACATAAATCAAGCGCTTTCCAACGAGTGGTTAACGATTTCTGTGCGATGAAAACTGCGGAAGTTCCATTCCCCTAGCAACGGCTGGGTTGTACGTGAAAAACACTGAAATTGTGACACAAATTTTGCGTGTCGGAAATTTTTGGTTGAACCCCCAGAGCAAAGGCATATCCATGTCAATATAAGTACTCTCGTATGGGACAATCAATTTAAGAATTTCTGGTGGTCAATCGACGCAGAATTTTCTATTACTTTACACGGAACCAGAATAGTTTTCAACACACTCACATCCAACTAATACTACTCTCAACCACCTGGCTGGCTTCTCCAAATACTCACTCTTTAGACTTACTCTGAGACAATTGATCAAGGTTCCCCAATCAGCCACTAGAGTGTACTGGAGTTGACTCTTCTCTTGTTTCGATGCCAGAAAAGTGATCTGTTACAGGTTGGTCAAGTGTCACAGCAGGCTAGGAGGTTGGGGCACACTCAACTATTACTTCCTCCTGCGAACCTCTGAAGCTCAAATATATTTTCTTGCTGAACGCCGAACTAGGACTGGAACAGCATCCTTAAATTGACGGAGCATGGAATGAGATCACGAGCAGAAGGATCCTAGGAAATTAGTTACCTAGGGTCAGAACATTCATTGGCCCTGTGAGAGAGGAGTTCTTCTCCCGAAGGCTACGAATTTGATGGGAAAGAAGCAGTGAAATTATTAAGCAAATGGAGTTGAAAGTTCACTTCGACAAATGGCGTCGAAACTGCGCATCCGTTTGACAAAAATATCAAATCTTTTCGACAAAGACAGTGGACATCAGTTCGACAAAGAAATCCGAGAAGACGGGCCAAAAAGGAGCGTCCTTTCGACAAAACTATACGGAGGAAGTTTTTGGTCGTTTGCAGGCCAACAGCAACTCGAACAAAAAGTAATTGCTTCAAAGTGGTCTTTAATTATTAAGGGTCGGATTTTAATAATTATAATAACTAATTATTATTATACTAATATATTATTATAACTAATAATAATAATTATTATTATTAAATTAAATTATTGTAATTATTAAATATTTATACGTAGTATAATTGGTAGTTAGTACACACTATTAAATCTTCACTACGTAGTTGGTAGTTGCGTCATAAAAATCATTCTTCAACATCATTCTACATTTTGCGAAAAATAGTCGAGGCTGAATCGGTTGGCCATAGCTGACAAGTATTCTTTACGTCTTTGTCTTCACTGTAGGTGTCCCAGCAATGCAATAAAAATTCAAGTTATTCTCTAATTTCTCTTCTTGGAGTGTTGACCATGCCTCTGCTGATGATTTTAATTTTGAGTGCACTCTTCGCTTGAATTTCTTTTAATACGGTGTAAACAACATGGATGTTAGGGTGGGTCATGTAAAATTGTTTGTTAAAATCGGAATGAAAAGATTAATTTGTTCGGCTTTTCATTCATGTTTTCGAGGGATTCAAGGGGAGGGGGCACGAAAACACACGGCCGACTCGGGGATACGAAGTTTTCAGCAGTAGGTTATCAGTGCAAAACCTTGGCGGATACTGAAATAATCCTTGAAGTGTGGAGCAGTGCCAATCAACCCGAATCATAGAAAGATGATAAACATCACAGATAAGGAGTAATAAATACGATCTCTGTTGATCGAAGTGATGCGCCTTTGGAACTCTCAGCGAGTGTCGAAAAGATGCGCTTTTGCCCTCCGATCGTTCGTCGAACTGCCCTGCACCCAACACATCTCTTTGACAACACATTTTGTAGAAACGCAATGCCACCAGTTCAAGGATGATGTTGATGGGGAGGGTATAATCCGGAAGGTTTGACGTAAGTGCAGGAGACATGAAATTAAAATTATTAAGGAGAAGCAATGCCAATTACGTTCCAATTTCGTTTGAGTATGTTAATTTATTAGAAAGAAGAGTTATACTTTGTGTTCTTATAGCTTTGGAAAATTCCCTCTTCGGCATCTTTTTGTCAGTTTATTAACATAATAAAACAATAGAATGTAAATATGTATACAAAGGACAGGATATAATTGATTGGGTAATACACATTCGATCAAATGACTGTATTAATACTTAATTGAATCGATATCAACTCGCGTTGGAGTAACCAACGAACTTTGTGGCTGCTTTGATCAATTTCCAGGAAGTCAAGGAATAGTCGAAAAACCTTTGCGCATTATATAATCGGCAGATATCTTATTCTAAGAACCTTCTTGCCTCACCCTCAGCCAACTTCAAAATTAATTATTTTGAAGGAATCCTAAGAATTAAGTTTGACATGGGGTAACACAGAGTTGGGTAAAGTATGAGTATCCATTGATGTTCTGGCCATGTGGTAACAAAGTTTGTAATTGATCATTTTATTTCTTCAGCCAATTACTTTATGTATTTACCATTTTTGAATTTTGATATTCCAGTTTAGTGAAATTACCTATTAATAGAGGGAAGTGTACTTCATGATCTATCAATAGAAATGAAAATAAATTGGGTCTAGATGAATAATGCACAACCGCCTGAAATAGAGGGTGTTTTAATGAAATTTTTTCTTATTTTCGGAACCCTGTTGTGTATAACATATATATATACTATCTCATTACTGATCTCATCGTATCAACCTACCGTGAATTATGTTGGACGCGGGGAGCTTATCAGGTTGACGATGAAAAAAAAGTTAAGTTCCAACGTCGGTCTTGGTGTGGAAAGCCGCATCGGCATTGGGAAGTTGGGAGGTTCCTGAAAGCTGCGGGCGCTATCTATATGGTAATTCGGTAGAAGAAGCGAGGAGCTGCTTTTCCTTCAAGATAAGGCTTGATCTCCTTTAACCTCGTGACATCTTAACCGCCATCGTCTGCCCCATCTGGGGAAGGAGTACCGTAAGGAGTAGAGGAATACGAGAGTAGGTATGTCTGGCATACGGCACCCAAAGCTCCTGTGATGAAAGGAATATTTTATGGGCTGATCGATCTCAATTATAATTGTAAGGAGTTTTAAGCACAATACGAAGTATCACCAGTTTTAGTTTCTTTTACACCCCTAGTGCCAAAAAGCGTGTTTACTATGCTGTCCACTGGTCTGCAAATCCCTTAGCTGTCATCCTGTATTGAAGGAACTTTCAGGAATTCCAGAATGGATTATGTATAACCTCTCTTCGAATCAAATCTTAAGCCGACGGATGTTAGCTTCTGCTTTAACCACACGCATATCACCTCAATAATACTTGCAATTGCAATTTTTTTTTTTTTTTTTATGTTGATAAAATTGCACATGGTCATAGCAATATGCATCACCATTCAAATTTTCACCAGATTTAAATTTCAACAATAAAATTAATCAGTGATTAGAAAAAAAATGGTATTCTACGTTGGAGACCTCTTGGTATTGTAATATGAAATTCGAAAAGTTCGGGTTTATTATTTTTAATACCTAATGAATTTGTATTTGACGTGGAAAATTTTGTTTCCACCCTTTATAATTTGTAAAATGAAATCCGTCCACCTTTCCCCTCAGTGTTTTTATTTTCCCCCAAAATACTTCAAATAGGTTCAAAAATTTTTATCAGTAAGACTTGGTCGGAGGGAATCCAGAAAACTAGTCATCACTTTCGATCTACCCCAAAGGGTACAATTTTAAAAATCAGAATCTTGAAAACTTTCAAAATAGGGTTAGTGTTCATTTGTTTGTTAAAAATTTTTACTTCAAAGAATCTAATGAGACCATCGGACGAATTGCTGTTCGTTCATCTGTTCGCTCTTCATGGGGGGTAGTGTTACTTTTTGTAACACCTACACTGGTATTATTACATCAGTTGTTATAATTATGTTATCACACCTGATCCTAGTAAGAATCCCTTAATTCGCAACACCTGTGAACATCCTGTTTTTAAGAAATCGAGTTTACTTAGATACTATAATTTTTGTAATCTATTGACAGACAGAAATAGTACACCTCAAATATTTTTTCAGCGTTTTCCATTTCTCAATGGAAAATTTCCATTTCTCTCTCGGAACTTTTTTGTATCCACTTCCGCCCGAAATGCCTAAAATGGTTTAAAGGAGTGTGTATTATGTTATTCATGTTACTCTCAAACTACATTCAAATTTTGTGTAATTTTCAGAGATTGAGCGGACAGGAAAAGGCCTTTCTGAGCATGATCAAACATGAAATTCTTGCGGTACCTACATATATCTCTTAGACCGTCCACACACGGGTCGACGCTCGAAGTGGTCGTCGTGTTTCACTCGTCTCTCCTCCTCTTCTCTATTTCCTACGTAAAGGCATGGGGTCGTTAATAATTGGTCTTCTCACACACCTCGTTTTAACGACCCTCGGACGAGCGGTTCGAGCGAATCATGGAGGTGAATTTTCCATTGCTTCTACCATAATTTACGTTATACCATAAATTACCTTGTTTTGCACGTTTTTGCTATAGTTTCAGTAATTAGTTGGATACTTAAAAGAATCGAATATCTTCCAAGTATATTTGAAAGTATGATGTTGTTACTTTTTTTAATTATCATTTATCATTATCATTTATTTTTTTAGAAAGAAAATTGTTATTTTCAAAATATCGTTTATATTTTTTGCACAGAATTTTGGTAAAACGAAGTTTATTAACAATGCACTGGAACATTAAAAAATTTAAGTACAAAAATAAGCCTGAAAAGTTCCGGTCATGCAGGGTGATTGTGAGAGCGAATTTTCGTAAATTATTGTTATCGTAGTATATTATGTTACATTGTTTTGAAATTTTAGCACTGTGAATGTAAAGAAATTGTTCACTGCCAGTTTTAAGACCAAAAAACTCATTCGAAAAAATATTCTGCGATTCAAAAATTATTTTAATTATTTGAATTAATATTAACTGAAAAATCGATAAGAACTGTCGATAAAGGGCAAAAAGCTCAAATATTTTTTGAATTTTAGAAATTACATTGAACAAGTTTTCTTGTCATAAAATTGGTTGTTAAAAAATTTCTTTACACTCGGAGTGCTCATATTTCAAAACAATGTATTGCTATAATACACGATAATTAACGAAACAAGTTCCAGTCATGCAGCATGATCGTATGAGTGGATTTTCGTGAATTATCGTATTACGTAAATCGTATGTTATATTAATTAGAAATTTGAGCAATTGGAGTGTAAATAAATTTTTGACTGACTAGAAATTTTGCGGCAAAAAAATCGTTCTAAACAATACGCTGCAAATCAAAAAATATTTATGATTTTTTCGCTTATTTGGCAGTTCTTAACGATACCTATTTTTGGAAATAATAATGAAATTTCAGTACATTTTTCAGCATAATCATGTATGTAATAATTTTTTAATGTTCTAGTTCATTGTTGATGAACTTTTTCGACAAAAATCAAGCTTTATGCTTTTAAGCTTTCAACGATGGGGAGGAGTGCGGAGTCCAGCGACGAGCGCTTCGCCTCGATCACTTCGCGTCGACCCGTTTGTTGATGGCCTTATATGTCATTTGATTTGGGTGACATTTTAAAATATTTCCCAATGAATTTCATTGGATTTAGATAAATGATAACCTGTTTGTCCCAGCACCCAATAAATAAGCCTCTGAGTATTATTTTACAGTTTTTCACATGTTCAGTGTCACATCTTCAGTCACTCCGGACTAAATTACTGCGCTCCTCCTAAAGTTTCAAAGAAACTGGAATTAGAACAGTCCCATTTCTCAATCTTAACTTCTCTGAGTTGCGTGAGTGCGATGCCAAGTTTCCAGGCTTGGCGCTAGACAAGATGTGATTGTTGTATTTAACTTCGTGAACTTAAAGTTCGTGAACTTGCTTACATCCGTATAAAATAGAAACTGTTATAAAAAATTATAGAAAAAAACGGTCGCATCTACGTTTCACTGTATTATTGAAATATAGGTACGTTGTAAAACGTAAACCAATACATTTCGGTGTCTTCAGTTAAATTGTTGTTTCCCAGTTGATCAACAAGGTACAATATTGACTCAGCCTGCATTAATTGGATCAAGTGTGTGTATCAATCTGTCTGTTTCCCGTTGAACGCTACAATTTCAGAGCTTACAACTTGAAATTCAATAGATGAGACGACGCCGACGTTGAACGAAACATCTCAGAAATGCGAGTTTGGTATGGATTGCGATAGTTTTAGCGAACTTTTGTAGAAAATGAAAGTATTGCAAAGACTCAACTATTTTAAAATGAAAATTATATATTATGTATATAAGGCACATTTCTAGGACCTAACGTAATGTACGGTCCTATTGAAGGTTGCAATCCTATGAACTGAGCCATGACTTCTAGAGGACCTGCCTTCATCAAGGTAATTTATCTTTTGGCAATCGACGCTAGATCAATTGCCCCCTTCGCCTTTGAGGGGGTTTGTAAAAATATAAAAATAAAAAATGAATAAAATAAAATAAAACCGAAACCATTGGACATCACTTTTTGGACACAGTAAATTGCTCACATTTCGAAAAACTGCTAATAAACGTTATTTTTATATTAATATTACTCAAAAAAGAATTTCAACAGTAAACTAGAATATTCAAACATTTAGGCTCCAAATTATGCAGAAAAATATACTGAAATTTCATTAAAAATGTTCATATAAAAAAATTATAAAAACTGAAGATAAAAAAATAGAAGGAAATAATTCAAACAATTATTTATGATTGTGTTATCATTTGGAAAAAATTTGTTGCCATAGACTGTTTAGCTAACGATTTCTTGCACACAAAATTCTCAATTTTCAAAAGAATTTAATGTATAAGTATATGATAAGAACATTTTCGAAAACTCCCTTGTGGGTCATTTCACGCGAACGGCCAAACTTTTTTTTTCGATATTTTTTAAAAGTCCTGATTTTCTAGTATGCTGTACCCATTGGTAATACAAGCTAGGAGCCAAATTTTCAGACCCCTTCTTCGCCCAGCCTTTTCTCTACAACTCTCCGAAGTTTAGGGGTGTGCGCCAAACACTAACTTTTGTTTTAATTGCTCAACCGTTATTGTGCCCAAAAAAATAAGTAAGGTGGCCAATTCTTATGGTAAATCGTCTGCTCTTTCTGGTAGTCATGTCTAAATTTACAAAAAACTTAAGCTTCCTCATGAAAACTCAAAATAAAAACTTAAGCTTCTTCATTAAAACTCAAAATAAAAACTTAAGCTTCTTCATGAAAACTCAAAATAAAAACTTCTTTTTCACATTTCATCAATTTGGCATTTTTTGAAATTTTTTTTTAAATCTTAAATCATACCTACTAGTATGTAAAATACGAGGTTAAGAGGACGTAATGGGCCGACAAACGGTTTGTCGCCAGTTGTACTTAATGCACGGCCTGAACTCCCAAAAAACTTAAGCTTCCCCATGAAAACTCCACATTTCATCAATTTCGCATTTTTTGAAAACAATTTTTTTGATCTTAAATCATACCTACTAGTATGTAGAATACGAGGTTAAGAGGACGTAATGGGCCGACAAACGGTTTGTCGCCAGTGGTACTTAATGCACGGCCTGAACTCCCAAAAAACGGAAGCTTCCCCATGAAAACTCCACATTTCATCAATTTCGCATTTTTTGAAAACAATTTTTTTGATCTTAAATCATACCTATCAGTATGTAGAATACGAGGTTAAGAGGACATAATGGGCCGACAAACCGTTTGACGCCAGCGGTACTTAATGTACGGCCTGCACTGCCTAAATATAATAAAAATTGAGTTTTCATTATAAAGTCCCCAGTTTATCAAATTTGCTTTGAACTAACTTCACATTTGACGGCACATCAGATAGGTGCAAATTTTATCAAGAAGATTCAATTTTTCTTTTATTTTGGTAGTACAGGCCGTACATTAAGTAGGTACCGCAGGCGTCAAACCGTTTGTCGGTCCATTACGTCCTCTTAACCTCGTATTCTACATACTAGTAGGTATGATTTAAGATCAAAAATTTGTTTTTCGAAAAATGCGAAATTGATGAAATGTGGAGTTTTCATGGGGAAGCTTACGTTTTTTGGGAGTTCAGGCCGTGCATTAAGTACCACTGGCGACAAACCGTTTGTCGGCCCATTACGTCCACTTAACCTCGTATTCTACATACTGATAGGTATCATTTAAGATCAAAATATTTTTTTGTCTTCAAAAAATGAGAAATTGATGAATGTGAAAAAGAAGTTTTTATTTTGAGTTTTCGTGAGGAAGCTTAGGTTTTTTGGGAGTACAGGCCGTACATTAAGTACCACTGGCGACAAACCGTTTGTCGGCCCAATACGTCCTCTTAACCTCGTATTCTACTTACTAGTAGGTATTATTTAAGATCAAAGTATTTTTTTTCAAAAAATGCGAAATTGATGAAATGTGGAGTTTTCATGGGGAAGCTTACGTTTTTTTGGGAGTTCAGGCCGTGCATTAGGTACCACTGGCGACAAACCGTTTGTCGGCCCATTACGTCCTCTTAACCTCGTATTCTACTTACTAGTAGGTATGATTTAAGATTAAAGTATTTTTTTAAACTGTGTAAATCGTCTGCTCTTTCTGGTAGTCATTTCTAAATTTACAAAAAACTTAAGCTTCTTCATGAAAACTCAAAATAAAAACTTAAGCTTCTTCATGAAAACTCAAAATAAAAACTTCTTTTTCACATTTCATCAATTTGGCATTTTTTGAATTTTTTTTTTTAAATCTTGAATCATACCTACTAGTATGTAGAATACGAGGTTAAGAGGACGTAATGGGCCGACAAACGGTTTGTCGCCAGTGGTACTTAATGCACGGCCTGAACTCCCAAAAAACGTAAGCTTCCCCATGAAAACTCCACATTTCATCAATTTCGCATTTTTTGAAAACAATTTTTTTGATCTTAAATCATACCTATCAGTATGTAGAATACGAGGTTAAGAGGACATAATGGGCCGACAAACCGTTTGACGCCAGCGGTACTTAATGTACGGCCTGCACTGCCTAAATATAATAAAAATTGAGTTTTCATTATAAAGTCCCCAGTTTATCAAATTTGCTTAGAACTAACTTCACATTTGACGGCACATCAGATAGGTGCAAATTTTATCATGAAAATTCAATTTTTCTTTTATTTTGGTAGTACAGGCCGTACATTAAGTAGGTACCGCAGGCGTCAAACCGTTTGTCGATCCATTACGTCCTCTTAACCTCGTATTCTACATACTAGTAGGTATGATTTAAGATCAAAAATTTGTTTTTCAAAAAATGCGAAATGGATGAAATGTGGAGTTTTCATGGGGAAGCTTACGTTTTTTGGGAGTTCAGGCCGTGCATTAAGTACCACTGGCGACAAACCGTTTGTCGGCCCATTACGTCCTCTTAACCTCGTATTCTACATACTGATAGGTATCATTTAAGATCAAAATATTTTTTTGTCTTCAAAAAATGCGAAATTGATGAATGTGAAAAAGAAGTTTTTATTTTGAGTTTTCGTGAGGAAGCTTACGTTTTTTGGGAGTACAGGCCGTACATTAAGTACCACTGGCGACAAACCGTTTGTCGGCCCATTACGTCCTCTTAACCTCGTATTCTACTTACTAGTAGGTATGATTTAAGATCAAAGTATTTTTTTTCAAAAAATGCGAAATTGATGAAATGTGGAGTTTTCGTGGGGAAGCTTACGTTTTTTGGGAGTTCAGGCCATGTATTAAGTACCACTGGCGACAAACCGTTTGTCGGCCCATTATGTCCACTTAACCTCGTATTCTACATACTGATAGGTATCATTTAAGATCAAAATATTTTTTTGTCTTCAAAAAATGCGAAATTGATGAATGTGAAAAAGAAGTTTTTATTTTGAGTTTTCGTGAGGAAGCTTAGGTTTTTTGGGAGTACAGGCCGTACATTAAGTACCACTGGCGACAAACCGTTTGTCGGCCCAATACGTCCTCTTAACCTCGTATTCTACTTACTAGTAGGTATTATTTAAGATCAAAGTATTTTTTTTCAAAAAATGCGAAATTGATGAAATGTGGAGTTTTCATGGGGAAGCTTACGTTTTTTTGGGAGTTCAGGCCGTGCATTAGGTACCACTGGCGACAAACCGTTTGTCGGCCCATTACGTCCTCTTAACCTCGTATTCTACTTACTAGTAGGTATGATTTAAGATTAAAGTATTTTTTTAAACTGTGTAAATCGTCTGCTCTTTCTGGTAGTCATTTCTAAATTTACAAAAAACTTAAGCTTCTTCATGAAAACTCAAAATAAAAACTTAAGCTTCTTCATGAAAACTCAAAATAAAAACTTCTTTTTCACATTTCATCAATTTGGCATTTTTTGAATTTTTTTTTTTAAATCTTGAATCATACCTACTAGTATGTAGAATACGAGGTTAAGAGGACGTAATGGGCCGACAAACGGTTTGTCGCCAGTGGTACTTAATGCACGGCCTGAACTCCCAAAAAACGTAAGCTTCCCCATGAAAACTCCACATTTCATCAATTTCGCATTTTTTGAAAACAATTTTTTTGATCTTAAATCATACCTATCAGTATGTAGAATACGAGGTTAAGAGGACATAATGGGCCGACAAACCGTTTGACGCCAGCGGTACTTAATGTACGGCCTGCACTGCCTAAATATAATAAAAATTGAGTTTTCATTATAAAGTCCCCAGTTTATCAAATTTGCTTTGAACTAACTTCACATTTGACGGCACATCAAATAGGTGCAAATTTTATCAAGAAAATTCAATTTTTCTTTTATTTTGGTAGTACAGGCCGTACATTAAGTAGGTACCGCAGGCGTCAAACCGTTTGTCGGTCCATTACGTCCTCTTAACCTCGTATTCTACATACCAGTAGGTATGATTTAAGATCAAAAATTTGTTTTTCGAAAAATGCGAAATTGATGAAATGTGGAGTTTTCATGGGGAAGCTTACGTTTTTTGGGAGTTCAGGCCGTGCATTAAGTACCACTGGCGACAAACCGTTTGTCGGCCCATTACGTCCTCTTAACCTCGTATCCTACATACTGATAGGTATCATTTAAGATCAAAATATTTTTTTGTCTTCAAAAAATGCGAAATTGATGAATGTGAAAAAGAAGTTTTTATTTTGAGTTTTCGTGAGGAAGCTTACGTTTTTTGGGAGTACAGGCCGTACATTAAGTACCACTGGCGACAAACCGTTTGTCGGCCCATTACGTCCTCTTAACCTCGTATTCTACTTACTAGTAGGTATGATTTAAGATCAAAGTATTTTTTTTCAAAAAATGCGAAATTGATGAAATGTGGAGTTTTCGTGGGGAAGCTTACGTTTTTTGGGAGTTCAGGCCATGTATTAAGTACCACTGGCGACAAACCGTTTGTCGGCCCATTATGTCCACTTAACCTCGTATTCTACATACTGATAGGTATCATTTAAGATCAAAATATTTTTTTGTCTTCAAAAAATGCGAAATTGATGAATGTGAAAAAGAAGTTTTTATTTTGAGTTTTCGTGAGGAAGCTTAGGTTTTTTGGGAGTACCGGCCGTACATTAAGTACCACTGGCGACAAACCGTTTGTCGGCCCATTACGTCCTCTTAACCCCGTATTCTACATACTAGTAGGTATGATTTACGATCAAAAAAGGTTTTTTCAAAAAATGCGAAATTGATGAAATGTGGAGTTTTCATGGGGAAGCTTACGTTTTTTGGGAGTTCAGGCCGTGCATTGAGTACCACTGGCGACAAACCGTTTGTCGGCCCATTACGTCCTCTTAACCTCGTATTCTACTTACTAGTAGGTATGATTTACGATCAAAAAAGGTTTTTTCAAAAAATGCGAAATTGATGAAATGTGGAGTTTTCATGGGGAAGCTTACGTTTTTTGGGAGTTCAGGCCGTGCATTAAGTACCACTGGCGACAAACCGTTTGTCGGCCCATTACGTCCTCTTAACCTCGTATTCTACTTACTAGTAGGTATGATTTAAGATCAAAGTATTTTTTTTTCAAAAAATGCGAAATTGATGAAATGTGGAGTTTTCATGGGGAAGCTTACGTTTTTTGGGAGTTCAGGCCGTGTATTAAGTACCACTGGCGACAAACCGTTTGTCGGCCCATTATGTCCACTTAACCTCGTATTCTACATACTGATAGGTATCATTTAAGATCAAAATATTTTTTTGTCTTCAAAAAATGAGAAATTGATGAATGTGAAAAAGAAGTTTTTATTTTGAGTTTTCGTGAGGAAGCTTACGTTTTTTGGGAGTACCGGCCGTACATTAAGTACCACTGGCGACAAACGGTTTGTCGGCCCATTATGTCCTCTTAACCTCGTATTCTACATACTGATAGGTATGATTTAAGATCAAAAAAATTGTTTTCAAAAAATGCGAAATTGATGAAATGTGGAGTTTTCATGGGGAAGCTTACGTTTTTTGGGAGTTCAGGCCGTGCATTAAGTACCACTGGCGACAAACCGTTTGTCGGCCCATTACGTCCTCTTAACCTCGTATTCTACTTACTAGTAGGTATGATTTAAGATGAAAGTTTTTTTTTTTTTTTCAAAAAATGCGAAATTGATGAAATGTGGAGTTTTCATGGGGAAGCTTACGTTTTTTGGGAGTTCAGGCCATGCATTAAGTACCACTGGCGACAAACCGTTTGTCGGCCCATTACGTCCTATCAACCTCGTATTCTACATACTAGTAGGTATGATTTAAGATCAAAAAAAAAAAAAATTCAAAAAATGCCAAATTGATGAAATGTGAAAAAGAAGTTTTTATTTTGAGTTTTCATGAGGAAGCTTAAGTTTTTTGTAAATTTAGACATGACTACCAGAAAGAGCAGACGATTTACCATAAGAAGTGGCCACCTTACTTATTTTTTGACATTTTCATGTCTTTGCTTTGGCACATAAACTAAAAAAACGTCACGGAAAATAATTGCTCACGAAAATTTTCCCAAGTGGCCACAACGATGATTATGACCATCAGAAATGACGTTTTTACCTAATAATCCCACGATTCTGAGATTTGGTATGTGGGCCCTTGAGGGACTTCTGAACACAACTGACCGATTACAGATCAGCTGAGTGGCTCTAGAATCCAGTTTTTTCCCTAATGATCCCACGATTCTGAGATTTGGTATGTAGCCCCTTGAGGGACTTCTGAACACAACTGACCGATCCAAGATCAGCTGAGTGGCTCTAGAATCCAGTTTTTTCCCTAATGATCCCACGATTCTGAGATTTGGTATGTGGGCCCTTGAGGGACTTCTGAACACAACTGACCGATCCCAGATCAGCTGATTGGCTCTAGAATCCAGTTTTTTCCCTAATGATCCCACGATTCTGAGATTTGGTATGTAGCCCCTTGAGGGACTTCTGAACACAACTGACCGATCCCAGATCAGCTGAGTGGCTCTAGAATCCAGTTTTTTCCCTAATGATCCCACGATTCTGAGATTTGGTATGTAGCCCCTTGAGGGACTTCTGAACGCAACTGACTGATCTCAGATCAGCTGAGTGGCTCTAGAATTCAGTTTTTTCCCTAATGATCCCACGATTCTGAGATTTGGTATGTAGCCCCTTGAGGGACTTCTGAACACAACTGACCGATCCCAGATCAGCTGAGTGGCTCTAGAATCCAGTTTTTTCCCTAATGATCCCACGATTCTGAGATTTGGTATGTGGGCCCTTGAGGGACTTCTGAACACAACTGACCGATCCCAGATCAGCTGAGTGGCTCTAGAATCCAGTTTTTTCCCTAATGATCCCACGATTCTGAGATTTGGTATGTAGCCCCTTGAGGGACTTCTGAACACAACTGACCGATCCCAGATCAGCTGAGTGGCTCTAGAATCCAGTTTTTTCCCTAATGATCCCACGATTCTGAGATTTGGTATGTAGCCCCTTGAGGGACTTCTGAACGCAACTGACCGATCTCAGATCAGCTGAGTGGCTCTAGAATCCAGTTTTTTCCCTAATGATCCCACGATTCTGAGATTTGGTATGTAGCCCCTTGAGGGACTTCTGAACACAACTGACCGATTACAGATCAGCTGAATGGCTCTAGAATCCAGTTTTTTCCCTAATGATAAGAAAATAATAAGAAAACACACATGAAAATGTCCCAATGTGTTGCAGACTCGTATGCAAGCATTTAATATACGTTGGTTTCCCTAATGATCCCACGATTCTGAGATTTGGTATGTGGTTTAACTTAGAGTAATAAATCAGCATTCCTTGACACTACAATGGCTTAGAGGTCATGAGATGTTTTAACATGGAATCATGTTTTAGCGATGGATCCCCCGCCGAAAAGTGAGACTATAAAGTGAGATGAAAGTAGCGCCAATAATTGTGATGATTTCCGCTTACAACCGAGTCGTTGCTAGGGATATGATACTTCGTCGTTTTTGTAATTCGTCGTGAAATAAATAAATTAGAAAAAAAACTGAGATGTACGCACTGGGATGTCTTTGCTATGGCACATAAACTAAAAAAACGTCACGGAAAATAATTGCTCACGAAAATTGCTCACGAAAATTGTCCCAAGTGGCCACAACGATGATTATGACCATCAGAAATGACGTTTTTGGGCACAATAACGGTTGAGCAATTAAAACAAAAGTTAGTGTTTGGCGCACACCCCTAAACTTCGGACAGTTGTAGAGAAAAGGCTGGGCGAAGAAGGGGTCTGAAAATTTGGCTCCTAGCTTGTATTACCAATGGGTACAGCATACTAGAAAATCAGGACTCTTAAAAAATATCGAAAAAAAAAGTTTGGCCGTTCGCGTGAAATGACCCTTATACAATCATGCTGCATGACTGTAACTGTTCATGAGTTGGATCGCTTGAGATAAGTTTCAGAGCGATTCAATTCGATGCAATGACGGTATTGTTCTACAATCGTCGTCAATTTTGGACGGCAAGTCACAAAATTACGTGTTTATTGTAGTTATTTATTTTGGGATGGCGAATGGAATAAATTATGTCACTTCCAAACTTCGTAAGTAACCTCGTCAGCGGTTATTACTACCATTGAAAATAAGTCATACTAATGAAACTTACATCGTACTAAAGAGATTGTTTAAATTTGATGATAAAGTTAGATTAGATCAATAATTTGGTACTGCTTTTGTGCTAAATGCCTTAGAGTTTGATGAACACTGTTAGGGAACTGCAATCTAGAGATAGAGCCCCTTCAGGGCCTGCACTTCAACGGCGACATGCCCAAACTCCAAAGCTTCAAAATTATTTATCAGTATCTCTAGCTCTAGAGAACCTTGGAGGGAGGCCCCAACGAAGATCCATACGCGAGATAGCACAGCGCATGAAGCCGAAGGTTGACCACTGCGGGGGCGAGATAAGGGGCTTATGGGGCGGAGAAGCAAGTTTCCTGAACACACAACAACAGTCTGCAGAAAACACCCCCTTTTTAATGGGCCCGTCTCACCCATTTGGCGGAATGTGGGACATACCCTCGTATTGCCATTAGCTTCGAAACCACCCCCCTTTTCTCCTTCTTTAAGACATAAATACAGCAATAACGTACTCCCGTTTACGTAGCGCTGGAAGTTATGATCACCATCCTTTACATTTCTACTACACTGTCTTTATTCAGAAAATAAGCTCATCTGTCCTCTGTGGCTAATTTTGAATAAAAGAATAATAAATATCCACATAGATATTTCAATATCTAGTAGGAAATCTCATTTTTCCTCAGTATGACTAGTGCAGCTTTACCAGGTCGAAAAATCTGGACTTCAAACACACCATAGCAAAAGTTCGTATGCATGTCCTTATCATGGGAAAACAGTTACCTTCTTACAAAGAAAGCAGATTTTTTAATGCTTAAGAATGCGGCTTTCTATCTCCTTTTGGTAAAAAGTATGGCTGTCTTAACTGTTGTGCCAAGCAATCAATCAGACTTATATCTGACACTAAATAAAATTTCTACTACTTTTATCTTCTACTTCTACCTTCTTACTAGAAATAGAAAGGACTTCATTCTTGTTGTGTATAGATAGTCCGAAAGGGTTCACAGACGATGCGTACTCAAGAAACAGCCCTGCATGTTTTCATAAAATGTTTGTACAAAAAAAAGTACAGAATATCTGTCAAATTACTGAATACTGGTGTGAGGGTGGAAGGATCACGGCTTCTTCCTTTTTATGTATTTATTGACTTCACAACTAGTTTCGCCTTTCAATAAGCCTCATCAGGTGTATAGGGGGACAGATCCATACGAGGTGTATTTTGTCATGTTGTTGCAGAAGTTATAATTTTAGTCTCAGAAGTTATAATTTCGTCCAATGGCTTGAAAGGGTCAATTTGGGGGGAATAAGGTAGAGATCCAGCATGGCCAATAGCTATCATACATATGTAGGTACTTTCTACACGATATAATTAACTGAATGTACGGAATAGATTATAAGATATACGAGATGAAATGCTTTTTCTGTGGGGACGATTATATCTGACACTAAATAAAATTTCTACTACTTTTATCTTCTACTGCTACCTTCTTACTAGAAATCGAAAAGACTTCATTTTTGTTGTGTATAGATAGTCCGAAAGGGTTCACAGACGATGCGTACTCAAGAAACTTAACCCTGCAACCAAGTTTTCATAAAATGTTTGTACAAAAAGATGACAGAATATCGGTCAAATTACTCTGGTGACTACCGCAGATTATCGCACTGTTTGTTCATCCGTTCGATCTCCCTAAAACAGCAGATATAGCATTTAAAATTCAAATGAAACATTTTTCATACCAAATGAAACCTTTTCCAAGTGAAACAAAACCTTTTCCAAAGTAAATGAAACTTTTTCTAAACTCAATGAAACATTTTTCAAATCAAATAAATCAATTTTCCAAACCAAATTAATCCTTTTACAAATCAAATGAATCCTTATTCGAACCAAATGCATTCTTTTCCGAATCAAATAGTATATTTCTGTTAAATAAGCAATGGAATTTGTAGTTATGAGCATTGAAACAATAAATTACAAAACATTTTTGGAATTCAGTCAGAAATAGAGACATTTTCAAGGAAGAAAAACCCGTTAGCTACAAAGAAGGACAAAGTGTCTCTCTTATTATCTGCCGCACATGTTTCTCCATGCGGCGCAGGGTGGCTAGAAGGTTCCTACTTCACTAAGTAATGTGTCTGCATATGTGCAGACGCCTACGGAACAGAAATTAATTAAGTTAAATTACACAACTAATCTTTCCTCACACGAGCTGATGATACAGAGCCGTGAATTGGCAAAACGCGGTGGCGGCGCAAGACTCGCTTGCTGCAAGCCTAACTCCATCTAGCAGTCTTTCATGAAACTTAGTTCCCCCAAAAAATTATAAGGGCTTGTAGTCAGAGAACGGAAAATCGTACAGCTTTCCGGATGATTTGATTTGGTTTGCTGGGAAAATATATCTAAATATATCTATCTATACCAAAAAAACATTACTGTTGCCTACCTTAAGGTTTTTCGATACGTCGGTTTTTCAGTATTTCAGCCCTTCTTTACTACCCTTTATGGTTGATAAAAATTGATGCCGATGTCATTGGCACATTCCCTTCTAATGTATGATTTTTCAGCCAAATTTCATAAACTTTGGTCCAGTAGTTTTGGGAAAACGCTCTAAACAGCATATGGTAGACGGTCAATTTTTTTTTTTTTTTTTTTTTTTTTTTTTTTTTTTTTTTTTTTTTTTTTTTTTTTTTTTTTTTTTTTTTTTTTTTTTTTGCATGAAATCATGTTTTAGCGATGGATCCCCCGCCGAAAAGTGAGACTATAAAGTGAGATGAAAGTAGCGCCAATAATTGTGATGATTTCCGCTTACAACCGAGTCGTTGCTAGGGATATGATACTTCGTTGACCATTCGTTCGAAAGCTCTCGATTTATCCAACCATACTATATTAACTACTGCGAAGTGCGTGGCCAACAATCTGAGTTATGAGCATGGTTATATGAATAATTGTTTACACACAGGTGATCATTCTCAATTATTGATATTGTGAACATGATTGCAACCGCTTGTTAATTTCTGATGATTTCATTGAGCTGGTGTTTCGATTATGTGATTCATAGCAGGTGATCCGAATATTGCGAGAACGGTTTGATTTGTGAAGCGGTGGTTAAATCATTTTAATAGGTAATTTCTATACTTTACACTATAGGAAGCTGTAATTTCGTATGTAGCCTCTTTAGCCTCTTTCTATAATAAAGTGAATGTTTTCTCGCGAGTTTCTATTAGGAGATCATCATCTCACAAGAGCTCAATCGTCGTGATCATTTCTATAATAAAGTGAGAGCGAGGAGCTAAAACATGATTCCATGTTTTTTACATTTTAGCAGTCAGGCTCAAAGTAATAACATCCGGGGGGGGGGTCCAGGGGGGTGAAGCCCCCTGGCGGGGTCAAGGGGCGGAGCCCCTTGCGAGGGCCGAAGGGCCGAGTTTTCTCTCTCTCTCTTTCCAATTACCAAGGGTTATTATTGAAGATAATAAACCAAAAATTTAAAATTCAAGGCTTCTTTCCTGCAAACTTTTTACAAATTTCTTGTTTCAATCCCTTGCAAACGTGGTAAATTTCTTCTGTTACATCTTTATTAACTATGCAAACCAATGTAATAAATTATTATTCTTCGATTGAAGGTATCTGCATATCATTTTCTGGTTGCCTTCAAGATTTGGTCCCTCTCTTTGAAGGACAAATTAATTTTGTAAAAGGACGAATTCATTTTGTAAAAGGACGAATCCATTTTGTAAAAGGACGAATTCAATTCGAAAATGCTATATTGGGTTTGAAATAGGTTTAATTTGGTTTGGAAAAGGATTGATTTGATTTGAAAAAGGTTCCATTTGATTTGGAAAAGGATTAATTTGATTTTAAAAAGGTTTAATTTGACTTGGAAATGCCATAGAAAGAACACCAACTTGAATGTGGGTGGGTACCTACTGGTGGGTTCACGCGAGAATACAGTTAAAATCCATTCGTAAACTACGACGATCGAACCAGTGGATAAAATTGCGTTGGGATTCAATGCACTAGTGAAGTGTAGATAAAGGATTTATTTTATTTGATTAATTTTCTCCTAGTAGATGCCTACACCTATATTATTGTACTTAGATAACTATCTTCTACCGACTCCGTTTAATAATCACCTAGGTCGAAAATTTATCTATAGCATTTCCAAGTCAAATTGAGAATTTTACAAACCAAATTCAAAATTTCTCTAACCAACTTGATAATTTCCCAAACCAATTTGAGAATTTTCCAAACCAAAATGAACACGATCCAGAAACTTAATTGTTCGGTGTCTTTCAACATAGGTAGTATAATAGATAGGCTACCTTCCTGGTTGATTGTACTAGCCGTCTCTTGGCAGTGAAGTTTATTACGGTGGCCGCGTGTGGGTGGCCGTACGGAGACTCATGGAGAACGGCTCACCTATTCGGACCTGTCGCATCAGTTCCTTTATATAACTTGAATATAAAAAATAAGCTTGAATAATTCAAAATAAGCGAGGAGGATCTGGCGCGTGTTGCGCATACCGCACCTTTTCATCTTCTGATTACCTATACAAATTGGATGTTGGACATGTTCGTGCAGCTAAAAAACGCAGCAGTTGGAAACCCTCTTCATTGATTTCTCACTGTGGTTTTTCCAGACAAAAAATAAGAAAAATGAGGATTTTATTTATTTTTATTTGTTTAATGAAACATTCCTTTATTTTATATACTGATGTTTCGTGCATTTTTATTCCTAATTAGAAGTTATGACTTGCACAAAAAAATTGTCCTGCTATTTTTTTAATATTCATATTTTGGAAAATTCTCGAATTGGTTTGGAAAGTTCTCAAATCGGTTTGGAATATTCTCAATTTGGTTTGAAAAATTCTCTAAGGTTTCGAATTGGTTTGGAAAGTTCTCAAATCGGTTTGGAATATTCTCAATTTGGTTTGAAAAATTCTCTATTCCACTTGGAAATGCTATGTACTCGTATAATACGGAAATAATAAATCTGTCTGATAATCTGTAGGCAGTTGGGCTCACTTTAATTTTTTCGTTGGGGGCCTAGTTGATCGAGACTCGCGCCTCCACCATTTATGGGGTTCCGTACTTTAATTTTTTCATGGATTTGTCAGAACGTAATTCTGACAACACCTTATTGGGAAAATTCGATATTTTTAATTTCCACAAAGATGACATCATTCCAGAGTTGGGCAGTAATTAATTTCATCGGTAATTAATGTACAATGACAATAACATGGGAGGTTATGACAAATTTTCGGTGGGCTAGCTTCGAAAATTGAACATTGCCAATTTACATCTCACGATTATTCAAATTCCCTGCAATTACATAATTACAATTACATTGTCAGTTACATAATTAAAATTACATTGGCAATTATATTTATTGTAATTGTAATTGCAATTACATTTAGGTCAGATGTAATTGTAATTAGAATCCAAAATTACAATTACGTTATGCTAACATGTAAAATGCCTCTAACGGAACGATAAAAAAGGTTCTCTCCCTATCTCTCGCTCCTCCCTCTCTCAAAGAGAGAAAGAGAGAGAGAGAGAGAGAGAGAGAGAGAGAGAGAGAGAGAGAGAGAGAGAGAGAGAGAGAGAGAGAGAGAGAGAACCTTTTTTATCGTTCCATTAGAGGCATTTTAACATAATGTAATTGTAGTGTTCAACATCCAATTAATTGCCCTGTAATTGTAATTGTAACTGTAATTGTAATTATTTTCCCCAACAATGCTTCATTCCCAAGCTATCGCCGGTGCGTGCGAGCCCAGTCAGCAAATGACGTCAGATAGGGTGACACAAAAATGAGGCCAAATTTCCCCCACTGCATTCTCGACCTGGAAGGATTTAGGGGCGAGAAGTTAAACCCCCAGGGTTCTACGTCACCATCCTGAAGACCAATGCGAAATTAAATAATTAATAAAACCCCCGAGAGGATAGATCCCGAATGACCCCAAAATAGATCCCCAAAAATCAGAAGCCGGCCAAGCCGGAGCAACAAAACTTCCAAAAGCTCTGATTTTTGGGGACCCAATTGTCATTCGGGATCATCTGTCCTCCTGGCGTCTTCTTTTAATTATTTAATTCCTCATTGGTCTTCAGGCTGGTGACGTAGGACTCTGGGGGTTTAACTTCTCGCCCCTAAATCCTTCCAGCTCGAGAATACAGTGGGAGACATTTGGCCTCATTTTCGTGTCACCCTATCTGACGTCATTTGCTGACTGGGCTCTTAAGTGCTGGCGATAGCCTGGGAATGATGTCATCTTTGTGGAAATGAAAAATTCAAGCATTTTAATTTCTCCCTTGATGGGAAAAACAAAAGATCATGGATATGTCTAGTACCTACTGCTTACCAGTAGGTACCTACTACTCAATTGTATACCAACCATGTAGTGCCTTCTTTTCACAAGATTATTCCATTATGGTTACAAAACAATATTAGTTTATAACTTAGAGTAATGAATCAGCATTCCTTGACACTGCAATGGCTTAGAGGTCATGAGATGTGATAAAATGAGAGCATTCCAAAAAGTGGAGATTTTCCTGCTATGAAAACTATGGGAGTTACTCTTCCCTAGTAACTCATTGGTTGTACGTGAAAAATCAATAAACATTCTACCTAGCCTTCACTTTTTGAGTTAATAATAATCCAAAGTGAAGGAGCGTTGCATTTTGTGTGGAGAAATCGCCTTCAGTTTTCATTCGAGTTAATAATAATCTAAAGTGCCGGGTCGTCACAAATTTTGGTGTCGTTACGCAAATTTTAGAATGACCCCCAGCCCAAAAACATATCCATGTTAAAACCTCGACTTTTCCCAATAAGGTGTCAGAATTACGTTCTGACACTCTACATAATATACACGGCCATTTAATTAATAACGGCTAATAATAATAAATCATCCCACGATAAATAGATATCCCTGTCTTTGTCTTCGAATTAAAATCCCTCATAATTTTTAATAACCTGGGTAAGTCGTTCGACCTGGATAAGTGATTCGATCTGCGTAACTGGTTTGACCTGGATAAGTGGTTCGACCCGGTAAGGGGTTCAACCTGGTTAAGTGGTTCAACGACGTTTGCTCGTCTTGCGTTCCTGCGAAAATTCAAATCACGGGCCATCCTAAAGACATGAAATATGTCAAAATGTGAAAATACCATGTATTCCACCACGAATGGTCTATATATTCACATCATCATACGTTCGATCTTTGTCAATCAAGAGATTGATTCATGATGTTTCACTGCCTCATTAATATAGAAGGGTCTTCCCTAGGCCCAGGCATTGATTACAATGCTCGATTCAGTTAATGGATCGCGCCCTTCATCGAATCCGCGACGATCAATATAATACTACAGTTAGCTTCTGGTGTTAAGAATATTCCACTGGCTATCATAAACTGCTTCTTAATCCCGCTAAAGAAGTTGGCAGAAGGAATCCTGAGTGATTTATTCTTATCGTGGATTAATGGAATAAAGCTCATGATCAGAGAATCATCATCTATGTGTACTAGTCATTAAACAATGAATCTGTATTGTCCATATTTATATTACATATTTACAACAAATAAAATAAAATGAAAATAAAGTAAAATAGTATCTTCTTTTTTACATTGTAATGGACCGTGCTAGAAAGCATACAAAATGCTAAGCTCTAGTTTATTAGCCGCGTTCACGGTTAATTAGTACAAAGTTAAAGTTACGCCGTCGTATAGGTAGACAAAATCACAGTAAGTATAGAAAAATCAGTATATAAGTATAGATAATAGCATATTCTATAAGTATTTTCAGTTAATAAAATAATCAAATTTCCTGCTGTTAATTAAGTTATTTACTTCACTTTTGTATAGATTTATATTGTTTATTTTCAGAATATCAGTTATTATTTGAAAGTCTTTATTTATAATTTGGATGCCTTTATACCTTGTTGTGTTTTGCGCGTATGAGTTCTTTACCTTTGGTAATTTTATTCTATAATTTGTTTTCCTACTTTCTCTTACATTCTCAAAAAATAATTTCTCTTCTTTTTTTATAAATGCTAACTTACTTCTCCCATAAATTTGTTGTACCTACTGTATGAAGTCGAAGTTCTTTGAAAAGTATTGCAGATGAGTGTCTCATATTTTTTTGAATAACATTTTAAGAGTTTTCTTTTGAAGTAGGTATATTTTTTCTATCAAATATTTGAAAGTACCTACCACCCCAAATGATAATAGCATATTGCAATACTGATTCAAATAGCGCTATGTATATCTTTTTAAGTAATTCTTTTGAAAAATATTTTATTGAATATAGCATATATGAGCATTTTCTCAATTTTTGACACAAATTGTTAATGTGTACATCCCATTTCAAATTGTTGTCAATTATTATCCCTAAATATCGATTCTACAACTAATATCCAACAACAAATTCATATACGCAATAATTTTTAAACCCTTGATTTTCGGAGTTTTTTCACTTTTAAGTTTTTTTTCGTGTTTTTGACCTTAAATCATTAAAATGGCCATTACTCCCTAAACTTGAAAGTAATCTTAAAAATAGATATATTATATTTTTGGAAAGAACGTTGAATTTCTCATCTCCTTGAGGTATTTGGATTCTTTTTACAGTAAGTCACGTAGGCGAAAAAATTGACTAAACACGAGTATTTCTCAATTTTTAAAAATTACTGTTTTTTTTTTCTTTTCAAGGTGCGTTAAGTATTAAGACAAAATTGTAAAAACCCGCTAGCGTTTAAGCTTGCCCAAAATCTCAGCTTTCGAACGGTACAACCAATTTTTAATTTACTTTGTTAATTGGGGGAGAAAAGTATGTTTCTATGTTGAAAAACGTAGTTTTTTAAATGAAATCGAGGGTTTTCGTAAAAAATGACCCCCTAAGAAAATACAAGTTTGGAGTCGGCTTCAATGAATCAAATGGGAACACTCTCAGATCTCTCCAGCTCCATCACAACTTAGTTTTACATTTTAACTAACTAGTTTTTAGCTCAATGTTATGTGTTTTTAAAGGGTAAAACTTGTTAGTTAAAGTATGGAATTCGATTATTACCGAGTTGGAGAGATTTGCGAGTGTTACCATTCGATTCAGCGTAAAAAATACTTAAAAATCGAGCACAAACTCGTATTTTCTTAAGGGGTCATTTTTCATAAAAATCCTTGATTTCATAGAAGAAAAAAACACGTTTTTCAACTTTATAAACATACTTTTCTTTCTCAATTAGTAAAGTAAAATGAAAATTGATCATACCGTTGGAAAGCTAAGATGTTGGGCGAGTTTTTCCTGCAACGCGTTTGGTTTTTAACCATTTTTTTTATTTTTTTTATTTTTTTTTAAATACTTAACGCACCTTAAAAACCAGTAATTTTTAAAAAGTTAGAAATTTTCACGTTCAGTCCATTTTTTCGCCTATTTGACCTACCGTAAAAAGAACTTAGACCCTTAAGAACCTTAAGGTCCCTTAAGAACCTTAAGGAGATTGGAAATTTAACGCTATTTCCAACAATGCATGTTTTTAAGATTACATTGTAACTTTGGGGAGATATGGTCATTTTAGTGGTGTAAGGTCGAAAACACGAAAAAAACGAAAGTGAAAAAAACTTCAAAAATCAAAGGTTTACAAAAATTGCATGGAGAAACTTTTTATTGGGAATCGATCTCTAGGAGGTTAACAATCTGAAATGTGGACACCCTGTATATGATATGGATCTGCTATTCAATTCAATAATTGATAATGACAGATCAGAACCAAATTGAGACTTGCCGAAAAAGTTGTGACACGTGAACCTGAACGTGATGTCGGAGTCTATTAATATCGCGTTGAATAAAACTCGGATGTCAAAGAGACATCAATCACCTCGGGGTGCCGAAGATGGAGAGAAGGAAGAGGTGAAAGCGAGCAGGTCTGGGGCAGTTGGACAGGAGGGTCGGAACATCCCTTTGGGAGCGTACGCGGGACTACGTGTTGAAAGCGGTCCGCCAACACATCAATATCACCCTGTTCATTTGTTGTCATCGCCCCCAGCGAGCAACCTGGTGATATTTATTGGACACGGGGGTGATTAATTACCGTTTTCGCCCAGCTCTTTCACAAAGCGACAATATACCAGCAAGGGTGACAGAAAATTAAACAGAAACTTAATGGCCTAATATATTTACCTATAGGTAACTTTAGTACCTATTAACCTATTTTATTACCTATTAACTTATGTTACCTATGCGGAATAACCGGACAACCTAATTACTATCTAAACGGTTGATGCTTAGAAAATTCTTTCGTTGGTATCTACTGAGATGGCGTCAAGATTTACTCTCGTAGAACACAGTGCCTGAGCGCCATGCAAAATTTCAACCAAGTATCTTTAAAATCTTTATTGATATTGAACAGAAAAGATATCTCTCCTCCTTATTTGCTATACACAGAAATTAATTAGAACTTATATTTCATTTAAAAATACCCCTTAGATAGGATAGAGAGCTGATTAATTTAATAAAAGTGTACTATCAGAGCTCATAAGTAAATACCCAAGTTTTATTACGTGAAGGGCCCTGAGTAAATTCTCAATTATATGACAATGGCAGTCCACTCGCTTAGCTTAAGTGCAAGTAGTGCAACTTTTGAACAACTTTTTTGTAAAATTCACAAAGTTGAAAAAAAAAAAAAACGAATTGATATAAAAATCTTCCGGGCATCAAGCAATTGATGGAGGAGGTTGGGAGAGCTATAATATGTCACATAAGTATGTTGATTAAATGGCCTATTTTACGGGAAAATCTATGAAGGCACTCGTGCATATTACGAGAAGAATATTAGAAGAATTGAAGGAACCGTCAGTTGACTCACTTCAGGTGACAAACTGGGGTTGAAATTTGGAATCCTCTTAGCGCCTGAAGCCGTTTCACTCGAAACCCTCCTTTAGAAGATAATAAGCTTAACTTTTCCGAAACAATCAACAAACGAGATGGGGAGAGAGCCAGAAATAAAAAACAGAGTTTTATCTCCCTAGGCGTCGCTGTACTGTCTTTTCGTGGGTCCATTTGTCGTTATCAAGGTTATCTCGAATCATGATTGCATTTTTTCTTAAACAGCAGTTTTAGCCGAAATTGTAATAAATATTTCCCTCCACTGGTAGGTCTCTCACAATGGTAATCCTCTCTCTAAATGTCCGTCTGCTTTTGTTCACGACTTCATTGAAGCTACGTCTATTTGTTACCAAATACGCCCACTCTTTCATCTGATTAATGAGTGTTTATTTTTTAATTATTATTTATGAACATAGTCGGTAATTCGCGTACAGTGACGGCTGGTGATATTTTAGGCATGTATACCCCCTGTTTATATGTACCGGTGTATTCGAACTTAATCAGCTAATTGAAAACTTGATTTGCTTCTCAGCGTATACAGATTTATTAATTTCTGTCATCTCTAAGGTTCACCAATAGAAACAACATACTATGAAGGGTTTGGAAATAAAACCCATCAAACAACTCAAAACTGGCCTGCCTCGATATGGTGTAGTTCTACTTTACTGTTGGTTAGGCCACTTGGAAAATATCGGTAAATGACTCGTGTGCAAGATTGTAGATAGTACTCGTTATGCAAGATGGTAGATAGTACTCGTTATGCAAGATGGTAGATAGTACTCGTTTTGCAAGATTTTTGTAACATAATTTCTTGTCAGTTTTTAACCGGTTGGTGATCTCAAAAACACATTTTGAGTTAAAACTGATCTGTGTAAAATCTGTGGTTGTAGACGTTTCCATGAAATTTCACGTAGGATTCGAATATACTGCTCCAATTTAAGATAAAGTTAGAGTGCACTGCGCTCGTTTTGTGCACGTCCACGGAAATGTCATATTTTTTATCGTCGGAAAAAAATAAGGAGGTTACCGTTTGAATTCAAAACTTTTTAGCGTGGAACAAGCTTTTAACGGGACCTAAAACTGAAGAAATTTCACCAAATATTGTCACGAGAAACGTGGCTATGTATAGTATCGGTGGATCTGAGTACCTTGCTATTCAACCTATGACGGTGAACTTTGAAATAGAGAATTCTTGGGATGTCTAGAAACGAATCATGAAGTCTAAAGCCCCCCCCCCCCCCCCCCCCACAGATCAGCTGAGTTTTAGATATTCATATAATCAATGTCTTCGTTATTCAACCCATGAAGCTGAAATTTGGAATGAAGGCCACTTGAGGCGTCTAATACGAGTGAAAATGAACTGGAAGATGAAAACTTGTCAAATCTTGAAAATCTCTCTTTCTCAACCGCTCGTACGTCCCTATGATCCAGCGTGTGAATGTTTGGCTGTAAACCTAAAAGTTGCGCCAAAATCTCAGCTTTCCAACGGTTTAATCGATTTTTATTTTACTTTGTTAATTGAGGGTGAAAAATATATTATTAAATTGTATGTTTAAACTAAGAAAAATCCCCATATTAAAGGGCATTTTTAACATAAAGTGCGCACAATCATCTTGAAAACGATAAGGTTGTATTCGATAAATCATCAGAAACGCTTGCATACGAATCTGCAAAACATTGGGACATTTTATGTCTTTAGTTCCAGACTCGTATGCGCAAGCTTTAAGAGCCACTCATCTAATCCGGACCCTGGGCATCGTCAAATAAATGTCCTAAAGAAGCTACATACCTACGAAATTACAGCATCCTAGAGTGTAAAGTATAGAAATTACCTATTAAAATGATTTACCCACCTCTTACAAATGAAGGTGGGTAAATTGCAACATTCGGATCACCTGCTATGAATCAAATCACCGAAACACCAGCTCAATGAAATCATCATAAATTAACAAGCGGTTGCAATCATGTTCACAATATCAATTATTGAGAATGATCACCTGTGTGTAAACAATTATTCATATAACCATGCTCATGACTCAGCTTGATGGCCACGCACTTCGCAGTAGTTAACATAATATGGTTGGATAAATTGAGAGCATTCGAACGAATGGTCAACGAATTTTTTGGGATGAGAAACGACGAAGTACCATTTCCCTAGCAACGACTCGGTTGTAAGCGGAAATCATCAGAAAACCAACAGTAACGCTTTTTTTAACGGAATTTTTTAATGTTTTTTTAACACAGAATGTCTTTGCTCTGGCACATAACTCGAAAACGGTTACGCAAATTTGTTACCAAATATTGACTGATGATTTCCGCTTACAACCGAGTCGTTGCTAGGGAAATGGTACTTCGTCGTTTTTCATCCCGCAAAATTCGTTGACTATTCGTTCGAAAGCTCTCAATTTATCCGACCATATTATGTTAACTACTGCGAAGTGCATGGCCAACAAGCTGAGTTATGAGCATGGTTATATGAATAATTTTGTTTACACACAGTTGATCATTTTCAATTTATTGATGTTGTGAACATGATTACAACCGCATGTTAATTTCTGATGATTTCATTGAGCTGGTGTTTCGATGATGTGATTCATAGCAGGTGATCCGAATATTGCGAGAACAGATTGATTTGTGAAGCGGTGGTTAAATCATTTTAATAGGTAATTTCTATACTTTACACTATAGGAAGCTGCCTCTTTAGGACATTTACTTGACGATGCTCAGGGTCCGGATCAGATGTGAGGCTCTTAAAGCTAATTTCTGCAATTCTGGATAAATTCGAATTTAATTTATTCTGCTTTACACTCTAGGAAGCTGTAATTTCGTATGTAGCCTCTTTAGGACATTTACTTGACGATTCGCTCGGGGTCCGGATCAGCTGAGTGGCTCTTAGTAGCTTGCATACGTAGTCTGCATACTAAAGACTATATAAATGTCCCAATGTGTTGCATGACTCGTATGCAATGACGTTTCTTTATACACTAAATAAGCAGCGCGAAGCGAAAAGATGAGACCGACAACTCAATAATTTCGTCCGAAGTATGTAAATAGAGGTAACCGGGGGTCCAGGGGGCTTGTTTTTAACGCTTTGTGTTAACGCTTTTTTCGTTTATGTGCCAAGGTAAAGACATAAAATGTCAAAACGAATCATGAAATCGCTTTGTGTTAACGCTTTGTGTTAACGCTTTTTTCGTTTATGTGCCAAGGTAAAGACATAAAACACCTCACAGATCACCTGAGTTTCTTTTATTCAGATCAGTAATTTCTTCGCCATTCACCCTTGAAGCTGAAATTTGAAATGGAGCGTTCCGCGTTGCTCCAATCTTTAGCCGAGGCTCAAGGTGAAAGGAAAAAGGGGTCTGGGGTTTGGGGTCGAGTTTTCTTTTGACGCAGCCCTATGTTTGCTATTTTGCCACTATTCCTCTCGTATTTAGCGAACTTTTGTAGGAAAGGAAGCTATTGAAATGGAAAGTTTCTTAATTAAGACAGTTCAAATTATTACAAGACTTTACAAAAAAGGCCTTTCTGTCCTCAAATTGCGATATTTTATCGCAAAAAGAAAACAATAGGTATTTAACAATTTTGATATTTCGAATTTATTTTTTCGTCTCCCTAAAGAATTGAAATGGCAGCAAAAATTTCAAAATCAAAATTTTCGGAAATTTTCTTTATTGAAATCCGTTTTGAGGTATTCTGAAACGAATCCTAGAGTTTAACGCGTTTTCATATGAGCGTGTGTCATTCCATACGATAGCTCTCCATAGGATTGAGATAAAAATTTCCGTTTTCACGCCTAAAAATCAAGCTTTACAAACGAAAGGATGAGTTCATTAGCCAAAATTTTTCTAGTAGGTACACTAAATTGGTCCAATTTTTAAAATGTGCTCAAAAATCACTAAAACTGGCTAAAAACGGCTAGCAATCGTTACATTTATATTTTTTAGTAGCATATTGCTCAAATAAAGTTTATCTTTAATAATAAAATCGTAAGTATGTCTGTATGTACATTGATTAGAATCATGAAATTTTGCGTTTCTTTTCCGTTTCATGCTATTTGTAGACGATTGGTACCATTTTCTCATGATTCTCTGTCTGTCTGTCCGTATGTTTGTCCGCTTTTCACTGTTACAAGGGTCATTGGTCAACTGATATGAGTGGGGGAAATGTCTGCATCAGCCCAACTTAAAATGTATCTCGGACATCACTGAATAAACTGAGGACCTGATTGATAAATATGTTTGGACAACACTAAAAACCACAGCCTTCTTAGAAATTTTCAATTTCGACCGAAAGGGGTGTTTTCGGGGGAGGGGGTTTGGAAAGGGCTTTGACGTCACTGAACAAACGGGATCTGATTGGGCGAATATGTTTAGACTACATCAACTTCAATCACAGGATATTAAAAAATTTTCTAGCCTCAACCATAGGGAGGTGTTTGTGGTAACGAAAAATGGGAGTGGTGAGGGGGGGTTAAATGGAATAATTTGATCCTCACCGAAGGAAGAATGAATTTGGATCAAGAATATTTTAAATCGGTAATATGAGGGGTGTTTGTGGAGATGGAGTGGGGGTTGATCTCAGTAGTTTGGTCCTGATAGGTAATTTATAAGTAAATACTTTTGAGAAAGGACTTTTTTTTTATCAGATCCATAGGGGTGTCCAAAAATGTTATGGGGGTGGGGGGGGGCTTGTGTATATTCAAGTGTAACGCACGGGTGAACCAACTAGTCAACTATGAAATTGAACATTCAAAAATTGATGTACAAAACTATGCTGAAAAATTTACTCAAATTTTATTTAAAAGTCCTAAAAAATCGATAAAAACTGCAACAAAAAAATGATAATTGAAACCAAACATTCAAAATCTCTTTTTTGAGTAGCTGATTATTACTTGGAATAAGTTTTTTTTTTTTTTTTGCCATAAAATTATAGTTTTATAATATATTTTTTCGCACTCAAATAGTTCAAATTTCAAAGCATTATACAATACGATAATAAATTTACGAAAATGTGTTCATACGATCATGTTGCATGACTGGAACTTTTCTTGATTCTTTGATCGATTTTATGGTGACATATCAATTATTATTTTTTCAGATCAAAAAAATGTGTACATCATATATCTTATTCTCATTTAAATATTAATCTGAACAATAATTCTTTTCGGCTGATTATCAAAGTTGGATTTTATTTCGTGTGTGATTTAATAGATTAACAGAAATTTTTAAAAATTACGCACGTGACATTTGAGGTTGTTGATGTTTGTTGAATTGTGAACAAAACGGAGAATGATTCAATGAAACTAGATTGTCATGAGTTAAATTGACCGTGCTGAATGGGGCCAGTCCAACCAATTATTGTGATAAAACCCGTGATATGCAAAGGAAATGTTCATAACATCGTGCATTTAGCCATGCTCAGACAAGACGCTACGTCAAATATACTCGTACCTACTCTTGATTCTTTGATTGGTTTTATGCTGACAAATCAATCATCATAATTTCAGATCATGAAAATTTGTGCATTATATCTTAATCTCATTTTCTGAACAGTTTTTTCGGTTAATTAGCAGTGTTGGATTTTGTTGCATTTGTGATCTAATAGGTTCACAGAAATGTTTATTTAAAAATTACGCACGTGACATTTGAGGTTGTTGGTGTTTGCAGAATTCAACGGAGGTTGCTGTAGATTTTAATACCTGACCATTCGACAGGATTACAAAACAGAGAATGGTTCAATGAAACCAGATTATCATCAGTTAGATTGACCGTGTTGAATAAGTGTACTTGAATGGGGCCAGTGCAACCAATTATTGTGTTAATAGCCGTAATTTGCAAAGGAAATGTTCATAACATCGTGTATTTAGACATGCTTAGACGCTACAACAGAGTCAAATATCTACTCTTGAGCCAACTAGTCCTGTGTGATACGATGGGAATTTAAAATTGACGTAGGTATGTACGTGTAAAAAATCACATCTGGCAGCATTACCATAATTAGCCATGGTTGCCAATAATATTGTGGTTAATTCATCAATATTTTGGATCCCGGTGTCGGTAACGTTACACAACCGCTTTCAACCCCGTCATGAAAGACAAAGCGAATATTGGGGAACCTTCACTACCGGTGTTCCCCAACAGTTTCAATCGTCCTCAACTTGCTCTCTCTGTTTTGAAATGCAAATGTATTCCATGGCTTCTCACTCCAATAGGCTCAGCCTTGTGGACATTTGTCTGTCATACGTATAGCTTTCAGGAGTGAATGCTTCAGTTGACTGTACGTCACTCCAAAGTACCGCCTTTAGAAGCTGAAACGTAGAAGACTATTACTAAGCGATTTTTGGTTTATTATTATCCGTATTCGTTAGTTCAGTATTAGTTGACAGATCTCACATCTTTTTCCAAATGAGCAACTGAGTTTGAAGTGAGCAACTACCAGAAATCTTATTCAAACTTTGAGTTATGATGGTTCTGGAGTTAATGGAGAAACTGTATAATAAGCACACCCGAATCAAGCATGTCCTCGAATCCTATTTAATATATTTACAGTTTGCAGTAAGTACTTCACAATTTACAATTTAAAACAATGTCAACTGAACGGAGTTTAAAATTCTAGCTTTGATTTGCACAAAAAAGTGTTTTTTTTTTAAACTATTTATTAAAAGTCTACCTATAGATAGCGGAAGCATTGTTTTCACTTTCGGAAGATGAAATTTCTTTCACCAAAATCAAAATTCCCACTCGAATTTTACGTTTAGACCATCCTGAACAACTTTCGTTTCATATATGTGTGTTTGTCCTAATGTCCGTTTATCCGCGAATCCTTCCAACAAACTTCTGTTATTTGATTCGAATTTGATGGAATTTTTGGGAATCTACGCGTTAGGCTGAGAATAGTCCCCTATCAATTTCATTTCTCAGAAATAGTTCAATGTAGATTCCATTCCACATTCAACTGTAAAATCCACAATAATTAGTTTTCTCATGGTCTATTCGTGAGATCTCGTTCAAATTCGGAGGGTAGTTCGGAAATGACAATTTGATTACCCCATACGGTTCAGTCACGATCGTTTCAAGCAGCTACTGCGCACGCGCAATCCTCAACTTTTTGTATAAAGAATGAGCTGCAGTTTTCATCAAATTTTAATTACATTTTCAGAGCATGAATGTTTTATCTTTACAGATTAAAGGTCTCGCATTGCTATAGTACGAGATAAATCACAAAGTAAAACTTCGGCCCAACATTGTTTTCTCCCGACCTAATGGGTGGAACGGGTAGAGCTGATTCTACTGAGCTAACTTGTGCAGCATGATCTAACTTCAGTTGAATCGAGTCAATCAATTAAATGGATAAAGCTGGTCACTTGGTCAATAACAGTATAGGATCAATAGGTACTTATTGAAAATAATGAGCGAAAACGTGTAGAGGTCGGAAAGTATGACAAAATGAGTAGGTATCTAGCTGGGAAGGATCATTTTATGGAGGATCACTAAAGTTCATTGTCGTGGATACAGACTAGTAAAATGAAGGTTTTTAAAATTTAATTTCTCCTCGGTAGCCGTCTATGCCACTGCAGATATATTTAGATAATAAATAATAGACTTCGTTTAATTAAAGGGCGATCTAATACACAAAATAACAAACCTTTGTTTAATAATTTGCGGCGTGTTTTTTTTTATTTTTTTTTTCTCACGTATTTGGTCTTAGAATGGTCTGAAAAGGATTTGTATGTGGTTATTTTTATTCTCATCCTTTCCCCTACCCCCTGGATCAATTCCAATAGGCCTTCCCTCTATTGACAAAGCCTAGCTTCAGAGGAACGTTGTAAAATTAATTTTTGAATATTCAACATTCGCACCTTTTAACAAATCCACCAAGAAAACAAGGTGAAAATTTGTATGTAGCAGATATTGACTAGGTACTGGTTATAGTCGGCTCGAAACGGGCTTTGAATAGAGTAAACACTTTTAGGCACCTGTCACTGCCAGACAATCGATTGCTCCTATGTATAGTTCGAGAGACCGGTGAAGACCGTCAAAGTCGACGACAAACTTATAAACCTCATTACACCAACACTGCTCTCTTTCTGCCCAGTTCCAACGGTCCCCAACAGATGTTAAGCGATTCCGCCGATTGAGTACCTATATTGTAAGCTTTGGTAAATGACATCCAAAAAGGATCCCACAATAAATTGCAGAATAATATTCATTAAAAATATTTGTTTTCAGCGAATTTCGAACGAATCAAGCTATTGCAATGACATAAAAATTATACAGAATGTATATTATGTAGACAATGCAACCTCAAAAACTCTCTCTCAGAGCTGATAGACTCAGATTTTCTTCCTTCATAATTCTTACCCAAGAGAACTTTTTATTGAAGAAGTGATAACGTAGTTTCCGTACGTTGGAACCAGATTCAGATTCTGAATTTAATCAATCTGATTTATTCAAATTTGAATTTACTGAATTCAATCAGACAATGATCATTACAATTATTCAAATCTTTGGGATAGAAAATTTTTTTTTTCTGGTATTTTATTCAAACACAGCCATATGGAATTTTTAAATAACTATTCAATGAAATAACATTATGACTTCGAATTACAAGAAATTATAAACGTAAAAAACTCAGGATATCTAATAATATTTTTCAGTAATGTAACTCAATTGAAAGGAACTAAAATCCTAGTGTACAAGATATTTAAAAAACTTTTCTCTGATAGAAAGTTCAGTTGGTGGATAACGACAAACCCTCTAGCGATAACACATTTATGAATCTGTAGATCAAAAATATATTACGATAAAATAAGCTCCATATTGATCTGTCCGAAGTTTCTTATAAGAGATGGAAGCTCATTCATGCTACGGTATTATACAAATATACATATATATATATATATATATATATATATATATATATATATATATATATATATATATATATATATATATATATATATATATATATATATATATTATATATATATATATAATATATATATATATATATATATATATAATGAGTAAAAACTAAATACATGAACGTAGGAGGCATAGCTTTTGAGGAATGAAATGTAACAAAAACATTGAACTATCCTTAACGTTAAGTAAATATCCAATCAAAAGAATAGGAACTCAGTTTAGTTGCTTATACTTCCAGGTAACAATAAACCACAAGACTAAGCTACAAGAAGAGTTCAAATAAGAAAGAAGGAAAAAAAGACAAGATTATGGTGTCGTTTGCTTAAAGTCTCCAGGGAGCACGGTACGAATTCCTATCTATGTATGTAGAAAGATTGAGAGTGAAAGTGCCTCACATTGTACAGTATGTTGATACAATGAGGGCCCTGATCCCCGCAGTTTCAGAAAGAAAGGCAAATAATCTCACAATATTTGATCTTTCATGAGTCTTTAACGAGCTCTTAAGCTGCTCATTCGTACATTAAGGCCATAGTAGACTGGCTTAATGAATTTTGTCGGGCACTCAAACAAGAGATAAAAGATCGTATCCATCTCACACCACCAGGTGGCACAAGGTAATCACAAGGTGGCACAAGGGTTTCACTAAAATAGTTTCGTTATGAACCAGAATATAAGTATCTGGATCTAGCCAAACTGATTTGAGCCATAAGGAAATGATCCAATTCACACAGGTATGCAGCTGAGTTTCTGCAGGATGTTCGAGGGGAGGATAGATAATAGAGGTTACTGTCTGCTGTATGGATTCATGGTATCTCAACCTAAACCACTACCTGAAACCTTTAGGGTTCTGCAACAAGGCGACTGTTAATCTTCACCTAAGAGCTCTGAGGTTAATGAATCAGTTTTGACTCCGAGGTGACGAGGCATTCCATGCACATCCAAGGATATTAGTGACGACCCGTTTCAAGGACCTTTTTCAGCAAGCGCAAAGTACCTTTCACAATATGGGACGTGATGGGTTGTTCACCAACCTCGTTTCTAACTAATAAGTTGTACTAAACAGGATCAGCATTCTCCTCATACGAACTAAATCACTCGCGACGAAGTTGTGGAAAACCATTTCAATAAAAAACGGGAGTTAAAGAAGAACGTTGTCTAATTCCACGAAAATAAATAGTTACAATCCCAAACTGTTCCCTATTTAACAAATGTTCAGTTATTGTTTGTTACTAATTATGACCTAACTGTCGAAATCGATCTAATTTTGTAACTCTTTATTTTCGTGGAATTATACAATCTTCTTTTACTTCCGTTTTTCTTCTCATAGCCCAAACGTGTGAGCAGTACACCACAGACTTAATGAGGGCATAGAGCATGTTCAAGTACGATGACTAAGATAAAGGCGAGTTTTAATCATCAAGTCTATAGTAGCACCAAAGGCTACACCAAAGCACTTGGAAAATATTAAGCATGGCGCCAAGATACGTGAAACTCGAGTTATATAGGTGTTTTTGATCGAGACAAATGGGTGTTTTTTTAAGATATTGAATCCACCAGCACGTCTAAAGGAAATTTGTGTCCATATTAATAATTTATTTGTTTGTTGATTATTACTGAGGGTTTTTATCTTAAGATGCATATCAACTGTTAATTCATAAATCACAACGAGGTCATCAGCATACAGTATTAACGATAACCCATTATTACCATCAATAGGCATATCTCTCAAACCTCCATAAGTAAAAATGCTGTCATGTCTGAAATGTACAAGGAAAAAATTAGGGCGAGAGAATCCACCCTCAATTAGGTATACATGCTGTGACAGTTCCCGCGAGATCCAAAGGAATGCGCTGCCGTCGCTCCGGTGTTTCCCAACGGGCGTCACACGCCTGTTCTCGTGTTCTTGAAAGGCCGCGTTTGGCGATGGATGGGTGATCCTAGAACTGGAAAACCAATCTTCTCCGAACGTAGCATATATGTCATTAGTACGAGTCGTATCTCTTATGGTACTGTCACTCTCCTCTCTCTCTCTCTCTCTCTCTCTCTCTCTCTCTCTCTCTCTCTCTCTCTCTCTCTCTCTCTCTCTCTCTCTCTCTCTCTCTCTCTCTCTCTCTCTCTCTCTCTCTCTCTCTCTCTCTCTCTCTCTCTCTCTCTCTCTCTCTCTCTCTCTCTCTCTCTCTCTCTCTCTCTCTCTCTCTCTCTCTCTCTCTCTCTCTCTCTCTCTCTCTCTCTCTCTCTCTCTCTCTCTCTCTCTCTCTCTCTCTCTCTCTCTCTCTCTCTCTCTCTCTCTCTCTCTCTCTCTCTCTCTCTCTCTCTCTCTCTCTCTCTCTCTCTCTCTCTCTCTCTCTCTCTCTCTCTCTCTCTCTCTCTCTCTCTCTCTCTCTCTCTCTCTCTCTCTCTCTCTCTCTCTCTCTCTCTCTCTCTCTCTCTCTCTCTCTCTCTCTCTCTCTCTCTCTCTCTCTCTCTCTCTCTCTCTCTCTCTCTCTCTCTCTCTCTCTCTCTCTCTCTCTCTCTCTCTCTCTCTCTCTCTCTCTCTCTCTCTCTCTCTCTCTCTCTCTCTCTCTCTCTCTCTCTCTCTCTCTCTCTCTCTCTCTCTCTCTCTCTATGAGTGTGGATTTAGGCCCCTATTGCACCTCTGGGGCGCCTAAGTTCATTACAATTCATAAAAATATGTTATCCATTGCTTTTAACACAATAGGTACTCCGAATATACGAAACTAATTTTTCCAAGCAGGGGTGTCACGAAAGGGTGGGATATGGAAGGGAGTCTCCCTCCTTAGTTTCCACCAACTGGAGAGAAGTTGGGAAAATTTGAGAGGTGACAATAAAACCCTCAGTTCTAAGAGACCTATTTGGAAGTATAGTCCTAATAAAACTCTGATTTTCTCAACTGTGGAATTTATAAATGACTTGAGCTATTTTAATTTTGTGCACAAAACTGCCACTTTACATCGAAATTTTCCCGGATTTCCTCAGCATTTCCCAATTATGTTGTATCTCAAAAACGCATTAAGATAGAAAATTCCGCTTGACGGCATTTACATTTATTTTCGGTTTACTTCACCCAAAAACATTTTTCACGCTCATCCGAATCCACCCTGA